>CM067299.1:90044813-90572313 GCA_034231615.1 Meghimatium bilineatum
TATATATATATATATATATATATATATATATATATATATATATATATATATATATATATATATATATATATATATATATATATATATATATATATATATATATATATATATATATATATATATATATATATATATATATATCGCAAATAGCGAAAATTGAAAACAATCTGTATTTTAATGAACAATTTAATTCATTTTATCTATACCAAAGGTTTAAATGGTATTTATGGTTCCTCAAGGGTCGATTTCGACTTTCAGGAAAACGTGTCAGCGAGAATAAAAATTTGGGATGCACCAGATGTACTTTAAAAAAAAGCATGAATATTAATGTTCCTTTATTTTTTTTAATTGTCCACTCTACCAAAAAAAAAACCCTACCAATGTGAGTGTCAGCTGTCATTTGAAGTTACTATGTTTAGGAAAATTATATATTAAACAGGCGGGGGGGGGGGTCTATAGGAAAAAATATTGGCGCTTGGTCTACGGGGAAAGAATGTGTTGAATTCACTGTTCTATACCATTTCAAATTCACACACAAAATGCCAATTATATGCGTTATATATTGGCTAAGATACATCATTTAAAAGGTGGGCAAAGCTAGTGAAACGTGATATAGCTTGCCATAATACACTAACCTTTATGTGGCTCCATTATACACAGCTTTCAGTAAGGTCGGTACGATTCTGTGTGATTCCATCTTGCGTCACCAGCTTCCGTACGTTTAGTTGGTTAAGATAAATGTACATCTTATTATAAGGTATAACTTTACAACCGCAGACTTTAATCAGTTGTGTTATATCAGAACTTTACAACTAAAATAAGTGGAGGTCGTGGTTCTGATATTTTTTTGGGTATTACGATATAAATTGCCTTATAGTCCATAGAAATAATAATCAATGAAGACTTCAATTCCACTTATTGTTGGACTATGTTTCTAATAGTAAAAATGTGGACTATACGTTTTCCTTGTCGGAAACCAGCATTTCCTTCCCTCAATTTACCATCTACCATGTTTTTTTCCTGTTTGCTACTTAATATTTTATGAAGCATCAACACAATAATATGGAAATAATGTAGAATAGTAATGTAAGCAGAGCTGCGTTAGATCAGTGGTTAGTGTGTTCTGACTTCCTAGTCTGGTGATCCAAGGTTCAATTTCCATTTCAACTGGTAATATATTTTTTTAAAATAACAAGTCACAGTAAATGAAAAGCACAACCTTCTAGTGTGTTGCTATACAATAAAGAAAATGAGAAATTGTGAATTATTACGTGATGCTACAGATCTGTGGGACTATGTGGATCACCTGAAGCAAATCATAAAAACATTGATGCTACTGGTGCTATAGTCCGTTCAGAATCGTTTGCCGAGATGTTATGATTTATAATTCAAAAAGTTCTTGATGATTTCACATGAATTTTGGCATACGTTGTTAAAATGTCCATGTCGCGAAAACACATGTGTTACTTGATGTCTAGCTGTAACGGTTATTTGAAAGCGGCGAATTCTTTTGATGTTTGCCCATGTAAATATTATTTCGACCATAAACAAAATATTTTACAGTAATCTAGTGCAATGATGACCCATAGGCGTGTCCACAAAATTTTACATGGTGGCAGGTGTAAAAAAAAATTTAAAATATATCTTTTGTTCGTAGAGTCAATTTGATATTGTTCCATGCTCTTGGTGTGAGTTTCACAAATGTTGTCGCTGCCTTTGAAATAAGTACATATATTTCTTCATGTAAGGAAATTTTGTCTGTAATAGTTGATCCAAGATATCTGAACTTCTGTATTGAATCAAGCGGGCTAATTTTTATAAGTAATGGTTGATGGTTTGCTTATAACATTTTTTTGAATTGCTTGGGTGGTATTGAGCAATGAAATGTTTTACAAATCAACTTGTAAATTTTGCAAATCAAACTTTTTTTAGTGTAGACTTAATCAGAGTAATGATCATTCATAATCAGACGAGTCAAATAGGTCGATTACTGTTTTCGGCTGAACAAACAACAAACCTTCCTTTTTCCAATATTCCTCTTCTTGGCGTAACACATGATCCTCACATTTCACCCAGTAGTCTTTATGTATATTTGATAGAGCCTGATTTGTAAGTGTCTCAATATCACATAATTTGAAAGTTGTATTTGTAGATGCTACGTGTCCTTTAACTTTTGCCCAAATTAGCTCTATAGGATTTAAGTGTGCATGATATGGAGGTAGTCTCAAACATCTATGACCATGTTCTTCAATTAACTTGTCTATTTTAAATATCTTTGTTCGTTGTTTCTGTTTTACAAGGTTAAGCAATTCGGGTTTCAAGTACCTGTCGGTAACTGGTATGTGTTCTTTTATGAGCCACGTTTTGATTGCATCTTTTGTACTTGATGATGTTGGGATTCTATCTTCTACGTTCACTACGTTATGGTATGAAGCATTGTCCATTATCAGACAAGAAGGTCTATCTAATATTGGAAGAATACTTTTTTCGATCCAGTCTTCGAATATGTGCCCATTCATTTCGGAGTGGTAGTCTCTATTGTCAATGGATTTTGAAATGAAAATTAGATGAGCATTCTGCAACAACCCATTATGTCTGCTACCTGCATGTGCAACTATCAAACGTTGCCCTTTACTACTTGGTACTGATCTTTTAATACTTCCATCTGCTAACTGCCATTCCTTTTCATTTGTATGATGAGCGTTGATCCAAGTTTCATCTAAATACACAATATCATAACCATTCTCGCGCATTCCCTTCACTTCACGTAAATACTTGCTTCTAAGAGCTACCAGATGTGGCTTTTCACAAATAATGTTTTTTCCACCAGCATACTTTCTAAAGGTGAAGCCTGCATTTCTTACAGTTTTCCATAATAAAGTTTTTGATATTTCAATGTCGTTATTAGTTTTCAGCCAAATCTTCAACTTTCTAAGTGTCACTTCTTCGTTTTTATCAAACATTCTACATATTTCTCTTTTTACTAGGTCCTTATCGAAACTGTCTATCTTTTCTTTCCTTCCTTGCTTTCGTGAATTTGTTGGCAATAAATATCCGCTTGCTTCCACTATTCGATCAAATGAACGTTTACACAAACCTAAAATATGCATTGTTCTCTTCTCAGGATTTGATAAAGAACAATAAAGATGTCCCTTTTTACGCTCTCTGCAGAAGTATTGATAAATCTTTATAGCAATGTTATGCTCAGTAAAATATTTCGCTTTCAGATTCATTCTCACATAGACTTGCAGAAGGTAATATGCTTAGTGCTGCCTACTTTCTGTAAATATTGAGACGTGCCTCTGACTTGTGACTTGAAATCGAGTAAATAGCCGTTTTTGATTTCACATAATTCTAAGTTCAGGAAAAATAATATTTGGTGCTAAACGGGAATTTCCATATGTAACATTGCTTTATACAAATGTACAGTGGAAACAACTACTTTTAGAACGGTGCACATTCTACCGTGAGGGTCAAGCCTTTATATTTAATAATCAGCTGTGAGATGTAAGCATCTACATAATCCAGCGGTTGTTTATAATTTAGATTAACTTTTTTTTAATATAGGTTAAATAAGGTATCTTTGATACTGGATCACATTTCTTTGATAAAAAAATATTTCTATAGCGACATTATTATTCTAAACCTAACTTCAAATGATCAATCCAAATGAACAATACGTTTTTGATAAAAATAATTTAACATCTCGGCAAACGATTCTGAACGGACTATAACAGTTAACTAGCTGAATATATTGAAGAGAGTATAATTATCAGGAATGCAATGGACTTTGAATTGGTCTCGTGAAACTCCTAGGGCGAAGACCCTAAAAACACTTCCTGATGGGGAATCTTGACAACCGGTAGTTTTAACGTTTATGAGAAACAGCTGGTCAATGGAATTGTGTGTTTGGATAGTGCAGACAATGGAATGAGAATTGACTTGCATACGGCTTACGATGTCTTAAAATGGTACTTCTAAACAATGTAACATAGTGACTAACATAGACTTCGGGATTGTCTATTGTCTATCCCCAGGTGGAAGCTGGCTGATAGCATCTACAGTTGCCGTTAAGCGTAGGGATGGGACCTGTAAGTTTCTGGGCAAGGCCAGATGTGATGCATGAGTCGTACTGAGTCCGTGTTTGTGGAGGCAGGTCGTGATGTTATCGATCCATCTCTTTCTCGGTCTTCCCTTTGCTCTGTATCTGGCTGATCGTTTTTTGTTAAAAGCTGTCAGTGGTAATTGACTTGGGTTCTTTCTCATAAGGTGACCAAACCACTTTATCTGCTGACGTTCTATATATTCGATTTTAGAACTGTCGGTATACCATGTCCCAAATCTCATCAAAACGATTTTAGTGAGTACGTCTCCGTAGAAATAAGGCCATGCTATTGAGTGCATTGCAATGGTAGCACAGTACTAGGGGTGATACAGTTGAGAAAACGAAATGTGGAAGCATAATGAAAGTCTTGCTCATGCTCACGAACTAACTTCTAGCTTTTTTTCCCTCCAGAAGCACTTAGTGTCGACAAACAAAAGGCATGAAGACGTGTTGTTCTAGTCCTCAGAAAATGTGTGCAGGGGCTCATATTTTGAGCAAGGTACTCGCGAGGTATGTGAACGAGCATAGGCTAAGAGGAGAACAAACCCTAATTAAAATCTACTGTAAAGCGTTTCCTATACCGGAACCAGACTCACAGATGAGAAGGGTTAAGTATCAAAATGCTCAGGGCAATATATCTCTGATTACAGGAATCCAATCCCATTTCAGACGTTGTCGAACCAAGCCCAAATGAATGTTTGCCTTTTCCCATTTCTGAAACTTACCCAGGGACAACTTTGGCCTGTAATGTTGAAGGGCACAGTGGGTGATAAATCGTCACAGTTGAGAGAGAGCTACACGTTCGTCCCTTGCCACAGATAAGAAACATGCCGAAAAGAGTGTGTTAAGGTTATATAATGCAAGTTAAACCGTAGCGCATCGTACAAAGAACTAAAACGAAAACGTGTGTTGATTATGTAAGAGTGAATGCAGAAGAAAAATTTAACATAATAAAACAAAAGATTATTATTTTGAGACACTCATAAACCGACAGTAGAACCATTATATCCCCCATCAATAGTTTATGATAAATATGGCATCATACGAGTAGCTTTACATCTCGTACAATGAGAGATCCTAGAAATATAAATTCACAGATGTGGCTGTTACTGAACAAAATCTTGAATCTCCCATTTTGAACGAATTCTCACAACAAAACTATACATCTATTTTCTTTCAGCGCCTATCATAGTGCATAGGGCAGAAACCAGAGCTCTAGTTTCAGCGATGTAATGCTACTGTGTGTAATTCTTGCATGTTATTGAGACTCATAGTCATACCCTCTTTTGTAGTTGTTCTGCGAAGATCTCTCTTGGTCCTCCGTTTTTTATTTTGCTATTTGGTACCCATTTTAATGCTTGTAGTGGTAGTCTGTTTTCATTCATTCTAAGTACAAAACTATACATGCACCACACACAAACCACAGCACGTGCACTTCGCATACACCATCCACACAGATCTACACACACATACCATATATGTACACAACACACTCAACAAATGTGCTACACAAATCCTCCTACAATGCAAATCCTAAATAGCAACACTTACCGTAGCCGATGCGAGTGACCATTGATCAGCTTGTGACACCAATCAATTAAAATCATGAAAAAGTCAATTAAGCCGTGATAAATGAGTTATTTAGTATCTGCGAGCATGGCTAATCTATAGAAGGATATGTACCATACTATATTCACAACTATATACGCACCAATCTGCATCTAAACATACTCTCATCAAATTAAATCCCCCCCCCCCTATTTAAATAAATATATCATTACACGTAGATATATTGTGTGTACGAGTTTCAGTTGATGTTTATCATCACGATTGTTAACCTGTACCTGCTATCAGCTTTTATAAACATTATGGAATAGTTATTACCCCAAAGTCAATATCATAGTTTGTGTGTTAGAACAATCCTGCAAACAAACATTTCCTGGTTAGCTGTGCACAAGCAATGTCCTTGCCCCCCAGTCCCATTACTGACTGTGTGATATGCTACTGACGACGATATTAATCTCTGATCGATGCAGTGTAGAGTGTAATAAAGAGTGCATTGTTGTAGTGTGTTGCAGACCGTAGAGCAATTACACCCCTTGTCCTGGTTTGTTAAAACAGCTAAAGTTACTATATTATTACTATATTACAGAAGGCCGTTGAAAGATTTTACGCAATGAACATTTTTAGAAATGCGGTCACATCGGAGTATAGGTTTCACCGAACGCGTATATCATGCGATACAGTAAGGAAAGGTTTTGCCGAATCTATTGACAATACAGTCCCCTGAACTCATTAGCAATCATCCTTCTAAAGTGGGGCAATTAGACAACCCGTGCCTCTCATTCGCTGTCCACACAAAGCATACACAAAGTATATCTATCTATTCGCTAAACCCTGTGTTGCCTTTCAGCGTCAAGGGTAGAAGAGTTTTCTGGAGAAGGCACTCGTGTGTGCTTAGTATATTGTGAAATTTGTCCCATCTTTCATTTTGGTGGTCCATCGTTTTCGTGGTCGGCATCTAGGTCTGCCTTCACTGTATACTGTGGTATGCTGTTTGATGGTAGTCTGGTGATGTGTGCAAAGCATTTGATCTGTTGTATCTTAATATATTTAATGATGTGCGTGGTGCCGGTTTTGTGAGCAATGAAAATAACGGGAAAATTCAAATATCGTCACTTTTGAAAGGTGATTCTCATTAATCCAGCTTGCCTGTCTATTTGGTCATGGACTAGGTTTGACTGAAAGCGCGTATTCTTGTTTCAGAACAGGGATGGTCAGAGAACGGTTCGTGGGCCAAATCAGTCCTGAGAGGACGACTGATTGAAATCGAATATATATTCTGCAAAACTCTACACAAACCAACGGATTAAACAAAGACATGAAGGGGGGAATCAATGTTGTCTTCTCCACCTCACACGAAATTAGCTCGACCCAACCGTGACTGGGCTCCAGTAAAGACAATCTAGAAGAGTACAGAAAGTAAAATAAATATGAAAATCTTGTTTTTGTTTATTACCGTGCTTTCATTGTTAGGCCGTGGAGTTTTGTGTGTGTGTGTGTGTTTTTTTTTTGGCATGCGACTCCAAATATATTAATAATAATAAACCCATAACCCGTCAGGGTGGTGGGAGTGTCCCGGTGAGACATTTGGTGCAGTAAGATCTCCACGCATCTCTATTCTCTACCATCCCGATGAGTTTGGAAATCTCACACCCTGTCCACTCTTTAACATTATCCAGCCATGTCTTCGTCTGGCGATCTCGTCTTCTTACACCCACCACCGTACCTTCAAGAATATCTTTTGTCATCGAGAAATGTCTCATACGTGTCCGTACCATCAGAGTTTACGAATATCCACGATTGTCAACAGTGGTTCTTGTTGCCCAGATAATGAATTAATTTGGTCATGTACAAAAACATTGGTCATATCTTCTCGATAACAGATAGCCAACACACATCTATAACATTTGTTTTCAAAATCCTCGATTTTTCTCTTTAATTCTGCTGTTAAAGTCCAGGTCTCGCAACCATATAGAAATATTGACAAAACCAAAGATTTATATAAGTTGATCTTAACACGGGTTATTATCCTACTTTTCCAAATGGTTGGTTAATCTTATCATGGCGACAGTGGCCATTGCCAGTCGTTTCTTAACTTCAGCTGTTGATTCATCATCGCCACTAATCTGGGTTCCCAGATAAGTAAACATTGAAACCTCCTCCAACCTTCAATTGTTAGGCTTTATATTGTTTGAAGATAAGTGAGTACTTCTATTCACTAATATTTTACTCGTATCTGCATTGATCTCCATATATATATATAGTAACCAAAGAAAATCACAACAATAATCAAAAGAATATCTGAAGGCTTGTTTACTTTATGTACAGATATCTTTACTGCCGACGGTCTCGATCCTGCCCGTTGACGCAGAAAAAGTTGCCCATTTCGTGTTTAGAACAACGAAGTATATGAGGAACCCAAGTACTGGGATGTTTTTCCTCGACGCTATGTGTGTGCTTTTGAGTACATAAAAAATATGTCTGTTTCTATGATTCAACGTATAGTTAATATTACAGTCAACGTTCGTTGCGGAGACGGTACTTGATTCTGATTACTGGTATATAGTGATATGTGTTTTCCATGACACGTCCTTAGTTTCTTTGTTGTTACCTTAGTTGTCGTCTTAGGCGTTTCTTTAGTTGTGTGTTGCTTAACCTTACTTATGTTTTTTTCAAGCTGTTTTCTTATTTCTTTCAGCGGTGTCGTTTCCCGTTTTGCTGTATGTGATGTCTTCTGTTTTACATGTATTTGTTCATCTTCATCTGCGTTCGTTCTCAGTCTCGTGCAGATTAGCAGGATGTAGTTCTGAGAACGGAATGTGTTGTGCAATGGTTTACAGTTAAGCTGTGATGTCTGCTCCCCTCAATGCATCCAACTTCATCGTGCCGTCTGGGTATGAGGGGTGAGTGTGACGTATAATGGGTGATCCAAGTGTGACAGTGGACAGAGAAGGCATCTGAACAGAAAGTGAATATTTCCTGACAGGCTGTGTTATTATTTTTTTCCGTGCCTTTCGTTGGTCTGCTTTGACTTTTTTGACTTGTGACTCCAATTATATAAATAGTGACCAACAAAAACCACGACAATAAAAAACATTATGAATGAAGTCTTGTTTAATTTCTTATCAAAGGTCTATCCTGGAGCCCGGTCATGGACCAGCCAATTCCACCACATAACTCCTTAGTCGTTCTTACGACATGCATAGAAAGTAAATAGTGTTGCTATTCTTTACCTCCCTTCCGGGCCCCGGTAACACATGGGAAATTCTTCGTGATTTTATTTATTTATATTTGAGCTTTTTATTAGTTTTCCTGATTTATAAAGGTTTATTCATTTCTGTTGATTTATTATCTGTTTTCTATGGATAATTTTTCCCTTTATTAGTTTATATTCTCCTTTATAATATTTCAATATAAGTAGTTTTACTCACTGCTCTTATTTATTCTGATTTGACTTCTTGTGGTTGGTTGTCTTATCTTCACGTCTGGAATATTTCATGGTGCTTTTTCTTACATTGAAGCGGTTATAATCAATTCTGGGTTGGAACTTACTGACTAGTAAAAGCTCTTCTAGATTATATTGCACGCTAGTGGAGAAGGGCGGTATTGTAGTTAATCAAGCTTCAAATGTGTGTTCACTTCAGACAAACCTCGTTCTTAGGAAGAGTCGATGCTCTGTTTTAGTGGTTTAGATTCATTATAGATGTCTAATACGTTGAGAGTATTCACAATTGTAGTTGTTTTTCAACTATTGTTGAGTGCTATTTTTCCAGACTTCACTAATACATCACAGCGGTATTTGCCATTATCTCTGATGAAGACCTACGCTTGGACATTTGGTAATAATCAACTCTTTAATTTACAGAATGCCTAAGATTGCATGAATCTCGTGTCAAAGCTCCATCCAATATAGAAAACTTCCCAACGCGTGCATTACATCGTACCATATTCAGTCATCAGACACCCGGGATTTGTAAAATCTCTGGAAAAATCACATAGAAAGAATGCATAGAATCACCAGTCTGGGACTGAAAGTAAAACTCCATTGTCCGACATGGAGAAAGAGTGACAAAATCGTACTCCCTAAGAGTCGTATTCGTATCAGCAATCTCTCTACCACCGAGCGGATCATGATATTTATAATGATTTAATAATGTTGTTTCTTTGTGTTGCCTTAATAGTTTTAGTAATTTTATCATTTTAGTCCCTTAATAATCTTAATTGTTGTTACTTTAGGTTGGAACACCGGCCTCAGAATCATGAGATCTCTGCTTTGAATCATAGTTAGAACTGGAATGATCTCTTAAGGTAGAATATAAAATCCTTTCCACCCGTGTGTTGCAGGGGTTATGAAATGGGAGCAAAGAATATTAATACTGTTTATCTCCCATGCAGTCTGCAGAAGTTTGTGAACAGACACAGAGAAAGTAGGAGAGAAGAAATCCTTTATGGGCATGTCGTAGCGACTGCTATAGCAAAGTGGACCACGATCTCAACTGCTTATTACAAACATCCCCCACAATTCTCAACAGTAAAACATGCAGTAACGAAAGTTTTTATTTTTTAAATAATTGTGATAAATTAATCAGATTTATAGCGAGATATTGAATTGGTATAATTGAAAAACAACTCTCAATTCCAATCACACATACTATGATATATCGATTTATTAAATTAAAATGTGCAGTATCGTTAGAAAGAGATATGTAAATTATATAAAGGCCGCTGAGCACATGGGTCTAAACAATTACAATGGAATGAGACAAACTGTAACACACACTTTGCATCACTGTCTTCCATCGTTTCGTGTATGCGTTGTGTCAGTATAATTTCGGGTTATTAGCATGCTATTTAGAAGTTTTTCAAGACGGCCACAGTTACGATGCATTTTGTTTTGACATTTATTGATGTACTAAATGTTCTTGTTCTTTAGCCTGCTTAGCTAGTAGTGTTCCTGTGACAATTCATATGTCCTAAATTATGTTGCACCTGTTTCTCGAAGCACTCATTTTAAAATGTAATGATAGGGATGAAAATACCAGATTTGCCAACAGGGGAACGAGGTATTAGTAACATTTGATTGTAATGTGTCTTTCGTGAATTATTCAGTTGTGCAGGCTCATAGGGAATTATCTTTCTAAAGTGACGCATGCAACTTTTTCCTGAGCAATGTGTGTATAGCTTGTTTGGACAACCAATGAAAATCACGAAAAAAGGTATAACTTTAGAAGGAGTATTCCCTATTTATACCACATATATTATATCGTCGTTGTAAACATACCAGTTACTGGAGGTTCCCTTACACACAGTTTAATACACATTTTTAGCCATGGAAGTTAAAAGTATTAAAGGCGTTAGAAGACGTTTACACCAGCTCAGCTAAAAATAAAAACATATAAAATGTATAGTACTGCAAGTGAACTCTCGACATGAAATGTTTCTTTCAATCAATCGTGGTCGTGACTTGATAAATCTCATTGTAATATCCATGTATGAAGAGATGCATGCTCTATGACTACAGTTCTCATGTCTTTTTGTGATATCGACTACATTTGTATCAAACGTGAGCACACATTAAAAAAGTGTGAATTCACGATTCATAGTTAAATATTATATTCCTAATGTTATTTATTTCTTATTTAGCACGATTTAGAAAATACATTATGGGATTCCGCAGAGAGGTGCAGTCAAATACCTAGTCTTATTAGAAACGGACAATGAATTCGAATTTTTTTTTAATGCAGAGTCGCCAAAATTAAACTACATGTAGTTAAAAATGGTAATAAAACCAGCAAAGTATGTAGAAAACTAATACATAACTCTTACAAATATTACAACATAATTACAAATAGATATACCCTCTATCTTCGCTGATATTACCATGTTCGTGCACTAGAGTTGAGACCACCTATGTAAAAGTTCGATGGAGACAACTGACTATTGACCAAAGATATGCTGATTCTAAAAAAACTGTATATCTCGTTATATTTATGTTCATTCAACGCCAAATACGGTGTGTAGGGCAGAAACCAGTATTTATGTGATCCTCTTTGCGTAGTGCTGGCATGTTGTTGAGACTCATGATCATACCATCTTTGTTGGTTGATCTGCGAAGAATTTATCTTGGCCATCATATCTTTCTTTTGCCATCTGGTACACATTTTAATGCTTCTATTGACAGTCCATTTTCATTAATTCTGAGTACAAATATTACATTAACGCACAATTTATACCACTTGTTTGCTACAACATTTTGTGGTAACTGGATTAATAAAGCGGCGATTTCCATTATGTATTTATGGTTGAAAGATCTGATATAACCACATTGGACTAAATGCCAGTGGTTGAAATGCTCGTACCTAAGAAGTAATGTGTATATAAGATTGTTAATGCAGATACACTAACTATATAAAAACAGTTACATGAAGCCACTAAAATTAACTCTCTAGCATTTCTATTATCCACCAACTCTTCATTTTCTCTCCCTTCTTTGTCATTTATTTATATTGTATGATTGTTGAGTCTGTGCTATGCCCATCATTTATTATCTCGTCCCGTTCCTTCTTCATCACGTGAACGCCTGTAAACACATATATTCTTCTTTACCAGCTCACACTCACACATGATTGCTTCTTCAAAATATCCTTCCACATCGATTAAATATTCGTTTTCTTCTCTTTTTCTATCATATTTTGCTTGCACGTGATTTTCTTGCTAAATAAACCCGGAAACACAAGAACGTAAAAAGCGACATAGCTGTGGAATGGAGGTCCTGTGCCAAGTGTTGCATTTGCCACTTTTATTCATCTTACATGTGTTTGTTTTTAATATGGGAAAGAAGGCATACGCAATCGGGCAATCCTATAGACAAGGTACACTTAAGCTTTCTCCAAGGCCAGTGGTTCTCACAGGGGATTATGTGACTACTGTTTATAGAATTTAGCAAACATATTTTGGAAGGGAAAGAGAATTGTTTAAAGCTTAAATAGGTTCACCAGTTTAAATACCTGACAATCGTGATACCAACAAAGGCAAAGAAGCACACCGGAAACACAAAATAGAAAAAAAACAAGCAACGACAGCTTTTGTCTTATGGCAGCGAATAGTGGGCAATATAAGGTTTAGAGCTCTAAGTGGTTATGCCAAATACTGCTGAGAATCCAAATGATAGCTAGAAGCACTAATGTTGTCTTGAAGTAGATCATCACCCAAACAAAGTAATATATTAACTTTTTTTTTAAAAAGAGCAGACACAAATTGACGGCAGACAAGATTGAAGGAAAAAATAAAAGAGGACAGCGAGTGAAGAGAGTGAATAGCTTGTCATAATCGTGTTGAAGAATTAGTTGTGAACTATACTTCATTATGTACGTGATCAACACGAAAATGAAGCTCATGATGCTTAATTCTAAACACAAATAATGTAGTCGTAGTATTGAGGCATCCAATGAGAGACAACGATTGAGACGCAGTGACAACGGAAACGTTCCTGCGAAGATAGATGGAGAACAACATAGTTAATATATGGAAAGAGCATGAATTGAGGCATGGAAGTATATAAGCAACGAAATTGATCTTAAAAACAGAGGAAAGAATGTAGAAATCTATGATCGTCCACAACAACAAGCTATGTCACATAAGGGTTATAAGAAAAACTACCAGTTGTTAACATATTATATACAGGGTGTAGCCATCAACCCATCATTTTTGGCTGCAGTCATTTTCTTGACAGTGTTTATGTTCAGTATTTTGTCATTGCTTTCAGAACAGTCCGTTGCAACATTGCCTGGTTCAATGTCTGAAGGTGGGTTCCGAACTCCGTACCTTGGCCGTCACAGACACGCTCTGGAACGCGACGCCACAGAGCCGGACATGATGGTAGTGAAAAATAGTAACATTGTGTCATGTGACGTATTCCTTCCAGAACGTTGTCTTCCCAATGAACTCTCTGAACCTCTCTCTGTCTTGGGCGATGTGGCTTGCATTTTCTAGCGATGTATTCATATTATCTTTAATGTCGTCAGTCCATCGTCTTTTTGGTCTGCCCCTTCTCCTCTCCCCAGGTATTCTTCCCTCCATTATTTGTCTTTCTAAACAGTTATGTCTCTTTATATGACCAAACAGGCGTAGTTTTCTTTTTGTTATTGTGTTTAGTAACCAACACTCTGGAATATTCAGTGTGTTTATAATATCTGAGTTTCTGAGTTTATCCTTCCATGATATTCTAAGTATCTTTCTGTAGCATTTCAGCTCGAAGGCGTTGATCTTCTTAGCCGCTGTTTTACTTAGAGTCCATGTTTCACAGCCGTATGTTGCAACCGGAAAAATAAAAGTTCGTAACATTACATTGAATTAACAACAAGATCTTAAATGAAAGCAAAGAGCAGTAACAATATAACCTGTCATGCGAGTTGTAAGAGGCGATTAAGGATGGTTTGGATATTGCTTGCTCTTAATTGTTCATGAAAAGTTACCAAAAGTAATGCCACACAATAGCCTATGTGTTGTGTCGAAAGACGACGATATCGCATCGAAAGACGACGATATCGCATCCAGTCTGCAAACCACGATACAGTATATTTCCTTCTCCATACTACGTTCTAACTACTGGCAGTACATTGAATATTATAAATTGGGAGCATCGAGGAGTTAGAGAAGAAAAATGAGAAAACAGTAAACGGTATTTGAGCCAGGTCCGCTCAGAATGGCACCTATTCGCCTCGCAACTTGAATCAACACGAATTCGGAAAAAAGGTGTCGACTTAAGTTGCGAGGTGAATACGTCCCAGCTGATAGGACCTGGTTGAAATCCCGTCTACTGCCTTCAGGAGTTTAAGAAAGCTGAAGATCTTCTTCGTTCGTTCTCAAACTCAAGTAGATTAGCAGGATGTAGTAAGGAGAACATAACGTTGTGTCATGGTTTACATCATTGCTGCGATATCTGCATCATTAGGCCTGACACATCCGACTTTAGCCTGTCTTTGGGTAACTTTACCCAAATGGATTGTGACCGCCAATTCCACCCCATAACCTCCTTAGTTGCATCGTACGACATGAATGGACGGTAAACAGTGTTGCTATCATCCCTTCTCCGGCATTGTCAACCTACTGGTGAGCTGAATATAAAGAATTCACTTTGTTTTTGTTTGGAACAAAGTGGGTGAGATTCGGTAGATGTTGCTATCGCCGTTTATATATAAGATGTTCATGAGCCTTTTCGTGTGGTTGATGAGAACCATTATTTCTGGCTTGATCATTCTGCCACTTGTGTGTTCCCTTATCACATGATGAATACAGCGGTAGCTAGTGGCACATGGAGCTGATAATTGTTTGCTTTATTCTGTAAATAATAGACCCGCTGAAGACAATGGCTCTGATCTAGATAATCAATCTGTTGAACATAATCGATCTGGTATATAAACTTAATCTTATGTAGATACTGGGTATGATGTAGAGAATGGGCATGATGTAGAAAATGGGTGGGCATAATGCGACCAGCCAAGCCAATTTTATTTGTCTCGCCAGTTGACCTATAAGTATTATATGCGTCAGCCGCAGAATTCAAAAAACACTAATTGGAGATGCAAATGACTAAACAATAATTGTCCCATGCCAAGAAAAAAATCAACGACCCGCAACGCGATAAAGGTCCCTCACCACTAATGTAGATAAAGGGCCTACTGTCGATAATTATACCGACATTATACTAAATAAATTGATGTAGAACAAACGGTTTTCTACAGATATTGGACCATATAGTTAATGCAATTCTTCTTCTTCAGCGTTCATTCTCAAACTCCCGCCAGATCTCTCTTGTAGCAGGACAATTGTCCTACTAGATTTCCAGCAGGATGTAGTCCAGAGAATGGAAATGCGTTGTGTCGCCGTTTTATTTCCGCCAATGGCCCGACACATCCGTCTTCGGTGGAGTTAATGGAATTGAAGTAGACATGACGTGCTGTAAATAATAGAGATATCACAAATAATGGAAGAATGCAGTGTTGTGCAGGATGTCTGTTAAAAACAAGAGAACATACAACATGAACATAACCATCATGAAGTAGTAGGATACAATAATATCATTTTTAATCTACGTGAAGACACATCATTTATTACTGGAACTAGATCACAGATGAATGCCTAGATGCCTTGGATAATGGTCATGGCGCAGATATTGGGCATTGCACAAATAATTGGCGTGAGGACATCTTACGCTGTTTTGGAAACGTGTGCTTTGGAAATTGATTTGATGAACAAGTACAAATAGTACAATTCTAGTATCTTATCATCATGATGTTGATGATCGATATTGATCCGTACAACGTTATATGAATAGATGCTGCATTTTTCTAGAGGAAGATGACTCTCATGTGTGGTTATTGGCCCTCTGAACTTATAACAATACACCCAAAATCGCCACATAGATCTCTCCTCTCACTCGTCTAATTCTATGTGTACACGGTGGCTATAATACAGCAGTATCTTGACTGCAAATGTGGGACACTCTTTTACGGATGACATCGTGAAGATATATAGACAGGACATGGATAGAACAAAAATTGTCAGAGTACTAGAAGAAATGATGGCTTCTAACGGACAAGCTCTAGGGTCATGTCTCGAAACTGGTCACCACAGTACAGTTTACGGTGAAATCTATATCAGTCTCTCACTTCTGATGAAGGTGGAAGAAGAAATCGGAGCACTGCAGAATGAATTAGACCGTATCGCCTCCTGGTGGGAACATCATTGGACACTTATAAACAAAGTAAAGGCATCGGTGACATGGTTCTCCCTTATCAATCACAAGGCAAATACCGTAACACCGACTGAAGATGAGGGGGCACAATGTAGTTAGTTTTTTATCGTTAAAACGTGACCCTCGCTTGAGAGACCGATTCCCTAATTGTAAAACAGCCTTTTAAAACGACTTGTTTTTTCTCGATTTCCATTAGTCACTATGTTTATATTTTGTATAAACAATAGTGGCATAGACAGCCAATGAAAAAAAAAAGGAAAAAGTCAGTTGTGTAAATAAAAAGCAGTTTTCCAATGTGTTAATAGATCTTATATACTCGAGGGCCACTGTTAAACGACCTAGGTGTGCGATAGTTGCTTGTGTTATTTAAAATACTTCAATCATGTGATCTCAAACACCAGCATATGTCTCTCGGCTTGAGGGATATCAAACATATTGCCATTGCGTGGGTTGATTGATCCGGTGCTCTTCTTGGCTGGCTACTTCCTTTGTCAGCACATGCGCTTGCTACTTTCTAGTGACTGTGATCTTTCTCGATTATTGTACTGAATGATTTGTATTAGTTTTCAGCCTCTGTTGGGTTCACTAAGCCTCATGTCCGCAGGATCTTCCTCGATTGGAGGGGGAGGGAGGTAGGAGAAATTTAGTCATCTTAAGAAAACTAAATATAACCACTTGGAGAGAAATTGTGGAAATAATTAGTAAAGGTTACCAGCATTGTCCACATCGTACCTATACGATCACACCTGGAATATGAGTCAACTGCATCACATACCTCATTACATGAGAGAGATAAGGTGCAAAACCAGCATTTATGATCATCAGGGGGCAATGAAAATCAACACCCATGATAGAGAAGGGGAGCAGACAAACACCGAGTAAACGTACAGACTCAAAGGTGATAATGCAAGCAGAAATGCTCCACTGTGTACCAAGTCATCCAGTAAAAGAAAGAATTCAAAACTTAGACTGAAAAGAAGTAACTTTATCCATCAAGCCACGAGATTCCAAGATTATGACTATCCACTTGACATGTGGATCAGAGTATATACATATGGGTCACTAGAGAATTCAGGGGAAAATGGATGAGCAGGAATATATATTGAATATTCTTGATTCTTGATTAGGAACAAGCGTCACAGCACTGAGAGCATTGCCGTATAGGTTCTGCTTGCAGTCCACGAAACCCCAACCACATCTGTTTGTTTCTTGCGTTACTGAAATAGCCATACAATGTTATGGATACAATAGAAGTACCAACATGGAGATTATGTCATAATTACGATTGTAGGACTATTTGAAAACCAGAGATTGTCTGACTAAGGAGGATCCTGCTGATGGTCAACTAGATATATCAATAACGTATCATCAAAAGAAACAGATGAATAAAGCAATTAGAAAGCCACCTCTAAAACAAAATAACTATCAAATTATGAACATATCACACAAAGTTATCATTGTGCGACTCACAACACGACACGACTTACTCCGCAGCAACTTGTATACAAAGTTCAAAATTGACAAAAGCACATCAGACAGAAAAGGATATTTTTAAAGAATGTCCGGATTATGAAATGTTGAGTCAAACACATTGACCAAGAGAAACGACAGTAGAAGAACTATCTGAAGAAAGATATCTGTACGAGATACAAAACTCAGTCAAGTTTATATAAGGGGCAATGCTTCAGATATAAGCACATTCCAAGCGAACGAAAGAAGAAGAAGCTTGAGTGATAGAAGTGGCTTACTAAACTATCAGCTTATAATAATGTATCAGACTACTGTTCTTCACGTTATTGAAAATGCAGATTATATTATCTCTGGTAAAAATACAGTAAAATACAGGTTGAGCCACTGAAGAGAACCCAGAACGAATCAATGGGTGCGCATTATCCTCGGTTGTACAAGGACACCCTGTTTTTGACTATAAGGCTTCTTGTGGACATTCCAATTATGTCTGACATGACTGGCAGGCAACGTGTGCATACATACCCCAGATTAAGTTCCAACACAAAACACACACTGCTCAATGCATCCCCCCAGTGTGAAGGGGAGCAGCTCAAGAAAGGAAAATTGTGTATGGGGCTCGCTAATGATTCTTTTGAACATATTTGTGCACCAGAAGACATTAATCCAAGTGAGGAATGGATACGAGCCACAAGGGTTTTTTTCAATATGCTTTCATAGTCCTCATTACATTTAATAGATAGAATGAAGGGAATTATCACAAAATTGTTCCACTGTGGTAACCTGCGCAATTGTCCTCTCCATTTGTGCTATCCAAGACATCCCTCTTTTTTATTATCATTCCCGTGATGTCGGCAATGTTCATGTGGTTGCACATTATCAGATGTAACACGAATATAGGCTTTCGTCTGAACCATGATATGCCTGAAATTTATTGACAAAAGTTTGAGCATGTATCTGCTATTTGAGATGAAGGTAATCCCTAGTGCAACCCAGAACAATTCGCATTTCTTCATTCTGGAGGCGTTCCAACCGCTCACATTGTGTCTTCGGCAATATCAGTATACCCAGACCATAACCAATCATTTCTAGTGCTGAATTTACATTAGTGGGAGAAGCCGCTGCTCCAAATGTGCCAGTTTAATTGTTCTGAGAATGAATCCGCGAGTGCTATCTTGCGCCTCTGTACGGTTTGTTCGACATGAAACAAGCATAACATGATGCGATCGAACGCTACCCCAAAGTACTTTAGCCTGTAGTGTCTGTCAATATTACATCCATTGATGGCAAAAGTAGGGAGATCAGTTTTAATCACCATCATAATCAGGTAGCATATTCTGACCACGATGTAATAGTCATCATAGCCTTTAGAAACCTCTGTCGATCTTGAGCTAGTCTTCCTGCTTCTGTTACTGCAATGTTCAGGTGGTCGTTGATGTCGTGTCTCCATCTTCGTCTTGGTCTGCTTCTTGTTCGTCAACCTGGCATCATCCCCTCCAATATGGTCCTCTCTTTGTTATATCGGCATTTGATATGGTCAAGATGTTTTAGTTTTCTTGAAAGAACCATGCTGTTTAGCCAGTTTTCTTTTGCATTTATTTCTCACAGGATTGCTACATTGGGGATCTTTTTAATCCATTGTATTCTGAGGATTTTTCAGTAACATTTTGTTTCAAATGCTGTTATTTTATTTTTCACTTTGTTGGTGAGTGTCAAGGATTCACACGCATATATTGCCACTGGAAATATGCAAGCTCTTATGAATGTTAGTTTCATTGTTTTGTAGCAGCGCAGCCATACGCTTTTCATTCGTTTCATCTTCTGTGACACGATAGCCAACCTCCCTCTGACTTCTTCATTGCAATCACCGGTGCTGTTAAGAGAACCTATGTATTCAAAACTTTTGAATCTTTATAATTCGCTGTTTTTGGTACTGATTGGAAATTTGCTAGTGAATTTGTCGCTTGTCATAATCTCGGTTTATTTTCCATTCAGAAATACGTTTTGTTTTTCACTATGTTCTTTAATAGAGTATATGATGTGTTCGAGACCGGCTTGACTGCGTGTCAATAATGTTGAATCAGGTTGTATAATGTTTGTCAGCTTTCAGATGTTTTTATTCAATGAGCACTACATTACACTGGCCTTCCTTGGATTTATCTGAGAATTAAATTCATCACACCACTGAAATACGAGTAGTTAGTAGGGTTTCTTTTATATCCTTTGCCATTCATGATACATTAAATGCTATATCAGACTGGTGTAAGGCTTTCGGGTAAACCCCGAGAAAGCATGCGTGCTATGGTTCACTTTGAAGAATTGTATAGTTGCGGCTGATCTACCTAGAGTCAATTTATTTTGATAGGCAAAACATTGAACCATGTGACAGACTGCGTTATCTTTAAGTCTGATTGCAGTCTTTCCTGCACATACCATTTTGAGCAAACAGTCTGTCCTGTACATATCATTTTGAGCAAACAATACAATGTTGTTGTGCAGAAATTAAATCTATTGTGGCTGCTTTGGCTTAAGCGGCGGCTGCTTGTCCATTTTCATCAGCTGGTCTTTTTTTCTCTCTTTTGTTGATTATGGATTAAGAATTCTCACTATTTCACAGCTCTAGTATGAACTTTTGTTCAATATATCCAAAATGAGGAAAGCGTATGTTCTTGGGTGCCCTAGGATTACTCTCATTGTGAAAATGAGATGCATGCTTATCAATAACGCTCTCTTTCACCCAAACGTATGCGAGTGTCACTATAGACCCCAATTTCATAAGAATATTAGTGAGTAGCGGTCGGAAACAGGATGTGGACTCCAAAAAATGCATGGATACCGGAATAAACGGATGTTTCAAAATACCAGAACTGAATTTATGAAAACCCGGTTTTTGAAATTTTCCATATTTCAATTTTCAAAAATATAAATCACTTTTCTTAGTTGCCAATGGTAATTTTCCATGTCGTATTTAAATCTAAATATGTCAATAGTTTATGTGATGTACGAACCCTCGCACCACGTTTCTCAAATTGAGACACGACCGATGGACTTAGATCTGTGTTTCATTTGTAAAGCAGCATACGATGTGGTTAGTTTTGTTTTTATATCGTGCGTGTGTAGTGTGTAAGTGGAGACTGGCGCGAGTCGTGACGTCAATATACAAGATTGGTCAGTAAATGTTTTCATATTATTGACACATAGTTAATTGGTATAATCGAATGTAGGTCGAATTTTGACGTATACTAACAGTTTGTTTATAAAATGAATATATATAAATAATAACATGTTGCATTTAAATCACGGGATAAATTTGTATAATCTGGCAGTGGACCAGGAACAATAGGGACATATAGGGGAAAACGACATAATGGTTGTCGCTTGGTCCACTATGAGTTGATTGCCAACGTTTAAAGTCATCTGATGGGGCTTAGGTGTTTATGTTTAAAAAATTAGAAGCCATGCATAATGAAATAGTTGCATGTGAACTTGTTGCCTCTCTGAAGCGTCGGATTAAAGAGCGCAGGTTGTTCGTTGTTTCAACGATGAATTACTTGCATAATCTCAAGACTTACTTTAATTCGTCAAATGTCTACTTGGACATATCTCTCAGGCCACATTGCTACCATATGCGAAAGCATATCGGGAACCTTCAAAATCTTGGTCTAACAGCGGATTCCTCGTTGGAAATGTGTATGGGAAATGGTATTGAACATCTTGGATTTGAATATGACGAAACTGATACATAATGCTGCTTAAGAGACAATTAGAAATTGAAACACACACGAAATTTCAGGCTCAGGTAATACATCCAGACCAACTGATGGAGACATTGGCTTTGACACTTTGGTAAAAAATAGAGATTGCTTTATTTGAAAATAGCGGTTCAAGACAAAAATATCTAGAAGTTGCGTATGCTAACTCCTTCTTCTTCTTTTTTTCTTTCTTCTTTCTGTCCTCATGTACCTTTCCGTGTTGAGGGGAGAGTGAGTGTACGGTCTTTTGCCCTTCTATTTGCCTCCTCTGCTGTTATATTTCCGAGTGTCTCTAATACACTATCTATCCACCTTTTACGAGGGCGTCCAATAGGTTTCCTGTTTTCGTATCGTTTGTTAAGTGTTTTTTGGATAATACTTTGCACTTTCTGTCTGGTTATGTGGCCGTACCATTTAACTTGTTGTTTCTGTATGTATTCTATTGTTGGTTTGATCCCTAATTGTTTCCTTAGTGCTTCATTCCTGATTTTGTCTCTCCAGCTAACTCCAATCATACGTCTCACACATTTCATTTCAGTGGTGTTAATCTTATGTATTGTTCTAGAATCTAATGTCCAAGTTTGACACTGATAACACAATGTTGGTAAGAAAATGGTGTTGAAAAGCGCTTTCTTTGTTTCTAGTGTAATATCTTTGTTTCTTACGTAGTAAAGGTGTTAATTGACCAATGATCTGACAGGCCTTATTACATCTTGCGTTTATTTCTGCTTCTTGTTTGTTGTCATATCTCAATGTGCTGCCCAGATATTTGAATTCATCTACTTGTTTTAGTTGTTTATTTAGTTGTATGCTAACTTAATGTCTATTTCACCCACCAGTGTGGAGTCTGAATGGGTGTTCTAGTTATCAGATTACTTGTGTAACCATTTCGCTCAAAATTTAGCAATAAAACTAGACTCGTTGTCATTTTTTACGATCTCATTATTTACAGTTGACCAAAGATTAAGAAAGATACACATTATTTTCATATTTTATTTTAGTGTAGTTTCGTTTGTGCCAAGGGCGGCATATAGTGCAAAAGCCATGTTTCTCCGTGACTTGCTGTTCGCTGCAAGTTGTTTTAGTTCTTGAGAATCAATATAAGGTAACTGCTTGAAACGTAACAACAATTGTACTTACGTAAAACACAGGTTTTTATAAGTTTCACTCAGACACGACGGACTATCACTAAAATTCGTGATAATTTTACCAGGTTACCATAAGCACTTTGTCATCTTCTGATGCTTTGTGCGTATCTTGTTAAAGACCTTTTAGTTGAAACGCTGAATATGTGTTGTGTATTGTTATTTGTCTGTTTTCTTGTGTGCACATCATTACCCACTATTTTAGTGCTAATCCGTCGTGTTTGAGTGAAACTATTATAAAAACATGTGTTTTACGTAAGTACAATTAGTTCTTAAATAGTGTTAATACCATTGTCATTGCCTCGTTCTCGATTGTTCTTTGTAGTGTTGTCCTGGGTCTTTCATGTTTTCGTTTTCCTGTCTCGGATCATGACAGAGCTGAATGTGTAAGTCTATTCCCGTCAGACTTAAGCATATGCCCTAAATACTTTTTTTCTTCTAATAAAAATATTTGATGGACAATCTTGTTTGGGCATGTCTGTTATTGATTCATTTGTGACAAAGTTTTTCCAATTTATTTGATTAATAAAACTATTTAAATTCAATTAAAAAGTTAAGAATATTATTTTTGTTGATTTGATTAGTCTGAAATTAGACGTGTGTTATTGTTAAAAACTTTAAAAAAATTAATATGTTTTTTTTCTTTCTAAATGTTTTTATTTCATTACATAATTGTCACCTCTGATCTCGATGAATGATTCTCTAAATATTGAAAATGTAGGTTAGTCATAAAACTTTAATATCGAATATACCAGTTTTGGTAAAAGGGTCCGGTATTGTGACCCTTATTAATGATCACATTGGCTCGAGAATTAAGCGCACATGTCCTGGATTACACAGGCGGAAAATAAAAAAAAGGTAAGATTACGATAGTACTGGCCTTACCAAAACGAGAAGATTGGCCTCTGAAGGATGAAACATTGACATACTATCAAGAGGTCCTAATTACGTTTGGCATAAAATGTAGAGATTGAGGCAGTGGAATAGCAGACCTTGAGATTAATACATTGTAAGCAGACAACTCAGGAGATGATTATGTCATAGTGTTCACAAATGAATCAATCCGTCGTAGTAGGAAATTTAGATGGGGGTTTTATGGCTAATGCAAGTGGTAAAAGTATTGCCAAGCATAACGGGACATACTGACAACTACTCGTACTTCAGTATGAGGATGGAGGGCGAGGCTATTATTGTTGTTCTCCCATGTCTCTCTGAGAGGCATTTAGCAATGGCAGTTTTAGTGCCTAATTCTCAGTCCATTATTCGAAAGAATAAAAAAAAAATGTTCTTTGTCCGCATTAGTAGATGGTGTCTATAGCATGTTCCAACATACTGGGTGTCACATGGAATTACTGTCATGGTATGTTGCCTTTCGAGAAAGCGACAGTGCAGAAAGGATTGTGTCAAATTCATCTACCTATATGGGTGAATTAAGAATGGATAAGGGGGGAATATTACAGGGCGTTGTGTAGCGCAAAACTAATGAATGTTTCACTAAATATGTTGTTGGAAATAAAACAGAGATATCTTTAATTATTATCCAATAATCAAATACGGTGTGTGCAGTATAGTGCAAGTCTAGTACTATTAGTGACAGTGTTTGTTTCGGTTCCCAAGAACTGCAACCTACGAAGTTCTTGTTTCATATGTACATTGTGTATGTTTAAGTAGGGAAGTGAGTGTTTTATTTCATACCCGGAAGACATTAACTCTTGGATGTATGCAATACTTTGCCAAGAAGCCTCCTTCTTAGAGGTGGTCTACGTGTGTAAGTAGAAGCCAAGTGCCACCTTGTGCATACATAAAATCCTAAAGCCAGTCGGAGATATCTATCTTAAACTACCTGTGACTATACAGCTCCTGTGACTGCATGGCGTCAATATGGCCACAAGTAAACGCGTGAAGGTGCCACGGCTAGGCTAAGTTAATGAATTGTACTAACTGTAACACACTAACTGTAAAATCACACTCAATGGAGAAACAATTAAGATAGTTGATAACTTTTCTTATTTAGGCAGAAAAATGACACAATATGCAGATGCAACAAAAGAGATGTCTTCCAGAATTGAGACATACATTAATATAGATGTAGCATTTTATAATTCTCATTTTAATTTGATTGTAATGAGCTTAGATGTTAATATTTTTCTCATGTCATTGAAATAACTTTTAGCCATTCCTATTCTCCTTTTTAAATTTCTATTTCACATCTGCCGTCATTTGTGATTATGTGTCCAAGATATTGATTGTGTTCTGCGTGTTGTAGTTTCTCTCCATGTATGTTTATATTTGGCACCTGTTCTTCTGTGACTGCTGATTATCTTGGTTTTTGTTGATGTTTTTTTAATCTTTATATCTAGTCCATATTCTTTACTTGATTCATCGATTTGAACTATTAGTATTTGTAGTTCATGTTCACTTTTTGCTAAAAGCTTAGTGACATCTGTATATCTCAGGTTGTTTATTATGTTTCCATTATCTTTCGTACTGGCATTCTTTCTGTATGTTAAAAGATATTCCTTGTGTAGATATTGAATAGGATGGGTGATAAAATACTTCCTTGTCTTATCCCTCTTCTTATTTCTATGTTTGGTGAGTAGCTGTTTTCACACCTTATTGATGCAGTCTGTTTTCAATATATATTTCTAATCAGTCTGATGTAATTTCCATCTATGCCTATATCTTGAAGAAATGTGATTAATTTTTCATGTTTGACTCTGTCAAAGACCTTCCTGTAATTTATTAAGCAAATACGATATAATTTTGGACGTATATATATATTGATCTATCACTAGTCGGATACTCAGTATGTCTTCTCTGGATCCTTTGTTTTTCCTAAAACTGAATTGTTCTTCACCTACCTCCGTGTCTATCTTGTTTTTAATTCTTTCATGCATTAACTTGAGTAGTGTTTTAGTAATGTGACTCGTTAAACTTATTGTTCTATATTTCTGTACAGTCCACAACCCTATGCTTCTTAGATAGCGTTATAAATATTCATGATGTCAGGTCTTTAGGTATGTGGCCTGTTTCATATATATCATTGCAAAGTTCCGTGATATTTTCCACACCAAATTCATTCAGTTTTTTTATGTCCGCTGTTATATTGTCGGATCCTGCGGCCTTCCTACAGTTAATGATTTTATTGGTTTTCTACTTCTGCTTTCAGTATTGCTGGTTAATCATAGTTGTGTATTGTATGCTTTTTGTTCCGTTGGTCATCAAACAGTTCTGCCACATAATTTGAGCGTCTTGTAAGTACTTCTGTTTTATAAAATATAATTTATCCGTGTTTATCTTTTATAGGATTTATTAATAGGATTTTATTTTTATTTGTGATTTGCCTAATCTCCTTATGCAATTCTTTTGTCTTCTATTGTACTGACATCTCCTCTATTTCACTATTGCATTTTGTTTCTAGCCATTGAACTATGCTATTTATATATATATATATATATATATATATATATATATATATATATATATATATATATATATATATATATATATATATATATATATATATATATATATATATATATATATATATATATATATATATATATATATATATATATGCTGAATACAGCATAACGCCGCCAGCAGAGAATATCAATCATATAAACTCCACAGAATAAAGCTAATTTAGACAAGTGCTTAAAAAATGTACTTGTAACAAGTTGTCGAAGTACAATTTTGATATCAAAACATTTTTTGCACTAGACATATGCCTGGAACACATTTCTCACTGCTTCTATGTTTTTCCTCATTTGTTTTTCTGTGTGTCTTTGCATAAGCACTAACGTTTGTTAAGACTTAAAACTTCACATAAAGGTCCACACAGTAAAATGAAGAATTAACAAGAACATAAATTACTTCATTAATCTGCAAATTGATAGAAGCATTAAACATATTTTTAATTTATTAGTCAATAAAAATGCTACAACAAAAATACTGTGAACAGAAAATAGTTCGTTTTTATAGTAACTGCTCGGATATTATTTCCACTTCTTGTTACCCTAATTAGCATTTCAAACACAGTATCACTTGTCATTTTTTGTATCTTTAATCATGCAGTTAAGTTAGTAATTTATTAACAGTCAGCAAGCTTCTCACAATAGAGAAGCTATTTTATACTACAAAAATACCTTTACACAAAAAAGCTCAAAAGGCTTGACAACAACTGTAAAAGTGGACTAAACAATGAATGCGATGTGAGTAAATGTAGCTGATGTAATGCTAATGATGATGATGATGATGATGATAACGACGACGCCGAAATTTGTGATGGTATTACTCAGTGGGAGTTGGGGGTTTGCCACTCTAATGCTGTGTCTCCGTCTGTGGAAGCTTACTTTAAGCCACAAAGTAGTTTTTGTGTGGTATCTTTGAAAGATCAAGTTCTCCTGACGTTTTGCGGGTCCAAAAGGAGTGTTTTACTCAACCTTGCTGTAAGATGGATTGCCACGAGTCTTCTTCTCAGCAGATTTGTTACGACTATCTAACAATCTTAAAAAGCATTCTGCAAATAAAGGTGATGGCTGTTTCGCAGCAGCCTAGGCTATTGACATTTAGCTCTCTCTCTCTCTCTGTCAGCAATCTATGTATGGAAATTCAGCATTCTATGGTCTGTGCATGAGCAGTCAGCACTCTCTTTCTGCAGTCTAGGTATAGGCATTCAGCATTATCTCTCTCTCTCTGCAGACCAGGTATGTGCGTTTATCACGCTCTCTCGATCTGGTCTACATATCGAAGGTCAGCACTATCAGCAGTCTATGTATGGACATTCAGCACTATCAGCAGTCTATGTATGGACATTCAGCACTATCAGCAGTATATGTATGGGCATTCAGCACTATCAGCAGTCTATGTATGGACATTCAGCACTATCAGCAGTCTATGTATGGACATTCAGCACTATCAGCAGTCTATGTATGGACATTCAGCACTATCAGCAGTCTATTTATGGACATTCAGCACTATCAGCAGTCTATGTATGGACATTCAGTACTATCAGCAGTCTATGTATGGACATTCAGCACTATCAGCAGTATAGGAATGACTCTTTCATCACTCTCTATTTCAGAATTATATGTATGGGCATTCAGCACTCTCTCTCTTTCTCTCTCTGTGTGTCTCATAATTCTTCTGCTTTCGTTCTCAAACTCCTGCATATTAGCAGGATGTAGTCCGGAGAATGGAATGCGTTGTGTCATGGTTTACAACATTGTTGCGATATCTGCGCCTTTGGGCCTGACACATCCGAATTCAGCATGGCTTTGGGTCACTGACCCTATATGGGATGGGATAGCCAACTCCATCCCATAATCTCCTTAGTCTCCTTTTGCGACATGCATGGAAGGTTAACAGTGTTGTTATTCTTTGCTCCCCTCTCGGGCCCCGGCATCACACGGGCGAAATTCTATACATACCATTTATGATTCTCTCAGCAGTCTAGGTATGGCTATTCATCTCTCTCTATGCAGTCCAGATATCATTCTTCATCTCTTTCTCTCCAGTCTAGGTATGACTCTTCATCTCTCTCCAGTATAGGTATGGATCTTCATCTCTCTCCAGTCTAGGTATGGCTCTTCATCTCTCTGCAGTCTAGGTATGGCTCTTCATCTCTCTCCAGTCTAGGTATGGCTCCTCATCTCTCTGCAGTCTAGGTATGGCTCTTCATCTCTCTCCAGTCTAGGTATGACTCTTCATCTCTTTCCAGTCTAGGTATGGTTCTTCATGTCTCTGCAGTCTAGGTATGGCTCTTCATCTCTCTGCAGTCTAGGTATGGCTCTTCATCTCTCTCCAGTCTAGGTTTGGCTCCTCATCTCTCTGCAGTCTCAGTATGGCTCTTCATCTCTCTCCAGTCTAGGTATGGCTCCTCATCTCTCTGCAGTGTAGGTATGGCTCTTCATCACTCTCTCTATGCAGTCCAGATATCATTCTTCATCTCTTTCTCTGCAGTCTCGGTATGGCTCTTCATCTCTCTCCAGTCTAGGTATGACTTCATCTCTCTCCAGTCTAGGTATGGCTCTTCATCTCTCTCCAGTCTAGGTATGGCTCCTCATCTCTCTGCAGTCTATGTATGGCTCTTCATCACTCTCTCTATGCAGTCCAGATATCATTCTTCATCTCTTTCTCTCCCGTCTAGATATGACTCTTCATCTCTCTCCACTCTAGGTATGGCTCTTTATCTCTCTCCAGTCTAGGTATGGCTCCTCATCACTCTCTCTCGCTCTCTGCAGTCCAGGTTTGGCTCTTCACCACTCTCTCTATGCAGTCCAGATATCATTCTTCATCTCTTTCTCTCCAGTCTAGGTATGGCTCCTCATCACTCTCTCGCTCTCTGCAGTCTAGTTATGGCTCTTCATCACTCTCTCTATGCAGTCCAGATATCATTCTTTATCTCTTTCTCTCCAGTCTAGGTTTGGCTCTTCATCACTCTCTCTATGCAGTCCAGATATCATTCTTCATCTCTTTCTCTCCAGTCTAGGTATGGCTCCACATCACTCTCTCTCACTCTCTGCAGTCTAGGTATGGCTCTTCATCTCTCTCTCTATGCAGTCCAGATATCATTCTTCCTCTCTTTCTCTTCCGTCTAGGTATGACTCTTCATCTCTCTCCACTCCAGGTATGGCTTTTCATCTCTCTCCAGTCTAGGTATGGCTCCGCATCACTCTCTCTCGCTCTCTGCAGTCCAGGTTTGGCTCTTCATCACCCTCTCTATGCAGTCCAGATATCATTCTTCATCTCTTTCTCTCCAGTCTAGGTATGGATCTTCATCTCTCTCCAGTCTAGGTATTGCTCTTCATCTCTCTGCAGTCTAGGTATGGCTCTTCATCTCTCTCCAGTCTAGGTATGGCTCCTCATCTCTCTGCAGTCTAGGTATGGCTCTTCATCTCTCGGCAGTCTAGGTATGGCTCTTCATCTCTCTCCAGTCTAGGTTTGGCTCCTCATCTCTGCAGTCTCAGTATGGCTCTTCATCTCTCTCCAGTCTAGGTATGGCTCCTCATCTCTCTGCAGTCTAGGTATGGCTCTTCATCACTCTCTATGCAGTCCAGATATCATTCTTCATCTCTTTCTCTCCAGTCTCGGTATGGCTCTTCATCTCTCTCCAGTCTAGGTACGACTACATCTCTCTCCAGTCTAGGTATGGCTCTTCATCTCTCTCCAGTCTAGATATGGCTCTTCATCACTCTCTCTATGCAGTCCAGATATCATTCTTCATCTCTTTCTCTCCCGTCTAGATATGACTCTTCATCTCTCTCCACTCTAGGTATGGCTCTTTATCTCTCTCCAGTCTAGGTATGGCTCCTCATCACTCTCTCTCGCTCTCTGCAGTCCAGGTATGGCTCTTCATCACTCTCTCTATGCAGTCCAGATATCATTCTTCATCTCTTTCTCTCCAGTCTAGGTATGGCTCCTCATCACTCTCTCGCTCTCTGCAGTCTAGTTATGGCTCTTCATCACTCTCTCTTTGCAGTCCAGATATCATTCTTCATCTCTTTCTCTCCAGTCTAGGTTTGGCTCTTCATCACTCTCTCTATGCAGTCCAGATATCATTCTTCATCTCTTTCTCTCCAGTCTAGGTATGGCTCCACATCACTCTCTCTCACTCTCTGCAGTCTAGGTATGGCTCTTCATCTCTCTCTATGCAGTCCAGATATCATTCTTCATCTCTTTCTCTCCAGTCTAGGTATGGCTGCACATCACTCTCTCTCTCACTCTCTGCAGTCTAGGTATGGCTCCTCATGACTCTCTCACTCTCTGCAGTCTAGTTATGGCTCTTCATCACTCTCTCTATGCAGTCCAGATATCATTCTTCATCTCTTTCTCTCCAGTCTAGGTTTGGCACTTCATCACTCTCCTCTCTCTATGCAGTCCAGATATCATTCTTCATCTCTTTCTCTCCATTCTAGGTATGGCTCCACATCACTCTCTCTCACTCTCTGCAGTCTAGGTATGGCTCTTCATCTCTCTCTATGCAGTTCAGATATCATTCTTCATCTCTTTCTCTCCCGTCTAGGTATGACTCTTCAGCTCTCTCCACTCTAGGTATGGCTATTCATCTCTCTCCAGTGTAGGTATGGCTCCTCATCATTCTCTCTCGCTCTCTGCAGTCCAGGTGTGGCTCTTCATCACCCTCTCTATGCAGTCCAGATATCATTCTTCATCTCTTTCTCTCCAGTCTAGCTATGGCTCCACATCACTCTCTCTCACTCTCTGCAGTGTAGGTATGGCTCTTCATCTCTCTCTCTATGCAGTCCAGATATCATTCTTCATCTCTTTCTCTCCCGTCTAGGTATGACTCTTCATCTCTCTCCACTCTAGGTATGGCTCTTCATCTCTCTCCAGTGTAGGTATGGCTCCTCATCACTCTCTCTCGCTCTCTGCAGTCCAGGTTTGGCTCTTCATCACTCTCTCTATGCAGTCCAGATATCATTCTTCATCTCTTTCTCTCCAGTCTAGGTATGACTCTTCATCTCTCTCCAGTCTAGGTTTGGCTATTCATCACTCTCTCTCTCTCACTCTCTGCAGTCTAGGTATGACTCTTCATCTCTCTCCAGTCTAGGTATGACTCTTTTCTCTCCAGTCTAGGTATGGCTCTTCATCTCTCTCCAGTCTGGGTTTGGCTCTTCATCACTCTCTCGCTCTCTCCAGTATAGGTTTGGCTCTTCATCACTCTCTCGCTCTCTCCAGTCTAGGTTTGGCTCTTCATCACTCTCTCGCTCTCTCCAGTCTAGGTATGGCTCTTCATCACTCTCTATATGCAGTCCAGATATCATTATTCATCTCTTTCTCTCCAGTCTAGGTATGACTCTTTATCTCTCTCCAGTCTAGGTATGACTCTTCATTTCTCTCCAGTCTAGGTATGGCTCTTCATCTCTCTCCAGTCTAGGTATGGCTCTTCATCTCTCTCCAGTCTAGGTATGGCTCCTCATCACTCTCTCTCGCTCTCTGCAGTCCAGGTTTGGTTCTTCATCTTTCTGCAATCCTGGTATGGATCTTTATCACACACACACACACATACACACTCTCTCTTCATCTCTGTAGTCTATGTATGGACATTCAGCACTATCTCTCTCAGCAGTCTAGGAATGACACTTCATCACTGCCTCTCTCTCTCTCTCTCTCTCTCTGCAGTCTATGTAATTGAATTGAGCACCCTCCTCTCTCTATCTCTCAGAATTCAATGTATGCACATTCAGCATTATCTCTCTCTCATAATTCAATGTATGGATATTCAGCACTATCTCTCTCTCTCTCTCTCTCATAATTCAATGTATGGACATTCAGCACTACCTCTCTCTCTCTCTCAGAATTCAATGTATGCACATTCAGCACTATCTCTCTCTCATATTTCAATGTATGCACATTCAGCACTATCTCTCTCTCATATTTCAATGTATGGACATTCAGCACTGCCTCAGCAATCTAGATATGAGTATTCACTAGCCTTCATTGGCCTTCATTGCCAACATAATCAAATCCGCCCTCATCCTTCCTTCTTAATCGCGTCTTGTCACATATAATGCAGGTGGCATCGTTGCTATTCTTTGATCTACTTTCAGGTTCCAGTAACATACGGACGATGCTGTGGTTGATATATTTGTATATGTACTTGAAGATATTTTCCCATCATTTTAGCATTGTCCATTCTTCCTCTTGTTTGTCTGCCCCTCGGTGTAGGTTAGAAAGAGTTTCTCCACAAGACTGGTGTGTGCTACATAGTATTGTGTTTGTTACTCCACACAGTAAAATGCATGTCTCTACCCGATTTCAAACAATAACCCCGTGAACACAAAGAAAATCGCGTGACCTTCGGCATGGATATCGACAAAAGCTAGGTAAAATATAAGACTACATTAAAAAAATATATAGCGTAGTGGTTAAGTTGTTTGCCTTGTGTTCAAGAGGTCATGGGTTCGAATCCAACTGTGTCGTCCTGTGTACAAGATGCATTTTTTCGTAGATCCCTGTGGATTTTCACTTGAAACTGCGGAGTTACGTGCTATGATTGGTACTCTCGACAGAAAGCGTGCTGATTCGTTGAGAGTGCATATGGGAAACCGAGTACAGTGAAGTCAATTCTCTACGTCTTTTGAACCCTTTGAATAAAGAGCGAAATATAGCAACACGACATAATGCAGCTTTAACAAGTATCAAATGCAGACAGAATCTGTTTCTACCTCAATAATATAATCAAAACCATATTGCCTAAAATAAATCATTTTCAACCTCTTATTTCAGTGTTATGGAGCAAAAGTTGTGGGGGGATGGGTTAATAATTACATGTAGTAACAGACAGATGTTGATGACACAATAGATTCTTTAGTTGCGTATGTTTCGTATAACTTTTTACTCGTTACTAAGCTTGATAAAAATGAATTATTCAGGTTTAAAATAGCCAAGGTTAAATCGGAAATCGTTCTCTGGATAATCAATAGTTAAGTGTATCTGTTATACGCCGTGTCAATCAATCGTAATGCACACCAACCAGATATTTTAAACGTTGCGCTTCATTGAATTATTAGTGTTTAAAAGCATACACAATTGATATTACTTTCACGGAATCATTATGTCTGGATGTAGTCTAATCATGTTATTAATCAACAATTGTCTGTCAACGAATGATGTTTAGAATCCTGATCTTTGGTATAGTTGTCGGACTCGGCTATAAATATATTTGTATGTCTGAGATCGGGATGGAGTTTTTCTTGTGTGATGTGGGGACAAAATGCCTTTTATTAGTTCTTTAGATCTCCAGTAGTGTATTGTGCATATATATATATATTACTCTTAGATCGTCTTGGCGGACTAGACAAAGTGGTATGACGTGCCGAATTTGGCCTTGATGCCATGTTTTCCCCTACGCTTTTATTGAAAGCTATTTCCATTTTTTTGGCCTGTCACTTTATGTGAGTTGTGTGTTGTCATTTGGGATTTGTTTATTGTACGTTGTTAAGTACCAGCATGTCTCATATACATAGCTGTTGTTCTTTTTGATATTTAGTTTCAGCAGTTCCGCGTTTGATCAATCATTCATTGTTATTAGCATATGCCATTTACCTGACCCTATGAAACGACTCCTGCCATGTCCATAAGTGTTCGTTTTTACCAATATGTTAACATCCATATTTGCAGCTGTACATCGTCATTTTCAGCGAAGTATTTTCAATAAACTATCACTACATGTTAGAGCTCTGTACATATCCAATTTGACAGCAGGCCTAGTTAAGTAAAAGTGAGTTTGATTTATGTAGTTATCGACCGTGTTAATTTCCCTGTAAATATGTTATCCATTCATCCAGCACAAAATGATTATCGACATTTTATTAAATTTAAACATATTTGAAATATCAAGTTCTATTGTGTAATTGGTGTGCTCCTGGCACTTTAAATCAGTTGATGTAAATGGATCAAGGATATTTTGGAAGGTTTATTGTTACTTAGGCGTATGTTGTAGTCATGATTTCTTTTTTTTAAATATATATATGTAATTTTTATTTTTATTTCTTTTTAGAACGTTTTAACACCTACGTGACGTTAAAACTTCAGAATGTAAAGTCAACAACAATCCAAGTGAAGGGTTCTAATCCAAGCTGGGAACAAGACTTCTTGTTGTAAGTACTCATTTCATGAGCTTGCCATCGTAGCATGGCATACCTGCCCAATATAACTACCTCGCATTAATTTCTTGCTATTTTAAGGTTCAAATTGTATTTTACCCCACATGGGCCATTTTTTACGTCATCATCACCAGATGTTGTGCTGACTGGCCTAAGCGATCATGGGACTCCACAACTCTCAATTTTAGTATATTGTATCAGGATCACTGTTGACTGACATGCCATGATGTTAAAATATCTATTTGCTCACGCTGCCGTCCTTGATCTGTCTTGTCCTCTATCTTGCCTGTGTTAATTATGTTCTCCAGACCTTGTCTCATAACGTGACAAAAATAAGTAATGTCTGTTCTGATATTATTAAGTAACTCCGTTTTACATAACTCTTTCAGCACTTCCTCATTACATTTTTCTAGCGGTACTCCCAACATTCGTCTATAGAATGGCATCTCTGATTTTAACGTATCAGTGTTATTTAGCTCCGAAGAACACTCTTACCTCCATTGACACGGACTTACTGCACAACACATTCTGCATTACATAAATGCTGTCTTTGTCTATCCATATTCTACTTTTAATCTCTGTTGTACTTTTTCTATTATCTACTTATCCATCATTAAAGTTCATATTTAACTCAATTGTGTCAGGGATTTAGTTCCTTAGTATAATGTCAAAGATGTTCTTGCTTCATATTATGTCATGTTATTGTCACCGACCGCCCCTCCGTGATAGTGATTTATTATCTGAAAGTAATGTTACATATTTATATTTGTGTCACAATTAAGTCACATATTCCTTATTTACAATTGTCGATTTCTTAGCATGTACTACAATTGCTTCCTGGATGCAGACACGATATTTGACGAAACTGCGACAGTGAAATTAGAGGAATTTGGTATTAAAATTAGAACCAGTACAACTTGCGATGAAAAGTAGATTACAATTGCAAGAAACCTGTAATCTGACATGCGAAAAAATTTCAATCGTGGTATCGAAGTTGTGCTAATCACTAGAAACATAGAGTAAAGTACATATACATTAATGTTTCGACCATAAGATCTTTATCATGAAGAACGCATCATATTACATGACAAGTAAGGATCAGTACTGACCATGATCACATAAACAGAGATGATTAGAATGCATGTCGGAAATCCGGAAAGGCATGAGTAATGTTTCATTCATAAAATCTATAAAATATTGTTTTCATAATATTTTATGCCTCATTATGTGGTTATATTCATTTCAACATTTTTTTTATTCCTATATCTGAATCCAGTAAACATTTGCTCATATTATCAATATCTCTTTCTCTCTCTCTCTCTCTCTCTCTCTCTCTCGCTCTTTGTGTGTGTGTGCGTACGTGCTTATATATATATATAAACTCTGAAGAACACACTTTTTAATGCGATAAATATTAGACCTGATTCTGTGTATATATGACCTGCTGTTTCCAAAGAAATATCACAAGTTTTCCAATATCAGCTAAAGTATTTAGATATAGACATACATACGAGAATGTATGTATACGGGAAAATTCAAATTAATATGAGTACATAAAATATTGTGGACATATTTAGAACCTTCATGAAGATCTTCTTATTCTTATTCTTCTTCGGCGATCATTACTCAGTCAGGTTGCGACTCCAGATACTATGATATAGGCTGCTGTCTGTTTTAGAGTATCCACTATGCCCTACAGTTTCTCTTCAACGTGAAGAGCTTACTTAAAGAACGCGTTGTTGGTTGGCGAGCAAGAGATACATCATGCGATGAACAGGGTTTATACCATCAGAACAACTACCAGGATACAAGACAGAGTACGTTGGAGGTACAATTCCGCCAACCTTCGATGCGGGGGCATCACTCGAGGACATATATATATATATATATATATATATATATATATATTATAAAAAGAAATTCCCGGAGTTCACGGGTGAGAATAAAACTCCCCCCCCCAAAAAAAATAAATAGAATATATGCAAATTGTTTTCGAGCAGGGGCTTCACAGCCAGTTATCGTGGCAGAGTCGTTGCCGTTTATAGCGGAGCTTACGGAAAACTACATCCAGTATGAGGATCGAAGTAAAGCTGCCACTTCTGTGAGATGCACCACGACTTGACATAAATTATTGCTTCATGAGACCTCAATCACTAAAGCAGTTATTTTATCGGACTCTCAGTCTATGCTACCAATAATCCTAAATGGCCGATATCGGTATGAGTGAACGGCATCATTAGCTATATAACCTTCAGGGTATCAAATGGATTTACAGCCTAGGACACTAAGGTGTTTGTGTTAATGAGAAATCAGACAGACTGCCATTCCAGGCACAAGTAGACGAAGTTTTAACACTGGATAAAGGGGATGAACTGAAACTGCTTCTTGAGCACCAGCTGAATGCAAGCACCACAATTTATTAAATGGGATTTGAATAATTCGGTAGTAGTATAACTGCAGGGAGGAACGAAATACCATTTAATCAGCTGACTACATGAACCATCAGCACACATACAATTGTCATCTGCTATGGGAGTCTGAGCACCAATGGGTCTGTTCAGAGTGTAATGATATCGATCCTTAACAAATAACCAATTGCAGAAAGTTTTCTTCGTTGCAACTTTGTAAGCCCCTTGGTTCTGTCAACCTTCCCAGTCTCTTCCAAAGCTATATTCATAAGGCCTGCAATATCCTTCGTGCATGGTAGTTTCATGCACCTTTCACTCCATGAGCAATTTTTCTAATACGTATATATATATATATAATTGACGCATTCAAAACATGAATTTACACCACATAATATATTGTTTCCATCAATAAACGACTTTACAAACGTCTTGAAATGAGTAAATTTACCTATCTAATAATGTATTATACACACAAAGTATGTGATTAATTGCACCATTCGTTGTGTGACGTTGCACAGACCGTTATATCAATAATGTTCCCAATAAATGTAGCAATTATTTTTGCTTGGTTGAAATTTCAGGTTTGAAGCCACATTAGTTTGTCTCTTGTCCTTTTTCATTACTGTGCAGACACGCTCAACCATACAATGTCATGTTAGTCCAAGCTTGTATTTTCGTAAGAATTGGCAATTGTCTGTGTAATGTGACGTATTCTGTCCAGAATGTTGTCTTCCAAATAAATGCTCTGAACCCCTCTCTTGCATTTTCTATTGATGTATTCATGTTATTTTAATGTCGTCAATCCATCGTCTTCTTGGTTTGCCTTTTCTTCTCTTTCCAGGTACTCCACCCTCAATTATTTGTCTTAATAAAAAGTGTCTCTTTATATGACCAAAAAGGTGTAGTTTTACTTTTTGTTATTGTGTTTAGCAACCAACACTTTCTCTTTTTTTCCTTCCATAATATTTTGAGTATCTTTCTGTAGCATTTCATCTCGAAGGCATTGATCTTCTTTGCCGCTATGTTACTTAGGGTTCATGTTTTACAGCCGTATGTTGCAACCGGAAAAATAAAAATTCATAATATTAGCAATTTCGTTTCTATTTCGTTGTTTTCCCATGTTTTTCAACACTTTACAATATTTTTACAATATGCCATTGCCAATATATTCCTTATTTCTGCCATGCAGTCTCATGCACCGGTGATGTTTGCTCCTAAGTATTCAAATTTATCCACACATTCTATCTCGGTATTGTCTATTCTGATTTTTGGTTGTTGTGTTGTTATATATGTTGACATGATTTGTTTTTGCGTGCTTAAATACACGTTTTATGATTCGATATATTTCTGTGTGTTCTTGGTTAGTTGTTCCAATCCCTTTATATCATTTGAAAGAAGCACTGTGTCGTCGGCGTCGCGTAGTTCAGGGATTTCGAAGCCACCGATGTTTAAAGCGTGGTAGTCAGCGTTGTGTATATTTTCTCTCACATTCCTCATTATACTTTCTGCGTAGATGTTGAACAGGTATGGGGAGAGTGTTCAACCCTACCTTACTCCACTCTGTACCTCAAACCACTCTGAGAGATCGCCCTCTAACTCCACTGCAGCCTTTTGATCTTGGTTCTGTTCTTCTATTAGATGAATCAGATCTCTTGGGAAACCCATGCTGTTCATTATCTCCCATAGTTTCTGGTGTTGGACGCATTCGAACGCTTTTGATTAACATACGAAGCACATGTGCAGGTCAGTTGAGAATTCCCTACTCTTTTCTATGATCAGTCTCATGTTAAGAATGCGATCTCTTGTTCCTCTGCCCGATCTGAAGCCGGCTTATGTTTCGTTTGAAGCCACATTAGTTTAACTCTTGTTCTTTTTCATTACTGTGCAGATACGCTCAACCATACAAGATCATGCTAGTTCAATCTTGTGTTTTCGTAATAATTTGCAATTGTCTACTATTAAAAATTGCGTCTTACAAGAAATTTATACCGGTAGCTGATAGATTTAGCAGCGTACACATTCATGGTATCTATAAGTCACTGTGTACTAAATTGCATTGGTGGTGATACTGCGTCATAGGAATTGTAATTATTTAGTGCAGATCTGTGTGACATCAGTGCACAGCGAATTTATAGACAACCTATATATTTAAATAACTCATATATCAGAAGACGATGAACAGACAAGATCGAACAGTTATGTTAATAAAAATATTGATAAGGTTGATAAGAATAAAATGTAATAGATACAAATAGATACAAATTCTCTGTATTGAAAGCTAATGAACATTCTGTTGTACATGCTCTAGGGCGAACACGATTCTCTGTGTTGTACACATTGCTGAAAATGTATCCGATGAAGCCCTACATTGTTGGTCGTACAGAAGCTAATAAATTATGTACTTAGTCCACTCCTAATGAAATTCATATCGTTCTACTGATCACAATCATTTATCACATGTAACGCCTGATTTCTTGCAACGGGTTTATTAAAGCAATTCGGTTTTTTGGGACAGTTAAGTATGGTTGTGAACCGACATCACTGCACTCCGGGCAAATCGATAGATGTTCAGTCCATCCCACAATATAGACCTATGTTAAAGGGTATAACAAAAAGTAAAGTTTATTAAATGATGTAGGGGGTGTGAGATGGTAGCGATCTCACATTTCATAGGCTCTGTAAATGAGGGCAGTAGCCATCTCCTCTCCCTCGCAGACTTTACTTCCCGGATTAATCCGGTACCCATTTAAGGCTGAGTCGACCTAGGAGCCGTTGCGATCTGAAAAACATTTCCGCCTCAACTGGGGAATGAACCCAGGACCACTCATATGCGAAGTCAGTGCAAAAAGGGTATGCATGCTTATGGTTCATGTGCTTCGCTACTTGAACATTCCCCTCATTTTTCTTTGTATGCGTCATAATTGTATTTACTACACACCAGTCCAAACTGCAGATGGCAGACGGAAATTGGCATCTCTATCTGCTGATGAATACTTCTGCAGCACCCCTACGACCCTAAATGATTTATGGATGAATATACGTTGCTGTACTGTATACTATAATGTCATATATTAACGAAGTACCCAAATCTCAGCTTAGATGCGTTATCATTAGCAATATCTTCTACATCAAGCAAACAATAAAGTAACATTCTATGAAACAACTCCAGATGACAGCCTCATGAATTACGAGTAATCCACGCTATTCTTTCTAGACTTTTCGTAGAAGGCGATCATTGATAGTTGGGGAATGGGCTGAAAACCTGTCATCTGTAGAGAAAAAATCATTGTCACTACATGTCTTGCCTCGATTTCTTAAATTGCGTATTTGTCCTTCTGTGGCAGACTCTTAGATTGCCGGGAATGCTATGTGTATCATCACTGATGATGGTCAATAGCTCTAACGAAAGAATGATGAGTAAGGTTTCCCAGAACTATGTGCTGCATTCCTGACAGAACACAATGATCCTGTAATATTGCTGCAGTGGAATATTGTGGAATGCCTCTCTTCGGGGACTAAAGATGCATTCATAAACCCACCCTCCCCAACACAACCATGCTTCTGAGACAGCAGATTGTATATGTTTAAGTGTCACCTCGGTTACAACCGATGAGGGCAAATGCTTTTGTTATGGGCTGTAGGCTATGGGCTGTTAAGAGCAATCTGCTCACTGCTAACGGGATTACCTCATCATTATCAGGAAACGACAACAGATAATAAATATGCGTGAAATAGAATGAGATAAAAATGTTATATAATTATTTTTGTTAACCGCTTTTTTTTTTACCAGTTTGTTCATTACATACTTATTGCTAAATATCTTATCAGATATTGAGCACGCCTTCAAATGTGAGATTAAGGCTATGAGGACACAATATTGATCAAATAAAGTCACGGTTTTTTTCTCTTCAATTTGGCTGATAATTTTAATTTTATGAAGAAACAGTTGCAGACCAAACGGCAGTTTCCCAGAAGTAAAATAATGTTTATATAACTTAGTTGATACTTGTCTCAGCAGTGAAACACATAATACTCGTATTTAAAGATGTATCAAGATATAAATAGGAAGGGATGATAGATGGCAACAAGGGCATTGGCCGTCCAAGGCGCCGTTGGACAAAAGACATTCAGGAATGCCAGCGAATGTCACTGGAAGAGGCAGGACAACTTGCTCAAGACTGCGGAGAATTCAAGACATCCATAGGAAAGACTACGTTCTTGAAAGAATATGCCACCTGATGATGATGATGATGATCAAGAAATAGTCGCTATCCACTGCCGTCATAAAAATTTGCATACACAAACCAATATGTATTTTATTTTAGGTGATCTTAGAAAAATATAAGTCATTTATGTTATACTGAATTATAGAATATTCCTGCCGAGAGATGTTTCTTCTAATTTCCAAATCAATTTTTGTTGGTTACATTATTGCTCGATGACCTTATATTATTAGTGTAACGGTATGTGGTCGGACTAGACACGGATCTATAAATAAAAGGATATTTTACGGAATTCGAAACATCAGAACAAGGGTGGTTGTAATAATGATAATAGTGTACCCGCTAAAAATGTACCGTAAAGCAGTAATTTGGAACATTATTTAGAACAGTTTACTGTCTTGTGTCAACAGCAGTTAAAATAATTTCGAACCGTATATCCTCCTAAGTCATAGTTCCAGTCTCATGTTTGTTTCAATGTCGATATTTGTAAATATTTCGTCATATTTATTATTTCTTTACAGAAATAGATATGTTTCAAGAGAAGGCTAGAAGAAAAATTATTTATTTCAGTTTTTGTTTTTTGTTTTTTTTTTGTTGAAAACAGGCTGGAAACTGTTACTGTCTAAGTTTCGGCTGTTAGATTACAGTTTTGCTGAAGTTCATACCTATTATCGATTGTAAACATAATACTGCATCTGCAACCTTCAAAGATACATGCTCTTGCATATACGGTAGATTTACAACAGTAGCATGTTATTGTTTTATTTCTTGCAAGACGTGGTGGTAACAGCTTGTTATTGTATGAGTTTCTGATAATAAAATTGTCAATAGGAAGCAAATTTCGATAACATTACTTCGTCGAATCTCTTCTTTACAGGTTGATTTTTAGCGTGCATACCATATTTTATCACATATCTGTGTATTCTATGTACATATGTTTAGAAAAGAATACCAGAGGTGGGAAAATATTTAGACAAGAACATAATAGGTGGGAAATCATGTCTTGTCCGTGTTTCAGATTTAGGGGATGTGAAACTGGAAAATGTCATACAAACATCTCCATCAAACACGGCTACAGGAACCTATAACATACAAATCGAATTAATCACGACAGCAGAAAATATAAGGATAACATGGTCACATAGGCTGTTTAACATAATATGGAATACATAAAAAACATCAGAAGACTGGGAAACGCTGGTAATAATGCATATTTAGAAGAAAAAAGGCAGCAAAAGAGTTGTACAAAATACAGATATTTCACTTCTAAGCTACGCTGGACAAATTTTCAACAGAATTCTATTTTTACTGTAGAATTGTTATTGTTATTATCATTATTATTATTACTATTACTATTATTATTATTATTATTATTAGTATTATTATTGCCCGGCGTTCGTTTTCAAATTCCTTCTAGTTACCTGGATGAAGTCTAAAAAACGAAATGCGTTGTATCTTAAAACTTACCTGCAATATTTGAGCCTTTCGTCATAATCAATTATATTCCACCATGGCTTTTGGGTCACTTTGATTTATGGGCTGGGTCAATCAACTTCACCCTGAAACCTCCTTAGTTGCTTCTTACGAATTCATGACACTTCACTTGCTACTCTCTTCCTCTTCTTCCTCTTTATTGCTCAGACAACACATAAGCGAGAGGATTATACTTTTTTTAATTTTAAAAACGTTTACCTTATATTTCTAATTTCGTATGGTTACTAGTTCAATGTGAAAAATAATAAATTTTAAAAAAATCACTTTTTCTGAATAGAGGAAGATACAGAAGGCGTTGATAGAACATGCCGTTAAGATAGTCAGACAATATAAACACCCTGCTTCTGTTAAAGATTAGAACAGAGGCATGAAACAATAATTGACTACCTGGGGGACAACAGTCGGGAGGCTATTACAGACCATGAACTTCTTAGGAAAAGAGAACTGAGTAAAAGGACAAGGATGGATGTATACTGGTTCATCTAAGTGCCTGTCTGGACTTATGATTGTGAGCTATGGACATTAACAGTAGTTCACAAAGTTCACTTTCGCACTTGGGAAATGAATTAATTCTGGAGAATTGTTCAAGTAGCACAAGAGACAAAGTTCACAACCAGACAGCACGTCAAAGTTCAAAGTTAAAAACTAAGAGAAGGTAGTGACATACTCCCAATAATTGTTTCCGTTACTGTTTGGGAAGATGACTTATTGCCTCGGCGTTGATGAAAAATCGATTACTAATGATCTAGACCCCATGGAAGCAGTGAATTAAGTGCAATGGCAACATTGGACAATCCTTGATGGTTGAACTAGAACCTTGTCAGAACCTTTTATTTACGCAAACTACTCTACCATTGACGCAGGTGAAATCTTGGTACATGAGTATAGCATATATCATGGCATGTGGTTGCAGGATCTCTTAAATGTCTTTTTTTAGACGCTCATAACACTGCAGTATTTTAGTAGAATAGCTCATCACCACCCGTCCGTATATTTGCCAGAGCATTCATGACTCTTCTCGCAGCAATATCTGACGTCGAGTTTTCTCAAAAATCTGCGTATGTTTTTTCTCTATCTATTTATTCTTCTAACCAGAGCTGCAAGTTTTTTTCACACGTAGCTGATGCCAGTCTGTAAAACGCACTAGTTTACATTAATCCTCTGTTTCATACAAAGTGTGTTGAAGTTCTTATCTAGCTTAAGTAGGAGATATACATGGAATTGAAATATAATATTTTTTTTTATTTCAATGCTTTTCATACGCATCAAAATGTTACAGTACTAAAAATAACATTTTTACTGTTGCATAAGTATGCCCTTAAATTATAGGAATGCGTTGTTTTTTCCCACAACCCTCAATGTATTTGCTTATTAACCCTTGTTTATGCTTGGTTACCATGTGCATGACCCAAAATAAAATAATATCTTTAGAAAACTATGAAATTATAATTATCCAAAAACTGTAGGAAGAAATGTGAATAGCTTCATCCCCCCCAACCCCTTTGTTTTTCCCCTTTTTCCAAAAAAGAAACACTTAGATTTGCTAGTGGCGTGTAGAAATGTGGTTTGTACGTTTTCAAAGAATGTTTGATAGAAATTCGATGAGTTAACCATGATCAATAGCCAAAGACTGTATTTTAAAACAAACTTCTTATGAATCAGTGCATGTCACATTTACAACCATCTTTAGGTACATACGCCTATTACTCATAGTAATAAAACAAATATTATCAGCTAAACGAAAAAACATCAAATGAACAAACACAGTCGGGCAGCATTGAAAGCACTATTGATGGTACTATAGAAACTGACATAGAAGTAAACATTTATTTAGACTTTCCTAGTTGTGCAGCCACCATTATTTGTGACTGCTTGTCGTACTCTTTAACTAGTTAGACATGTGAGTGGTTGATTATGCCCTGGGGCTTCGCACGCAGTCGAACACACAATGCTAGCGGTGGGTGCGCTTATCGAATGAAGGAATGCGAGTAGACCTGGGATGCACTAGAGATACCCACATCGTGGTAATGAGATACATGATAGGTCTGGTATCTATTAAATCTTGACATTTGTTGGCTCCGGCTAAGACATACGTGCAAGTCGTCAATGATAAAAGTACCAAATCCACTAAAATATCACACATCTCAAAGGTTCTAGATTTAATAGGGGAATGTCATGGATGGCGCAAGCAGAAATATTTTCACTGGTTATCACAACGAATTGTTTGGTTAGAGCATATGAGCGGATAAACACTGGGGATGACATGGAACATTAGATATATCTCTGGATCGAGCTGACATAGTTAATATGTTCAGGGACCTCGTCCGCCCAGATTTTCACAAGTATAAATCTTGATCGCTCTCAAGACATAGCGCAATTGGTGTAAAGATCGGGACATCCCGTAAAGAGAAACATAATAGATATACGAATAGACTGTTTAATCAGTATCGAACTGGAACTGTTGGTCGCTACACTCTGATGGATTAATTCAAATGGTAATCGGAGAATCTATGGACTTGTACTATTTGTGCTGACGATAACCTGCACTCATAACATGGAAAAATATATGTAGATCATTATTACTCTGCGTAGGCAGTGCAGAACATGGTACAATTGAATAGGGACACTTGAAATACAACAGTTGTGATGTGATAACACCACAGAAGATGATGTCGTTATATACATTAAAGATAATGTGATTTCTAGTACAGTGTAATAACTCGGGGTGGGGATTTACATGGGATTTATTTCAAGTGAAGCATAATTAGATTATGGGGAAAATATGAAAATGGTCATTGAAGACAGCCACGTGAGAGATCAAATGACTCTACATAACACGTTAAAATATTATGAGACGCCTATTCTATGCTTGGATATGACTAAAAAATGAAAGGTCGCAATGAGTTAATGGCATTTACAGATGTAATCGTCTTTATGTATAAAGTGAACTATTTTACACCACTGAGAATACGATGATGAATACATCGTATTCATACATGGTGTATGGCGAATACGATGTAAACCATTATTTTTCGTTTACCACCGACATGCTGTAGCACGTTTAATTAGTTTTGTCTAACTTCAAATTGATTATCTCAGAAAATATACAATTTTAATTTTACGGAATTAATGTTTCATCCTTGACAGGAAGAAACTTTCGGACTTTACCATTGAAATGATATTCATTAAATTTGGTTTGGACTTTTATTTCTTTACGACTGAGGCCTCCGTTTCAGCATGGTATATGGTCTCCTTTGGCCTCTATCGGAGAACGACATCCGCTTGACGTGGATCTGACAGACGCTGGATCTATTGTTGTGGGATGGCTGCCGACTATTCCGCAGTGTAAGAGACAGCTGTCAAAGAGAGTGGCTCGCTGGCGGAGTCGTCTGTCGAGTTCATTCCATAAGTGTTCTATCGAATTCATGTCTGGTGACATGACTGACCACGGAATGGTCTGGACGTTGTTGTCAGCGAGGAACTGGGTGGTGAGTTGTGCCACGTGAAGTCTGCTGAAAAATCGTCCGCGTGCAGCCAAAAGTGGATTGAGAAACATCAGAATCGCTCTGTACAAAGTGGAATGAAACTGTGATACACTCTAACATCTTATATTTTTAACATCTGTGCGGAAAATAGCATGCGAAATTTCAGAGAAGAACTAGAAAAAATTAGCTTCATCCTCTATACATCGGTGGGTACAAGAAGTCAAGAAATGTGATATGCTGACGCTACAGTCCCCACTTACTACTCGTCCTGAAGGAGTGAAGCAACTAATCACAGTAACAAAGAAATACAGCGGGATCCAAAATGTATATCTTACAACACAGTAAACAAAAATTATGACAACAGATAAAACAAACATTAAACCCATAATCAAAATACACAATATAGAACTGGAATGTTTAAACACATTCGAATATCTTGAAGCAAGTGTAATCAGTTTCGGGGACTGTGCGGTTGAGATTAACAGACGACTGGCAATTGCAGCACTCACACTAACACACATGAGAATGATGTGGCAAGGTAGTACGAGTAATAATGACACTAAAATAATGCTTTTAAGATCATGTGTTTTTCCGGTGGCAACATACGGCTGTGAGAAAAGGAAAATGTATGTCCATTGGCAGCAATCTGCTGTTGGGGATGAAGATAACTCTTCATTTACTAAACCGCAGCAACTATTAGGTGGAGTGGCCAGTTCCCTTCCTTGCTGTCGTTACCTCCTCTAACGCATGCGTTAGGTACTCATTTACAGCTGAGTCGACTGGAGAAGTGATCGTGTCAAGCGAGAAATCACAACCCGAATTTTTTAGCCGTAATAGAAAGCAAGCTCACTATCAACTAGGCTACCGCGCGCCTCACGGCTGTGAGACCTGAACTTTAAATAAGACAATATCAAGGATAAATTCATTTGAAATGAAGTTATACAGAAATGCCCCACGAACATCATGGACAGAGATAAAGAACATAGACGTTTAAAAAAAAAAATAGTAGCGTATCCTTTTCAGGATGTAGACCCAACGTTTTTAACTGTAGTGATTTTCTAGGCAATATCAATACTTTCAGTAGTTTGCCTTTGCTTTCTGAACGGTCCGGATGCACAATTTCCTCTGGCGGGGATCAACCTCGGTACCATGGTCGTCACCACATCCCCACAGGACCGGACTGAAATTTAAAAATTAATTAGTAAAAATACCGAAATTAAATCAAGGGTGACATCTAAATACAATCATAAAAAGGAAGCTAACGTTTTTTTGGGTGCTTAAAGAGACATAATGACGTGGAAAGTATGATTCTTGAAGACAGAGCACAAGGAAATGGGAGACGAGCAAAACTAAGAAAACCATGGACTAGAGATATCGAATGTATAACCATATCTCTGCCGAATCCAATGCATACCTCCTCATCCTGGACAGAGAGGCGTTCGGAGTATCCACGATGAAGACAGCGTTCTGGATAGAATATGTCACTTGATAATAACATTTTCTCACGCTGTCGTCCGCGATATCTCTTGCGTTTATCTTGCTTGTTTTATAGTAACTATTTTCTCCACATCTCTGTCTCATAATTTTCCAGAAAATAAAGGTTGTATCTTTCTTATATTAAGTCATGCTGTATCGCATGTTTCAGTACATCTTCATTACTTTTTCTTTTTGTCCATGGTTCTCGCATTCTTCTATAGAACCACATCACTGTTACCTCCAATTTTCTTTTCTATACTATCTTGTTTATTTATTGTCAAAAACTGCCATCAACATGTTACAGTCGATGTTATGTAGCTTCGAAAAACTATCTTCCTCACTTGTAATGATAGGATTACATTACACAGTATATTCTTAATTTTTAGAAATTTTGCTTTTGCCTGTCCAGTTTTCTTTTTATCTCTGTTGAACTTCATCCATCTGTAATAGTTGCCTTAAATATTAAATTGGTGGACCTGTTTAAATATTAGGTTGTGCACTTTGATCTTGCATGCTGGAGATTTTGTTCTTATAAACAATCATCACTTCTGACTTCTTGTTATTTTTTTAAAAGGCTTTTGTCATTCTTTCTACTATTACTTTGCTAATTAGTTCTTGTAGGTATTTATCGCTTATGGCAATCAGAAGTCATCTGTATATCTCGAGTTACTTATATTTTGTCCATTTACAGATATTCATGAAATAGTATCATTTGATACATTGGCAACAATCTATTGTATTATGATGTAATTCCTTCAGCTATGAGCGGGTAGCTTTTGACCCCGTAGTCTTTCTGGCAATATGATATATTTTCTCACAGGCCTGGTTGTATTCAGATGAGTGGAATGAGGGTGGTTATTAATGCACGTTTGGTCAACAAAATGAGGCGTTATAATTCAGTATTACAGGATCGTGATGTCCTCCCAGTATCGTAACATAGACTTCTGGGCCAAATATCTCATCATTCTTCTGTTAGATGTGTTTATCTACCTTTGACGATGAGGTGCAATATCATCTGGCCTACATCTCTTTGTCACCCATATGGATTATGACATTTTTGCATGTGGTTACGTCTGTGGGTCTCACCAATGGCTCACTAGACAAACCAACCATGCAACATAAAACTTTACTAGATGACATGCTTTTATATTGAGGTTATCTTCTTATAGACGCTTCATGGCACGTCAACTATACAATCCCGTAGTCGTAACCTTCGATAACAGTTACCATGTTGTTCCGACAGACCGACGTTGTGCCTGAACTAGTTACGGGCACGGCGTGGGTGGATGGAACAACAAAGAAACCTGTTGCAAGGGCCAGAGTTGTGCCCTGATGTCAATTTCTGTTTTGGTGACATTAGACTCGAAACACCATCGAGTCGGATGGCTGCTGGAACAGAGGGCGGAGCACTTATGGGAATGCACCACGTGCTGAGAGCCCAGTTTCTAATCAAGAACCCATAAGGATTATGTTAGTACAAAACTGGATGATTGATACGAGACGCATTTAGTCCATGAGTGAGATACAACAGGATATACAACATGAAACATACAACTGTAAATATGAATGTTGGAGGGATTTTTATGGTATGAAAAATCTCGCTATATAGCCATCCATCCCATCTCATCATCAACTGCCGTCTACGCAACGAAGGTTGGCTGTAACGGGCCTTCAACATCCTCTGTCTTGTTTTGGTTGTGCACTCTGCGAGACAGTGACCTGTCATTCTCGTGATGTTTCCCTCCACTTGTACCGCTGCCTATCTCTTGCTCTCCGCCCCTCGACACTAGCCTCAAGTATGGTTATCAACAAGGTTTCATGTCTTTTAATATGTCCAAAATACTTTATTTGTTTAATATTTATTTCCTTTAATAGTTCTTTTTTTTCATACGAAGTTTTGTTATAACCGCTTTGTTCATTTTCATATTTTTCTATGAAGTTCTTCATATTCTTCTATATATCCACATCTCAAAGGCATCATTTCTGTCTTCAAGTCTTTGTTTATTGTCCATGTTTCTAAGCCATACATTATTATAGAATAGATGTAGCATTTTATAGTTGTTATCTAATGTAGCATAATGATTTATCTGGTAGGTTACCGGTAAAACCCACATACCTTCCTCATGCAGAACAGTATATTTGAAGGTGGAAACAGACCTCTTAGTAGTGATACTTTATATTTGGAGAAGAAACAGACTAGTCAACAGTTATACTTAAACGTGAACTGTTATAAAACGGCCATATTAAGATTGTCTCAACATTAAGCATATCACCTAATGTGTTATGTTGCTTGTATGGTTGATTTGGTGGGCCATTCGTGAGACCCATATGCATACTATCTAAACAAACTGAATGAGTTCAAGCACTGAATCAATCACTTGAGGGAGCCAACATTTAATGGAGTTCACGTGGCATAACCAATGAGTCACGAGAGTTGTATTTAATGCGGCCAGCATCAGAACATATGATTTCAACAATCCACGATTTTTCTGAACTCTTTCTATCTTAGTAAACTGTAGTACCTGTATACGGTTCTCATTGTAATATGTACGTGGTGTGTCTAAGAATTGGAAAAATTGTCAGTCTGCATACCTTTCGCAATATGTAGAGGCATGAAGTAAACACTACTACGGTGCTCTGCGCAGTCACATAAAGTTACTTCTATTTATCAGAACCCAATATCTGAAGTAAAAAATTATCAATAACTCATTAATAATCTAATGATGTAAATCAATATATTGACGGTATTGGTTCGTCATTTACCAAATTTTCCAGCCCATTTTATTCGATGGTTCTGCCTATAGCGTGAATTATTATGATCCGATTATTCAATTATATTGGCAATTTCAGTCTAAAACTGATTATATATATGGGGTTTAAGCGGCTTCTGGAAGCATTATTCATGCTAGTGATGGAAGCTCGCTTCTTTCGTAATGGTCTCAGTGATGTATGCCTTTCAGAATAGTTACAATAGTATAGAGTAGTAAATTGAATAGTTATTACATGAACATGAAAATAAAAAATAATTCTACATCCTCTGACTAACACATACAATGTATATTACATTTAGATGTTTCTTAATTTGTGAATCACTTTGCTCATGATTTTATATTGTCTATTTTGTGTTTAAAAAAAGCGAAATGTGACATTAAAAGAAGTAATTATAGTGATAATAGTGGGCGAAGGTGTTCTGGCATATAAAGTCAAATACCGTTAAAACAAACTGGTCCGGGCCGACGAAATTTTAATGTAATAACATAATTTTACTACTGTATATGCAATAAAGAAAACAATCAAATGGTGTGCAGACTGACAATTTCTCCAAGAAGAAACGCCTCTTCTATATTACAACGGAAACCTAATGCAGCCCTACAGCTTCCTAACTGAGATATAGTTCAAAACAAGTGTGGATTGTTGAAATCAAAAGTAAAGTATGGGAATTGTGTTATAAACTCATGCACTATAACGAGTGCCACCCGGATTGGGTGCCACCCGGAGTGAGAAGAGGAAGACCTAGAGAAACTCTATGAAGAAACATTAATAGAGAAGGCATGTCAATGACCTAAACAACACGCAATAATTGAAAGACCTGGCAACACAAAGACAGAAATGGAAAGCTATGGTTTCTGCCCTATGCACCACCTATGGCCCTGGGGGAACGTAACATAACTATAAAGAGTCTACACTGTATAATCTCTATACGAAAGGGAGCACAAGCCGTGTCTCCCATAAATAGACGATCTACGAGCATAATCAAAACACGCCCTCATACGTGACGATTTTGATTATTGCCGTGATTTCTGTTGGTAAGTATTTATATACTTTGTGTCGCCTAGTAACATCGACCAACGAAATTTGGTTCTGCTCCTGGGTCGTCTATGGGCGACAGTCAAGCACAAGCCTATATAGCCTCTGTGAAAAGAGACGATGGCAGAAAAAAGTGTGGGAAACAATGATGAATGTCATTATTCCTGATGCCACCAAGTGAAATTGTTCTGCGCACCGTTTTTGTGTGGGATGGAGAAAGAACAATAACTGGCTGGCAGCTTATTTAATCCTGTGAAGTGCCAACTCTAAGGTGGAGTTAGAACAATCACACTAAATCAAAAGTAGTTTACGCTGACCTAAGCCAGGCGCCTATTTCATTTATCACCATCATCATGACCAGTTCCCAAAATTGCCAGGGTAGACGATTATGATTCTTCACAACCGGTAATGACGATAACTTTCCTACATATCGTTAGACTACATACCTATAACTTTCATATACTCATTATTTATGTGCAACGCATACACTCATTCTATACCACTGTATCATGTTGTCAGATGTATATAGCTATAAATGTATATTTGTTAGTTATTCCTCTAGGGTCAAAGACGGCACATAGGGCGGATGTCATAGATTTCCATGTCTCTCGTTTCATTGCAATTTGTTTTAGATCTTTATTGTTTCTGATACCGATGTTGAAACAGTTCTTTTGTAATAGTTCTACGTAAAGTTTATTTTTGTCTTCTTTGTTTTCTCTTGCCCTTTGGTGACCGCTTCAAAGTTTTTACTATATAAAACGACATGGCAGCCTATAAAATACCATAATGGGATGGTGCCAGGAGAAATTAAAAGAGTTGTGCCACGAAGTAGATGGACGCAAGATATAAAAACCACCTGAACGTGACACAGACGCATGAAGATTGGCTCAAGGGGTGCGCAAAAGTTTCGAAAGCCACAATAACAGTTAACTCTTGTCCAGAAAATGCTACCTAAGGAGATTAGGACTGGAGAAATAAAGAGGATGTATGAATGATCTGGGAGGCAAGTAAGAACAACTTTAGAGAAACCATATAGAGGATCTTGACACGGCTTCTTGTGCATTTGATGTGAAGACATCTCTTGAAGGAAATATAAGTAGGAAGCCAGAGGACAATCTTAAAAAATTCTTGAGACTAACGGGAATTGAACCAGTCCGTTCAACGGCACCACATCGCCTAGCAACTATTGAACAGGCGTTCTTCCGTACTTGACTTACCGCATCTCCAAAAAAGATGCGATTTCATCAAGCCTTTCAAACCGTGCACACAAAGTCACCAGAACGGACCGATCGAGACAAGGACTATTACAACAACAACAAACATCCCGTACAGGTATTGAAATATCCCCAGTAACAACAAACATATAACATAATATCCGTATTAGTTATACAAGGTGAAGGAAGTGGATTGTGACCATAGGTGCTCAGATCTCCGCTTCAATGAATCTTTCAGGGTATAACGGCTGATGATTAAACAGATCTACACCCCCAGAAGGCATAAATCCTGGCGAGGAATGGATACCTATTCCTATGGTATTTCAAGAGGCAGTCAAGACCTCGGCACGGCCCATCTTCGAGGGAGCTCACTGTGTAATGGGTGGTCAATGTCAGAACTCACTCGGAGGTATGCACGGGCACACCACATGTCAATTCTGTGAGATATACTCGGAAAAATCAATGAGAAATAACATAGCTACACGTTGATTGTTGTGCTTAATGTACCATGCTTTTTAGTGAGATTTACTATTTTACACATTTCCGGTTTTTTAAAATAAAATGTAGGGAAACTCCAAGAAAAATAAAGTATTATTTGTAGTTACTGTGTGGCTCACTAGAGTATTTTATGAGGATCTCATTTGTAGAGAGAGGGAGAGTGTGTGTATGTGTATGTGTGCGTGCGTGCGGGCTGTACGTACGTCACTAGATTACTTACTTGAATATATGATTTACAGTGTTAGTCGAAAGACCATCTTCACAAGACAGTGCACATAGAATAATCGGCCCACAATTTCTCGAGATATCCCTAATGATCACCATTTAGCAACTGCTTACACCCAATATGTGCTGGTTTACCAGTTTCTCTGGTTACTTGCATAACGCTCACGTTAGCCAGGGCCCTCTTTGCCTGCTCAATTTTGCAAATTTGCAAAAAAATGTTACATAAGTCACTCGCCTTATATCCATAAGGACATTGAGAACATCAACTCTGTCTATTGCTTTTTGGGTCCCTATAATTGTCTTACCATCAAGCATGTATGTTTGTTCACTTCCTCAGATATCTAAATGCTAGGCACAAATATAGAGCTGATTCATGTAAATTTAGATCGCTTCACCAACTCAAACCACAGTCTTCGTGCTAAACTCTTCTCAGTCTTTCTCAGTATGCTCATTTGAGTCGCTAAGAAAGCATATATGAGTGTAGGTTTCAGACTCTAGCTACACAATTGCCCTGGTTACTTCAATGATCCCCATGATCATGTTACTTGCGGTTGTAAGAAAAGCACCGATGCATTTCTTCACAGTTCCCTTTCCTACCTGTACTCTAAACGCACAAAATCTGCACACATTCTGAACATTAGACAGTGTGTAAATTACTTTATCTCCCTGAGATGAATGTTATCAATCATCGTTTAAATTGTTTCTTCTTTCACCACCAGGTGATTCTATCTAACACATTTTGTCCAGATTTATTAGTACGGTAGTTACGATAGCGCTTTCACTGGTGAGCCTAGATGGTGAATAATATCACTCCCTTCAGACCATTCGTGTAGCAGAATTTCCTACTAGATTTCCAGCAGGACATTGTCCAGAAAACAGAAATGCGACGTGTCGCAGTTTAATTTGCGCCAATGATCCAACAGATCCGAGTTCGGCGTTGGTAACTTTAAGTTGTTTGCATTTATTCTCCCAATTTCTCCTTGCAAATGATGATTTATGTCTGCACTAACTTGGAGGATAGTATGCGCTTGGCATATCCTTGTTCTATTCTTAATGGTTGGAAAAATCATGGAGTGAGGCTACAATCACTACACTCACTATATGATGTGCATTGCCTATCTCTGCAATATCTCCGGCCTCTCTATTTGCGTGTTGCTGAGATTCATGAACGCAAGAGCGTATTCAATAAAACTGGACAAAAACCTTGTACGAAACAACGAGGTATAAAGTTCTTATAATTTGCTGCAGAAATTACGTTTATTGCATTCAGATCTTAAATTTCCTGTTTATCACCTGGTGTAAGTGTTCAGTAAAAGCATGACTTCTGTCAAATCATACTCTTAGATATGTTGTGGCGTGTGTTCTCTCGATGATCTCCGTACACACTTCAGCTATTGGTGTTGGTGTGTTGAAAATACATACAGCTGCTCCGAGAGTCATGTTGTTGATGTTTAAGTTGGGTTGACTATTGCTCCTTCCTCATCACATCACTTGTCTAACCGGTCTAGTTCTCCAATGCCTGCTCCCGATCCCTGACTATTGTTATATTTATTCTGTCTCATGCTGATTTTGTGTTCCAAATGTGTCGCTAAGCTCAGCCGTTGTCATCGACAATATAACACACATTGACTAATGTGAATATAGCCTGCTAAAATGACTCATTTGCTATTTTCCATTTTTGTAATTGGTTGTTGCTGTTTCCCATTACTCAATAGGTCTTATATTGACGGCGATCTCGGTTCTACTATTCTTTTAACATTGGCGTCAATATGTACTACTTGTGAGTGGCATGTCCAGAAAGATAAAGCTATCGACTGTTTGAATCATATTTTAAAAAAAAAATTAATTTGTATATGGCGATTGATACGTTTGTGACAATTGAAACGTGATATATATTTTTTGTGTGGTAATACTGAAGTCAAGGTTGCCATAGAAATGGTCAAATTGATTTAACGTGACCTGCATGCTACCTGCATATTTAGTCATCTGCATATAGTAGGCCCCTCAATTATGTTTATTGAACCTTAGTTTTGGCTTGTAATCGTCGAAAATTAATAAAGTTTCCATATGTTCTGTACTGTAGATTCATTCTGGTTATATCGCTTGATCGAGATAAATTTGTCAGCCTGGTAAGAATCATCTGAACAGTGCATGATCGGGAATGTATCTTTGTGGCTCTTATTGCAACTGGAAGGCTGATATTAACCATCCGCTATGAATAATAGTTAGTTGCTGATATGCCTGCCAATTATGAAATTGTCGCTCATATATCATATTTACTAAACTCTGTGTTTGTGCTTGGTTTGAGGAGAGGACAATCTTAGCTAGTACTTTCACGGTCGCTCTCTATTCATTGTGTCAAACTTCTTGAGGTTAACAAAGTGAAAAGCAATATTTGTTCTTCAAATTAGTGTACCATCACTACAGATGGGTTAGCAGATCTGACAGAAGAATGATGAACTAGTTAGCCCAGATGCGTATGCTGCTATCCTTGCAGGACTTCTTCTCGTTCGTAGTTGCACATGTCTACACAGCGGTAGAAGCGGTGATGATGCTGGGATACTGCTACACCGGAATATCTTTATTCGAGGACTAAACATGCATCCATAAACCCCATAAAACAATCATCTCTCTGAGCAAGCATAGTTTACATGTTTGAGTGTCAACTTGGTTACTCAACTGATGAAGGGCCTATGCTTTTGTCAGAAAGGCTACGGGCTGTTGCGAGCGACCTGCTTAAAGGGATTACGTCATCATCATCGCCTTATATATAAACAGGTTTATATATTAAAACACGGTTGCCTTGGTTGAACTCTTATACGCATTGACACTGCACATATTGTTGTACGAGACGATGAAGAAGAAATGTGGAAAATGGAAGAAAATGAAAGCGTAGAAAATAAATTGCAGGCAACGACATTTAAATTAGGAAGATAGCATCAACAGTCTAGTTATTATGTTGGAAGAATAAGAAACAGTCTATGTATAGGACAAACGGGTAAGTAGACAATAACCTGTAAGAGGAAATAACAACATTACGAATTGAACAAATAACTGGTTGCACCATCTTATACAGGGGACAAGAACTCCGGAAGCAACTAATTTGTGGATAACATAATATGTAATGTGATGTTATCATGCTGACATGATTTTAAAGGGCAGCGCTCAACATTGGGTCTTTAGGTGCAAGGTGGTATATTACAGGATTTGCGGACGTCAGGGTAACAGTTTTAAACAAACATTACTAGGTGCTCATATACAGTTCTATGATTGTCTGTCACCAGCTATCCTGGTGAAAATGTATCTGATTATAACGTCACTGTGACAATGTTATCCAGTATACCTAAATAGTGTATTCCTAGATGTCCATCTCTGTGGTTGCGTGGCTAAGATCACGTTTGTGACGGCTAAGGTACCGGTTTCGAATACACCGTAGGCAATTGTGCATCCGGACTGTTCAGAATGCAATTGAAAACTGCCACGAAAATCACTACCACCAAAAAAATTCTGAGTTGATGTCTTCATCCTGAATATAATATGCTACCAATGTTTAAAACATAGATAGTATACACGTTGTACCTTCCAGGAATAGTTGTTTGCAACCAACTTTTATTGTGGTGTGACAAATCTCGTAGTATATCCTTACATCTAGAGATCCGTGTTTAAACAACTGGTTGGATCTTGTGTCCATTGAGTTCATCTAAAACGCCCAACCAGACAAAAATGGGGCTTAATGATAAAGTTTTAGTAGGATTGTGACCCAACGTTTGCACTAGTTATTTTGGGCGACGGCTGGGTACAAAGAGCTTATCTTGGTGTAAGTGGTATCGCATTGTCTGCCTTGTTTGTGAGAAAAAAGATCAACTCGTGTGGGAAAGTGGGAACTAAGATTATTCATTTATTTGGGCATTGCACTAGCATAGTGTCATTTATTTTACATTAGTTTCAATATGTCTCCTCGGTTGTGTTGTTTTATGTTGTACAGTTTACAGTTCTTGTAATGGCAATATCGTATGTCTAGTAGTGTATATACAGTCAATAAGTGTTATGTAACGCAGTATCAATACGAGTCCTTCACAGTAAATATGTCATGTAGTGTGCATACGTGTCAAGTAATGTTTATATACGTGCGATGTTGTGTTTATATACGTGGCGTGTAGTGTGTATACGATATGTGTCATATAGTCTTAGTAAGTAAACGTGACATGTAGTGTGTATACGTGCCATGCAGTGTTTATATACGTGTCATGTAGTGTTATCGTACTTGTGTAGTTTCTATATACGTGATATATAGTGTTTATATGCGTTTCATGAATTGCATATAATGTTATTCATGTCATGTCCTGTTTATACGTATCATGTAGCGTTTTGTACGTGTTATGTAGTGTTATACCTATCACGTATTGCTTGTACGTGCCATGTAGTGCATTTACGTGTCACGGATTCTTTATAATTGTCGTTTTTTTATCACAAGTCGTGTAGTGTATATACGTGTCATGCAGTTTCTATATGTGTCATGTGTTCTTGTACATGTAATTTTGTATGCATACGTGACATGTATTGTGTATATGTAATTTAGTGTTTATACATGGCATTTAGTGTTTATATGTGTCATATCATCACAATCATATCTGCCTAAATAATCACGAACAAAGTGAAAACTAAAATAGCCAACATTTGAAACAAAATGTTACAGAACAATTATAATACCATGAACCAAAAATATCACCAATGTAGCCATCCTGAGAGAAATGAATGTGAAAGAAAACTGACTAAATAGCATGGTTTTTTTAAAAAGAAAACTACAATATTGTGACGATATCAATCGCCATGACAACCTAGCTAAATCCATATTGGAGGGGATGATGCCAGGAATACGAACAAGAGGTACACCAAGAAGAAATTGGACACAAGACCACCTGAATATGACAGTAACCGAAGCAGAAAGACTAGCAGAAGATTGACAGAAGTTTCAAAAGACTGTGATAACTACTATATCCTGTTCTGCAAATACTACCTGATAATAATGATGATGTGTCATATAACACTGGTCAACAAATTTTTACAAAAGTTGTGTTACTGAAATGATATTAATCATTTCTATGCATTTTAAAGTGGGAAGCACGAATATGTCAGTCAAATTTTAAAATTGTCTCTAGTTGTATTGTTGTTTTTTTTGTATTTATTTTTAATCAGCAAAAATTAATGTTTAAATCATGAAATGCATGGCAATAATAATAATAATTTAACAGTTAATATCTGTAAAAAATCAAGTCTTAGACTACTTCTAAGATATCTTCGCGAGTCTCTTGTACAGCTGTTTGGGAGCATCTCTGAGGAGTGCCCAGCAATAGTCTACCAGAATTGTAGTTGACCATTTTCCCTAGTATCTCTGTTCCACTGTTAGGATATCTTGATGAAAACGTACGTCATGTTCATCACTAACCACGCCATCGTTCTCAAGAAAGAAACCGAGATGGGAATGAAGGATGTGGATCTTTAGAGACATATTGCAGCCATGTACCTGATACTTCATGTACCTGATACTTCATCAGCGTGTATTCTACTGCTGCAGCCCCATTAAAAGGGCAACTATCTTCAAATCACCACATATATGCCAGCTGTACTTGCTATACTCAATGTAATTCAATATCTGTTTCAAGTTATCGTATGTCTTTTCCATATGGACACCTTGCGCTACTGGAATAGATGGAAGACGTTTTCTATTTTGCAAAAGCACCGCCTAAAGACTCAGTTTCGACGAGTCTATAAATATTCACCATTTTTGTAGGTCATATTATTTTTAAGGCATTCATGAGACCCTCAATATCGTAACAAAATACGAGATTACTTTCCTTTCTAAAGTAAGATTCCAACTGCTGGTTGCACTTTCCATATGAAATAATTGTGACATCTTCTTCTAGGATATTCCATTGTTGGAGTCTTGATCCGAGCATTTCTTCCATGTTCTTGGATAAGTCCAAATCATGAAACAAGTCATTTAGTTCTTCCTGTATTATTCTGTGTAGGTTTGATGATGCACCAAAGTGAAAATATGGATCACTGCATGCTGACAGATAAGGACAAGAGCAGGTCGGTTCACCCTTGTCCACATCAGATGAATCAAGAGAATATTCTGCTGGAGGTTCTGGAATAAGAAGTCCCTCACCATGTGCAATTGGTCTCAGTGCAGACAGAATGTTTGGGTAGACTATTATCGACTTCTTTTGCGGCGTTATTACGCCGGAAATAAGAGGAACCAAGTAGAAGATAGCAGTCATTTATGTGGTTCATTGGCTTTCTCCACACCATGAGCACCACAATCGGCATCGATTGTCTTTTGCCATTCAACTTGTCGTAGTCACCAACCTTTCATCCGAAGTAACGATGCTGTTTTCTTCACTTCAGAACTGAGACTTTTCTTCTGTTTTACAAATGTCGCTTTCCCACAGATATAGCAGAAATTGTATACGAAATTAATTCAGATCTCCGTTGTTTGATGTTACCTTCCAGCACATCTCAGTTGCGGAGACGGCATTAATGGGAATAACACTGCATGTAGCAATGTAATGTATTGTCTATATATGTATAGGGTAGTTTATGGGAACGTTCAGACGTTTCACCGCAGTGCTTTTGTGTATTTGTCAAACTGGTCGTGGATTTCAGAGGTTCTGGTTTACTTTGGGTATTTATAATTTGCATCCCTCCACCATTTGCACATTCCTCTGAGATACCTACAGTTTCCGGTTTTCATTTCGTAAAAATCAATATTTATAACTGAAAAATAATAAATGAAAAATATTTTAAACATTATATCATCCTCCTACAATACCACAGTACGGAATCATATTGCACTTAATTTCTTTCTGAAATTATGTTTCAATCCTCCCGCTGGTTAGCAAGATGTTACTAAAGTAATATTCAGATCCAATTTTCATGAAAACCCGTTTATTGAGATAGTTGCCACTTAGAAATTGTCCGTTCGACCATTCGGTCCTATTTAGTATTTATAAATTATGTTTCAAGTGCGTGTATTGTTTAATTTGTCTGTAAATACGTGCACAAACATACACTGAAATACACACAATATTACGTTCTCAGTATATGGGCACATGTATGTACATTTATGCACGCAAACTGAGACAGACAAATAAGGAAAGAGATGGAGAGACAATAAGAGCTAGAGGGATGAGTTTTGTAACTCGGACAACTGTCAGGAACACCAGCAATCATGTTGTCTGCTAATGTTAAAGAAAGGTCAGGACAAGTGCTTTTGACAGACTTGTAGCTGCTGCAGCTGGCAGATCATAGTGCAAGCATACATAACCGTGTGTAATATTTTGTTTATACACAGAGAGAAAGGGGCGGGGAAGGTGAATTGATATGATAATTCTGAATGAAGCTAGAATATGTTTCTTCTGTCTTCGTTCTCAAACTCGGGATCAACCATTGATATTAGGATAAAATACGAAAGTTATAATCGTAGACATATTTCCACCTTACCAGACAATAGTATTATCGTGATGCTGTAAAAGTATAATCTACGATCCATGGCCATAATGGATGTCACTCCCAAGACCAATCTATGACACAAATAGTATTTCCCAGTAAGAACAAGGAATCACGGGTCTATTGTGCGATATCGTATGTTTTTTTAGACGTGCAGCCCATGAACTATCTGCTATCACTTTCTCATTTGTCTTTATATCATTCCTGATTTTCCCCCTCAATGCAAGACGATCTAGAGCATCTTGATCCCATGATTGCATATCACTGCATGTAGCATGCGTAATATCAATAGTATTTACGTACAACACGGGTTGTGTAGTTTTACTAGTCGACGAAAAACAGTCTATCACTATCTGAATATGGGGTGCTAACGTGACACAATACAAATAATATCACACAGGACATACTCGACGCTTCTACCAAAAGACCTTTATCAAGATAACATACACATATACATATTTTTTAAAAAAACAACAACGAGAAGGAACCACACAACTCACGTTCACATGAATTCACAAAATCTGGAGATTACCGAAAGCATTGAAATTGGGGTAGGGTAGCGCAGACAGGAAATACACAAAAACGCAAATACATGTGAAAACGAGACAAACAGAAATGACGGAACAACAAGAATTAAACGAGGACCAGTTTTAATACTATATCATTCACTTTGATATTGCACGCTGTGGTATTATGTTTCTTTGTAATACTCATTAATTCTATTTTCTTTATATTTAGGAAGAGGCCTTTCTCTTTACTTTCTGTGTACTACATTAATTAAATCTTGAAGGTCATCAAAATATACTAAAATACTAATGTACTAAAATACTGTTTTGTAACGATAGACACTAATGTGTGCCGCATGTCAGTTATCTGCATACTGCAGATGCACCCACTCGTAACATGTAAAGCACATGCTAAAGTTGATACGAAGATTAAAGAGGATTAAGTATACATATATTCTGATTTTCAGCTGGAATATTTCTGTTTTTACGGCATGATGGAAGAATCAATGAAGATGTCAATTATAGCTAATAATCGATGCAACAACTGTCAAACGTTCAACTCGTAATCAGTTGTGTGTTCGCCCACGACCATGATTGTACAGCTGACGTGCAGCTGTCCAAGTTAATGACCATATTAGGTGGTCCAATGTGCACTTTACGATCATGAATAAAGCATGCGTGTTGGAATATCGCTGGGAATAGTCGATCTATTGGCCAATCCTGTCAAATGTCATATTCTGACCCTGAGAATATATGTATAATATAGTCATGGATGACTAGGTCAAATGGATCTTTGTTGAAACAGACACAATAATGGCGACACTAGGAATAACAATGTCCAAATATAAAGAACATGTGTTAGAAAGAAACATAATAGTATCCACAACTGACATAGTGGTATCCACGAGTCAGAATAGTGACCAGGGGAGACAGAATAATGACCAAAAGGTCACAAGATAGTGCCCAAAGAGACATACTAATGACCACATGAGACAGAATAGGGCCAGAATGGTGCCCAATTGAGACAGAAGTACTCAGATGAGACAGAATAGCGCCCAAATGAGACAGAATAGTGCCCAAATGAGACATACTGGCGTCCAAATGAGAAAGAATAGTTCCCAAATGAGACATACTAGTGTCCAAAGATGACAGGATAATGATCAAATGGAACAGAATAGTACCCAAATAAGACAGAAAAGTGATCCAATGAGACATAATAGTGCCCAAATGAAACGGAATTGTGTCCAAATGAGACAAAGTAGTACCCATAGAAATAAAAATATTATCCACTATAAATATTATAGTGTCAAAAACTACATCTTAATACATCAGACTGCAGAGCCGTGTCCCTAGCTAATTATACATCCCATATGAGACATTGGGAATAACCCCCCCCCCCCCAAGTGTTTTTTGGATGATCATTGGTTACTTTCTGTGCACTTTACGTCGACAGCCACTGAAATACACGGGAAAGTCAAATAACGTTTCTTTAGAACGATGATTTCCCAAACGTGATCATCGACAACATAAGACATGTACGCTAAATTGAGAATCATCCTTCTAGTGTTACTTATTTGACCTATCCCGTAATTTTCATTGGTTTCGACATAAAGTAAAAAAAAAATAATTAATTAACGGGAACAATCAAATGTGTCACTTTAGAAAGATGATTCTGGGTATGTCAACAGAACTGCATTTATGTATAATTGTCACGTGAAATATAATTCCTTTGTTTGCTTGTTTTGCGTTCACACCATAGTAATTAGCACGGATATTCGTGCGATTTTCGCCGGGAGCGTAGTTACGCTGCACCACCTTTATGCATCTTGTATGACCAGTACAGCCGATTTCGGGTGGACTACCTTAGCCTGTGACAGCCTTCATATCTGTCGCCAGACGGCGAATGTGTATTGACTCTACGACGATACGGTTTGTCCTTTATTTTGCATGAGGTGTTACGCATTCAGTGAACGTTGTCTCGTGTAATTAGACTCATTGTTCCAGTGCCCATCGAACACTGCGCCTTTTCTCATCCACGGGCCTGGTTCCGGTTTAGGAATAACAAAATAGTTGGACTCGGACTTGGCTGCCCTCATAGCCGTGGTGTCGTTCACCAACGTCGTGAATCACTCGTCCAAGTCTGAGTCTATACACATATTTAGGAGCGTATGGTACAAACATTTTGTTCTCGAACTGAACATTGCTTGTCTCCGTAGACGGTTGTTCCTGTGCCCATCGAGTACTGAACATGTTCTCACTGCGAGCATGATTCCGGTATAGGAAAAATTCGACAGTAGAGTTAGGTCCGGGCTGGGATCACCTGTAATTAGAAGCTTGCTTCGAGCAAACAATACTTTAGTTCCGATTTCCTTAAAACGTTTTATGTTCTCCTTGCACATTACGCTGCCCTCTAGCGATGTGCTTCCCTCTCAGTCTACTCATTATGGTATCCTTATGGTGACTGAAGCACCAATTGACGCAAAGGTGTCGGAGATATCGCATGTCATTTTGCAGTCAAATCGCTTTCCTTCTGCTACTTCCACATTTACGGACACAATCCCCAAATGTTTTAGCCAGAATCAGGAGCAGCTGTATTTCTGTTTCCATGGTGCACCACGGGGAGGTACTTTTGGAATCTTGGTTATCTGCTATCGCTGGGTCCGCGGCGAGCAATGCTGTACTCTTTGCACCCGTAACTTTTATGTCGAGGTACGCTGCTTTCAAACGTGGATGTTAGTCCATTTTGATATCTGCTTTACAACCATACAAATTATTGGAGGTCGTGTTTATAGTAATCCAGTCACTCCAACATCCGGATATTAAAACTGCCCAACCTTTTACACTCTTACGTTTACGTTTAGCTATTTAGCTAAACGTACTTGCGTAGTGAAAAAGCACCGTAAGCAAAGCTAAAGCATGACCAGCTACAGTATAAGACCTGTTGGCTATAGAGAAATCCAGCCTTCTAAAATTGCTCATTTGACTTCCCTTTGTTTTCATTGGCTGTCACGCAATATAATCCTAGTGACCAATTAAAAAACACGAGAATAGTCATATTAATCATTTAAAAAAGGCTTGGTTCCTCATTAGCCAGTAGATAGCATATATATTGTAGACGGTGGTGGCGAAATTGACCTCTGCATGAACTACAACAGAAAGTGAAGTTTACACAAGAAATAATTGCAGATATGAACACCATTTATATAGAACGAAACGGCGCAAATTAAACGGCGACACAACGCATTTCCATTCTCTGGACTACATCCTGCTGGAAATCTAGAATGGATCTGCTACTAGAGAGATCCAGCAGGAGTTTGAGAATGAACGCTGAAGAAGAAGAAGAAGAACGAAACAAATGAATATATAATCTGTTGAAAAAGGCATATACTTGGTACCTAATTATTGGTCACCTTACGTGTGATGAACATTATAAATGTCTTTTTACAGTGAGACCATGAGGATGGACACAGGGTTAATCATTGAGCTGTGGAACAAGGGGATGTTGTGGGACAAACTGTTAGGTCTGCACTGGCTACCACTGAGAAATATTCAACATTCAAATGAGGTAAATGTTAATATTTGCTTTAAATAGAATGAACCTATGGTTGAATTCTTCTTTTGAAAACCACAGCTGTACCTTGTAGTCAGTTTCTACATCTGTATTAATATTGTTTAGATCATTGCGTTTCAATCTTTACTCACCCATGACACACCAAATTTCTTTCCAGACAAGTAGAAATGCATAGACCCCCATACAAAATTGGATATACAAATTTTACATTAGTTTTTATTTTGATAAATGTCGATACAGAACTATACCCATATATTTATTTTTATATCTGTCTTGTACAATCAATATGTTACATGACATGTATACTTGTATTGACTAGGTTTCATCATTATAACAATTCAACTGATTCAACTGACAGAACTGTTAACAAGAAGCTATCTACCAGCTGTTAATTATAATATACGAACTAATTTATGTGATCCTTGCATTTTTTCGCTGCGGCCACTCATCTGACATCGATTCACGGCACACTGGTTTGCCATGGCACACCACTTGTAGAGTACTGGCTTAGGTCATTGATTGTCATTCTTTTTCTCTCGTTACCCGCTTTTGTGACTTTTTATCTTCCGGGCTCCCTCGCACTGGACAGCAAACAGGTTTAGGTTTGCTGACTTTCTTCAAAGCTTAATTTCTTTTATGGTACCCTTCCCCCTGGAAATCAATGTATTCCACAGAAGAGGTAGGGCATATTACACCTTTTGAGAACTACTGATTTAGATTATACCATTTTATATATATATATATATATATATATATATATAACAAAGTGTGTTCTCATTGTTGACAGCTTCGCCTATATTGATATTACCTGATATTATATTGTAGAAATAACTCTGACGTTCACAACATAATGTTCAAAGCTAGTTTTGCTTTTGGAAGATTTCAAGACAGTGTATAAGTTTGAATGAGGGGCATGCTTCCAGCAAAACTTAAAGTATATGTGCCATGATGTCCACTATCTCGTTATAGGTCAATAATTTTTGCGGCTGTATCACAGGCAAGTTTACAACTTGGACCATTTCCACTCTAGTCCTTCAATCCACTGTTAAACTTAAAAGAAGGAGCAGTGATTACCACAACAAATACAATAGAAGAAGACCTAGAACCATAGATCCTCAAATCTAAAAATGCGGATGTTTGAAGACGCAGTTAAACATGCACCAAATAACAACGCACCAGGAATATACGCCATACTTATAGAACTAATACAAATACTAACAGTGACAGGTATAAAGTGGCTACACAGACTGTTCAATGTGATATGAAAGACACACAAAAAAAGACACCACAGGAGTGGAATACAGCGGTGATTGTTCCTAAGAAAAAAGCCATTAAGAGGGACTGCATTAAGTATAAATGCATATCACTCGTATGCCATATAGGAGAAATCTTTAGCAAGATACTAGAGAGAAGGATGCGCGCATATATAGAACCACAGCTCAACACCACAATATTGGGCTTTCTAAAACATAAAATATATATACAGATGCAATCTTCGACTCAAACAACTTTCAGAAAGAGCGATAGAACGTAACCAAGACTTATATTTGGGTTTCGTGGACCAAGAGAAAGCTTTTGACAGAGTGGATAGAGCACAGCTATGGATAACACTACAGACATATGGAGTTCCCCAACTCATAAGCCTATTTCAAAGCATATACGCTAATAGGCCATGCGCAGTAAGAACGAGCACAGGTACATCCGATAATTTCCAAATTCGCTCGGGAGTGAGTCAGGGATGTGTACTATTCCCCATATTGTTCACAACTTACATCGATCATATCTGCAAATAGCTAAGACAACGGAACAAAATAATATGACGGATAACTTAAACGGATTGCTATTTTCAGACGATCAAGTACTAGTAGCATGATCAGAAGAGCAGCTACAAAGTCAAATATATATATTACATCACAAATTCCATACCTTTAACATGAAGATAAATATAGAAAAGACTGCAGCAATGAAGATAGGAAGAACAAAAAGAAACACCAAAACACACACACGCACACACACACACATATGTATATATATTGGAAACGACTTACACAAGTGACATAACTCACATACCTAGGAAGTAATATACCAACAGACGGCAAAAGCAGCAAAGAAATACACAATCAATGTAGAAAAGCATGCCAAGCCCTTGGGCAAATGACACCAGTCTTCAGAAACAAAAATGTAGGTTCAAATACCAAAATAACAATATTCAAAACGATTATTATGCCAACGCTGTGCTACCAATTCCAAACATGAACAACGACAGCTCAAGACAAACGTTAACTTGTGACAGCGGAAATGGCATGCTTACTAATATTCCTAGAAATATCGCTAAGAAACAGAGTGAGGAATGAGGACATTAGACAAAGAACTAGCACCACCCCAATCTTGGAATATATTAAGAGACAACAGATCAAATGGTTTGCATACATCAGCAGACTACCATCAGACAGTATACTACAGCAACATATGCTACACAGATATAGTGAAGGCAGACCTAGAGGCCGACCATGAAAACGATGGATCACCGAAATAAAAGAGGCGAGAAATTCCAAAATATACTCAACACACATGAGGGCCATCTCCAGAAAACACTTCTACTCCTGGCGCTGAAAGGCAACAAATGATTTAGCAAATAGATAGATAAGCAGACATAATAGTTCGCTTATATATTATTTCAGTCATCGTTTGCATGTTGGTGTTTCTCTTGTTATGATGGCAGCCTGCGCAATGCTCGTTCCTTATTAACATCACTGATTATGCATTTTATGATGATGTATTATCTATTTCTCAGGAAGGTAAAGGTATATGGCTTCAACTGGACAGCGAGATGGTGATCAACAATGGAGAAGTAGCAGGGACACAAATTCCAACAGATCATCGAATTCTTTTAGATGCACGTTTTGAGCTTCCCTCTGGTTAGTGATTTTTTTCCCTTATTTTTCTACTACATTGTATAACTCATACCGTTATACCTTTCTTTTTCGTTACATCAGTAAAGTAGCATTTGTAAATCTAAGACTAAATATAATTAAGATATATTCAACACTTTATGTCTCTTCACATGCTAGTGACTTCTAAACAAATGTTCGTATCCTTCTCTTCATAATTCTGTTAATTTATATTGCTGGCTTACTCCATTCTGCCTGTCAACGTCTTTTCATGGTAGCGTCTCTACCATGACTGTCATCCATGTCAGGTTTAAGATTACAAACCACTGACATTTTATTCTGAAACTCATCTAAGTTAAACAATAAGTGGGCCAGAGAACAGAATAATTAGTTATTCATCAGATCATAATCACTACAAGCAGAACAGGTTTATTGGTACTTAATTTCTGCTACGAATTTTCACAATTACACAGCAAAGGACATTTCTAGTTCTCGGTTATCATTCTTTTACTCCCATAATAATGCTGATTTCTAGCCATGCCACATTGCAAGCCCTGAAATTTTATTCTGGACATGCAAAAGAAAGCATCATCCTCATCAATATTATAATATATTAATAAGTCCTATACACAAAAAGGTAGGGTCGTAAGGTTTCTGCACTGGATACATCAGTACAAATGCTCTCGAAACAACTCTATCCTCAGCCAACCGGAGGAATGTAAAAAAAATCACCCTAAGACCATTCCTTGATCCATCCATATCAATCCAGGATTTTCTTTGAAATCCTCTTCTCCTTCCATCCTCGATATCCTCGACTGTTCCTTGCAGAATCATTTTATCATGCCAATTGTGTCTTGTTACGTTTTCAAACTAAACACGTTTTCACCTTTCATCACTACCAAAAATGATTCTTCATACCTGCAAGTTTGTTTATTTTCTGTTGGACTAATATAGCTTATTTGTCTTATGTTCTAATATAGCTAATTATTAAGAAATGTCTGTAGCATTTGTTTTCAAAGGCCTTAATCCTTCCAACTTTCACATCCGTATAAAAGTATACTTAGCTCTAGCGATCTGAATAGAGTGATCTACAATACTGATCTTACTTTTCCAAATCATATTCCACATTATCAAGGCAGGGAGTTTCTGTTAGAGCTATACATGAAAAATAGGTTACTTACTAACATCCTCATTCATTTTTATTGTAATATTTGGTTCTTGTAACAGTTAATTATTTCAACATTCTCCACTTATCAACCACAGGAAACAGTGTCAGAACTCGTCAACCAACTGCTCTCTCATTGATTCAAACACCTAAATAACAGACATGAAAATATATGCGACTAATTTTAACTTCAACCTCCCCTCCACCTCTAGGACCAGCCCTGTTCACTAGCACATTCCATTTGTTGTATTTTTCTGATCATTTTAATTGAGTCGAAGAGAATACAGATAAAATTGAATTATGTTCCAGTTTAATTTCTACGTTACTGCTATAATGATGCTGCATGTATTCACAGCGAAAGCTTCAATGTCATCTATGATGGCATTCCCTACACACTAAACTGTAAACGCCCAAGCAATACGTACAAGTCTAACATCTGAACCATCCATATATGTAATTATGTCACCTTTCCTGAATTTCTTGTTGATCAATGACTGTACCCCAGACTGGTTAGTTAGTGGTCAGATCATCTTAATGGCACTCCAGACACGTTTATATGTGCTACATCTCATATTCAGTATGTCCTTCAATATGTGGTCATTGACTGATCGTGTTCTGTGTTGGTTGATAACTTCTTTTGATTCGTATATGCCACTCATTTCCTGCAGCACCACACTTCACTCTAAGACTTCAACTTTAGACTCAACAGTAATATGACACTCCCATTTACTTTCTCTATTGAGAATTGAATGCCTTGCTTTAAAGTTTACAACCTTGCTATGATATTTGCAACTTCCATCATGATAAATCCAACGTTATTAATACGCTAAACGGATAACTCGCTTCCTTGTCTCAACAGTCCCCAACTCATTGATCAGACTGCCCTATTGTAATCAGTATTCAAGATCATCATACAAGGTGGAGTAAGATTGTTGTAGTTCTGCTTCTTTTTCCCCTCTGACGAAATAAAGCTCAGGAGAAACTTCTCCATTACACATAGAAATCAAGAGTTAATCATTTTAATTCATTTTCCTTAAGCAGGAACTGTTTAATATTCCCTATGACCTATCAGGTATGTATACTATATATTTCGGTTATGACCTATCAGTTATATATATACTTATATTCTGGCTAGACATATCAGGTGTATGTACTATATATTGCATATGACCTATCAGTTATATATACTGTATATTCCAATTGCTGTCAGCCTGTAATATTGTTATTTACAGCATAATTTGTTCAGCTCTAGTTGGCAGTGCAACCATTGAATCATAAAATAATAGTAGTATAACATTTAACAACCAAAAATGTGAAATTTTTGCAGTATAGTCCATTTGTGATGGTGTTTCAGAGTTTGTTTTCTGTTTGTTCTGTATCTATTCTTGATAAAGACATTATGGTTGAAACGTTGATTTTGCCTGTCTTGTACGCTGCTATATATATTTTTTCGTACACGCTAGTATACGCTAACGTAACGGAGCGCATGGCCGTGTGGTTAGAACGCAGTTCTCAGACACTGAGGTCGCGGGTTCAATACACGATTGGGATAGGACTTTTTTCCGTAGTTAAATCAAAATCCTTCCAGTACATGTTTCGCCGTCTGCTATGGCAAAGCGGCCTTTATTTTCACAACCCAGAGAAAGCCTCTTTGCACTCCATTACAAGAAAACTTGCAGTAACGAAAGTCTATGCTCCAACAACTTCATGACCGCGTATTTTGATTAAGCAATTATTATATAATTAATGTAACGTTTTCCCATAATGCTTAGATTGAAGTCTCTTCTGTCAATGCAGATGCATGTTCAGGCTTGATCTACACACTATTTTGTAAAAATTTGTAACAATTATAGTAAAGAAATATCCTCAAAATAATTGAAAGTACATTTCAATGCAAAATTCAGTGAGAAGAGTATAATAGTTTTAATCATTGATTAGTGATTCCTGTTTTGAATTATTTAGGTTTTTGTGATTTGATATTTATTGTACAAATTTCTGTCTCAGCAGGTTGACAGGTATTATTAATGATTAGCTAATAATATTTAACCATTTCCTGTGATCTATCAGTTAAATGTGCAATACATTCTCTATTATTGTACACTACATAGCATGTAATTTATCAACTACATATATTCTATATTACATGTATTTATCTGTCACATATTTTCTTCATTCCCTGTAATTTATCAGTCGTATGTACTGTACATTTTGTCTTATCTATTAGTCTCATATATTATACATTCTATATAATTTACCGGGCATATGTACATTTACTTGGGGAAAGACAATAGATAATAGATGTACATTTACTGTGATCTATAGTACATGTACTATACATTTCCCATGAATTACTATACATTGACCTCATACATTGACATTATACCATGTGATCTGTCAAATACATGTTCTCTTTATTCAGACTTTTCCTTAATCTCAAGACCTACTCATATCCTGATCACACAGCAACAGGTCTTTCAGAGCTCGAATTGTACTCACCGTTCATCTGAGGACTCAAAATATAAAGAAACTTGATTCTTCTTAAGGTCATGATCATCTTCGCTTGCAAAGGAGGTACAACGCATCATCACTCTAAAATCATTACACTCTATATTACATTTACTCAGCATTTCCTGTGATCTATCATGTATTTGTACCCATTTATTCTTCAGATCTCCCAGAATCTGAAGTTGCAGAACTTCAGGATAAACTGTCAGTCATCAATTCTATGACAAACCAGGATGTAAGTGACTTCTTTATTCAATATTTGGTCACCATAGAGATAACTTTTCATGCAGTAGTTACAAGTGATAAGTAATTAAAAGAAACTTTGTTTCAGAAATCAACTTTGTAGACTGAGGGATTCCAGTGATTGTTTGTGTCATCATTCGTACATTAGGCTACATTTTCACCAGTCATAACATTGTATGTCACATACAGGGGCAAGCATGTGTATTTTTTTTTCTCAGATTCTGAAGAGACCATTTATTTTCTGTTATATGTGTAAATATTATGAAATGAGGCATCTTGAATTGAGAAAATTGAATAGTTTTGTAAATTGACAATACTATCAAATACATGTTTACCGTGTAGGAGTTGCAGGGAGAGATTTTGTAGCTGTGATAAAGGCCGCAGGCTCTTGCTGTCGCCATGCCATGTGAAGGATGAATTTTTTAATTTATCCTCCGAAAGAAAAAACAACCAAGTCCTTACCGGGAAACGAACTCTGGACCTCACTAGTGTGAGATCAATGCTCTAACCTTTCGGCCATGCACTACACCCACAATAAGTGTATTGTAATGAAAGCAAGAGTGGTGATTGAGCCTTCTAATGATTTAAAATTGAAGTTAAATAATAATCACAAGCGATGTGTCTACTGACATAGGCAACCATAGATCTCTACAATTATCCAACCCCAGTTGGGCTGTCAGTACTACCTACTGAAATTACGGTTCTATCACATATCACGTGCTTACCGCGCTCAAAGTTTTTAAGTATTGCGCTGATTATAATATTTTTAATAGTTTGTGACGTCACTATGCTGGTTATTTTCTATTAACGAAATGGTATCCGTACCGATGCTTAACTCGCCTTCGAATAACGCATCGATCTGCGCACTGAGAACCCCCCTCTCTCTCTCTCTCTCTCTCTCTCTCTCTCTAATATGAACCTGGAGGCGAGGGGAGTCCTCTCAATGCGTAGTGTGCAGATCGATGCATTCGTGGCATTAAGTCGTCGCATAATTTAATCTCCACTACAATTAAGCATTGTGTTTTTCTGACAACACTGTCTGCTAGTGATGTAATTTCGTTGACGACACGAAAACTTTGCTCACTATAACACACTTGGACTGAAGCTGTGCAGAATATCAAGGTGTGTCCACCTTTCAGAAAGTTGCGTTGGTAGGCATGCGATATGTGATATAACCGCAATTACTTCATCATAATACATTTCCAATGGGACTGTCAAGTCAATGGCTACCTGTTGCAACTACGTCATCATAATGTACCTCCAGTGGGGTTATCAATTGATACCTACCGCAACTACGTCATCATAACGTACCTCTAGTGGGGATATCAATGGCTACCTACTGCCACTAACTCATCATAATGTACCTCCCGTGGGGCTCAATGGCTACCTACTGCAACTACGTCATCATAATGTACCTCCCGTGGGGTTATCAATAGCTACCTACTGCAACTACGTCATCATGATGTACCTCCAGTGGGGTTATCAATGGCTACCTGCTGCAACTACGTCATCATAATGTACCTCCCGTGGGGTTATCAATGGCTACCTACTGCAACTACGTCATCATAATGTACCTCCAGTGGGGTTCTCAATGGCTACCTACTGCAACTACGTCATCATAATGTACCTCCCGTGGGGTTATCAATGGCTATCTACTGCAACTACGTCATCATAATGTACCTGCCGTGGGGTTATCAGTGGCTACCTACTGCAACTACGTCATCATAACGTACCTCTAGTGGGGATATCAATGGCTACCTACTGCCACTAACTCATCATAATGTACCTCCCGTGGGGCTCAATGGCTACCTACTGCAACTACGTCATCATAATGTACCTCCCGTGGGGTTATCAATAGCTACCTACTGCAACTACGTCATCATAATGTACCTCCCGTGGGGTTAGCAATGGCTACCTACTGCAACTACGTCATCATAATGTACCTCCCGTGGGGTTATCAATGGCTACCTACTGCAACTACGTCATCATAATGTACCTCCAGTGGGGTTATCAATGGCTACCTACTGCAACTACGTCATCATAATGTACCTCCCGTGGGGTTATCAATGGCTACCTACTGCAACTACGTCATCATAATGTACCTCCCGTGGGGTTATCAATGGCTACCTACTGCAACTACGTCATCATAATGTACCTCCCGTGGGGTTATCAATGGCTACCTACTGCAACTACTTCATCATAATACATTTCCATTGGGGCTATCAATGGCTACCTACTGCAACTACGTCATCATAATACATTTCCATTGGGGCTATCAATTGCTACCTACTGCAACTACGTCATCATAATATATTTCCATTGGGGCTATCAATGGCTACCTGCTGCAACTACGTCATCAGAATATAGACCTACCACTAGTGGGGCTATCAGTGGCTATCTACTGCAACTACGTCATCATGATGTACCTCCAGTGGGGTTATCAGTGGCTACATACTGCCACTACGTCATCATAATGCATATCCAGTGGGGCTATCAATGGCTACCTACTGCCACTACATCCTCATAATGTACCTCCAGTGGGGTTATCACGGGTTAACTACTGCCACTACGTCATCATAATGTACCTCCAGTGGGGTTATCACGGGCTAACTACTGCCACTACGTCATCATAATGTACCTCCAGTGGGGTTATCACGGGCTAACTACTGCCACTACGTCATCATAATGCATCTCTGGTATCTTCATTCAGAATCATAGTTGACTATGTAATGACGCAGCTTTAAACTGTTTATTATTTCCCTCACATTATAGTTATCTGTCTCTCCTTCAAATATGTCTATTGTTTACCTCTCACAGCGTTGCTAAAAATAAAGTCTCCTTCCTTCTCTCTCTCACTCTCTCTCTCTCTCTCTCATATTAGTGAGTAACTCGTGTTTCATTAATAACTCTTGCATCACCTCCTTATTAGTTTTCTAGCTGCTCATAGTACTCTCAGCATTCTTGTGTAGAACTATATAGTTATGTCCTCCGATCTACTAGTTTGTTTATTTATGTCTGAAAGTTGCATCCATATGTTTGGTGTTATATATCTAACTAGTTAAACCTAATAGCAGGACAAGAAGCGAACTGTTGTTATTAAAATGTGCAATATAGTTGGTATATATTTGCAATATATATATCAAAGTATTTATAAGCAGAAGTATTTTTAAATTGTGCGTGCTATACAAGAATCTGTGGTTATGGCCGAGCAGGCTTCGACAATCTAACAATGAACCACAGATACAACTTCGTGGAACAAGTAACCGGGGCCCATACCCAAACAGTGGAGCGAATTTGGGGAAGCGCAACGTGACGAAATAAGAAAGATTTTCGAACAGCACGACATCACTTAAACAGCTACCTATCAGAGTTCATGTGGTGATCTAGGCGCCAGAACAATGTCAATCCTTTCTATGCCATATTGGAGAAAATGAACAGATACTGACCAACACCCTTCTCTACCCATAGGCTATACTGTTCCAAATCCTAACACAGAACACTGTCCCCTATTAAATTATAAACATCTAACCATTCCCTTACTGTTATTTGTTTGTTTTGCGTTCGCTCCATTTTAACCAGAATGGATATCCGTGCGATTTCCGCTGGGAGCGTGATTACGTTGTGCCACCGTTATGCGCCATGTAGGCCTAGCATATCCGATTTCGGCATGCCTTGACAGTTCTGGTGGGCTACCCTAGCCTGTACAGCCTCCCCATCTGTCGCCAGGCTGTCGTATGTGTGGTGACTCTTCGCCCAGACGATTTTGCTCACGTCTGTCTCGCACGAGGTGTTCCACTGTCTATGAACTTGCCTCGTGTAATTGGACGTATTGTGCCTTTGCCCATCGGGTACTGAACCGTTTCTCATCTGTGAGCCTGGTTCTTTAGGAGGAAGAACTAACCAGAAGAGTTGGACCCTGGCTCTTTCGCCTTCTTAGCCGAGGTGTCGTTCACCGACATCGTGACCCCTCGAGTTTCACACCACGCGTTTGAGAGCAAGGCGTTCTCGAGTTCTCCCAATAGCTCCTGAGCCCATCAGATACTGAACCCTTTCTCTCTGCAAGTGTGTTTCCGGTATAGGAAAGCTTGACAGTAGAGTTCGACCAGGGCTAAAATCGTTGTCCCTTTTGTGCCTGAGCCCATCAGGTACTGAACCCTTTCTCTCTGCAAATGTATTTCCGGTAAAGGAAATCTTGACAGTAGAGTTGGGCCATGACTGCCATCGTTGTCCCTTTTTTGCCTAAGCCCATCGGGTACGACACCCTTTCTCTTCGCGAGCATATTTCCGGTAAGGAAGGCTCGATATTAGAGTTGGTTTAGGTCTTATTGCTTTTCCGAGCGCCCACGATTGGGTCTGGGTCTCTGCCTATAAGGGTCACATGTAACTAGAAGCTCGTCTAGAGCAAACAGTGCTTATAGTTCCCTGTCCTAGGAATTTTTACTTTTCATTTGCAGTTCGCGCTGCCCTCTGGCGCTGTTCTGCCCTTTTATTGTGTCATTGTACTCATTATGACATATGTTTGTTTCTCGCCATGCATCCACTTTTACGTGCCTTTTACATTGGCCATCCCTCCAATGTTCTGAATGGCTTCACTGTATGTCGACAGTGTCGCTGTATGTGGTGATGCTAAGGGTGTCGGAGATATTGTCTGTCTCTTTTGCAGTCAAATCTCTTTCCATCTGCTACCTCCACATTCTCGGACACGATCCCCAAATGATTTGGCCAGAATCAGCTCGAGCTGCTGTTTTTCTGTTACCAGGGTGCACCGCGAGGAGGTACATTTGGGATCTTGGTTATCTGCTAACCCTGGGTCCGCCTAGAGCAATGCGTTCCCTTTGCACCCCATTCCCTTACTGTAAAACCCCCTCCCTCCCAAAACTCTAAAATACGCAGCCTCACCTCCCAGCAGTATTAGTGAAATTTGCACTAATAAAGGGACATAATAAATGACAATGTTACTGCTAACACTGGTTATTTGCCCCTAACTGCACTGACAGTTCCGCTGAAAGAAATATCGGAACGAAAGTTTGTTCCCGTAAATATGTGTCTCCATTGGGTGTTCTGGCATGCTCTTGTACTTTTCCGCGTTGATCATGGTGTTAATGGTTCTCCTGTTTGGTAGGAGGGTGATTCCTGTGATTTTCCCATTTATTTTATAGATGAGGTCTTTATGCCAATGTGATAAAACAAAGTGCTTGCTGTTTTTATACCTTGTCTAGAGCTTATAGATATGTCCATGCTGTTGATCTCTATTCTAATACTGTTATAATGATATCAAAATTATACCACCCTCATGTAGCATAGCTACTAAAATGTAAGATCGCTAACATCACGCGCACACTACGACATTTATAAATGCTATGGGGTTACTTTATTGTATTGTTTTAATTGTACCTGTATATACCGTCTTTATAGTTGTCTGAATAAGAACACCCTCCTCCCCCCCCCCCCCACACACACATCCTGTTCCTGCCAATTTTTGTCAGGATGGAAAATTTCTTTCTTGACTTTGCGTCTATTTTCTCAATGTGAGGTCTCAAATCCAGTGTCGTACCCAGGTACACAGGCTGCTGTGCTGTTTAAATACGTCTATATCTTAGTTTTATCCCTCCTGTTTTTTCCTTATTTGAGAGCATGAAGTGTGCGTTGTTGATTTTTCAGTATTGATCTTTACCATCAATTTCCCTGCCCATGCTGCTATATTGTGCGCTTCCTTTTGTAGGTATTTGTTGACGATTGTTAGATGTTCTTCTACAGACCTCACCACCAAGTCATCAACATACATCGCGGCTCTTACACCTTGTGGCAGTTCGCAGATAAGATAATTTATGAACACAAGAAACATAGTTGAAAACAGTGCTGAGCCTTAAGGAACTTCCATGATTTAGAACTTTTTTGCTGTTCCATAGTGATTCTTTCTTTGCGGTTATGTTGGAAGCATCGTATCAACGTACTCATGTTACCCCTGTTACGTTTCTTTGCAGCTCTAATTTATTTCAGTCTATCTTTTCCATACATTCTAAAAAGCTTTCTGTAGACCTATCCAGAGGGTGAAAACTTTCATCTTTTCATGAAACACATCATCACTGATCTGGGACAGGAATGTTATTTGGACTTCTGTACTGTTGCACTAGGGGAGCGCAGTAACGTAGTTGATAATGAGCGTACTTACAATTGCATAGTTATGTGCCAAGTTCGAAACCACGTCCGGACTAAACATTTTTTACCTCGTCATGATATCTAGCCTGAGACGACCTCTCCTCCAGTCGATCCAGTTGTAAATCGGTACCTGACGCATGAGTTTAGAGTAGGTAATGACAGAAATGAAGAGAACTGTTCACCCTACCTAATAGTTACCGCGGCTTAGTACATAAAGTGATATCTTCATCACCGACAGCAGGCTGCGGTCATGTGACATTCTTTTACCTTTACTGTTGCACTCTCTAGATCCAGCTTGTTCTCACCAATAGCTTTTCAAATGCCATTTCAATCTTCTGTTGACTATTCTTTCCATTGTTTTGCAGACACTACTAGTTAGGCTTATTGGTCTGTACCTGTCAGGATTATGTGTGTCCTTGCTTTTCTTTATGATAAGACACTTGTGCTCTTCTCTCCATGGCTGTGAACATTCCTTGTAACTCAATTGTAGTTGTACATCTGTAGTAATTTATACATTGCTGCATGTCCTAGATTCTTAAGCAATTTATTGGCTATGCTATCCGACGTGGTGATCTAGGTGATTTTTCTATCTTTTAGTTTCCTTATAGATACTTTGAGTTCCTCTAACATGAATAGTTTAGACATGACACCTGGACAATTAAGGCAGCGGTCTCACACCCGTGAGGTCCAACGTTCGATCCCCGGTAAGGATTGGGTTTTTTCGTCAAGGGTAAATTTTAAAAATAACTCACTCTATACATGACGTTGCAACAGCAAGATCGTGGGGCCTTTATCACACATCTACACAAATTCAAAAACACAAAATTAAACTTGTGCTTGAAGGACGAGTTTGGGCTTGTACTAACCATAGATGAGAAGAAGGGCAGCGCTTTCTTCAGTAGATACCTCCAACAATCAGACCAGAACAATATTGATGCACGTAAGACTATAGTGATCACTTTAACAGCACCTCTGGTAACAAACGATATCGCTGATGAGGAACTGGTGTCGCTGGAGGATGTAAAAGAGACCATACAGAAAACATTAGATGGTGCACCAGGACCCGATGGAGCTCGCTACAGCCTCCTGGAAGATATTGCAGATGACCTGATTAAAACAATTGTTGGTGATTTCAACACAAGTCTGAAAACAGGACGCCTACCAGAAGAGTTTTTAATTACACAGCTACCTTCTCCCCCTGGCAAAAGCCAGGCAAAAACACCAACGACATCAAGAATTATCGTATCATCACCTTACAAAATGTCTACGGCAAGGTACTGGAGAGGGTAATCACTAGAAGACTGGTATTCGATTTGGAAAATAGAGGCCTACCTCCTGACACTCTAGGTGCATACAGACCGAGGAGAGATTCGACCACAATTACGGCAATCATCGCCTATGACATCTACGAGGGAGTTCAGACAAAGGAGGAAATAGTGGTCGTCGCGGTCGACATAGAAGATGCTTAAAACAGTCAGCTTTGGCCAGCTAATACATCTGCTAAGCGAACTCAGCATCGACTTGTGGATAATTCAATGGATGGCAATGGAGTTAATGTTCACACCTGTTGCTCTGAGATTGGAATCCTGGACATCAGAATTATAGCACCGGGATTACCACAGTGATCGTCACTATCACCTGTACTCTTTACGCCTACACATACAAAATAGCGTAGCTTCAAGACGCTGGGCCCGGTAGGATACTAACATATGTGGACGACCTCTTGCTGTACAAGCACGGCAGAAACAGAAAAGACATGATTGATTGCGTCCAGTGTAATCTATAATATGTGTCACTCTTGTGTACAAACTACAAGGCAGTCATCAATCCTACCAAGGCACACATCGTCTGGTTCTCACTGAACAATAACGTAGTCGTAGACACATTACCAGCAGCCTCCTGCATGGGCATCAACATTGATTATGGGAGCAGATTATGAATCTACTTTAGATTATGAAGCAGATTATCTAGGCATCATGTTATAGTATATCTTTCGTGAAACCTGTAGACAATATCATTAAGAAAGCTGGGAAGGGTGCCAGTGCAGTCAAAATCATGGCATCTAGAAAGATACCACAGCGAACCCTTTTTCATTTGATGCAGGCAGTGGTATTATCTGTGTTGGACTATGATTTAGGTTTACTGACACTGTCGCAAACACAGGTGGATAGATTGGAGAAAGTTCAAAACGAGGACACGAGAGCTGTCCTAGGATACACAAAAGATACACCTATCGTGACCATGAGATTTCTCCTAGACCTACCGAACATCAAATCAAGACATAAAATAAGGTTAAAGAATACTTAAAGGTCGCCAATAATGATCATCACCTCTTAAACCAATCTCTAGACAACAAAAAAGGAAGGCCCTGGATGGCAGAAGATACCCTACTCAGAGTTTGTGAGCTGGAGGAAGTGGGAAGAGGCTGTGAATGGCAAAGAATGACGTTTGGCGAAGAGAGAAAGTTATTGACAACAACTGTGAATCAGATGTGGAAAAAATTGTCACGACTGGACTGCCAACAGAACAGAGGGAATGATTCAAGAACTCATACTGCAGCACTGGAAGTCACATAATACGATAATTTACAGACAGCTCAGTAACACAAGAAACAAACAGGTGTTGGGGTTTCATGGCCTACCAAAATGGTAGGAAATTAGCTGAGAAGTCAGCTGCATACTCCACTACAGCATCGAGTATGAGAATGGAAATAGAAGCAGTGACAGCAGCTCCCCTTGGCTGGTGATGCAACCACTAACAGACTCATTGATTCTATCAGACTCTCAAAGTATGCTGCGCAAGATAGAAAACGTATATGATCAGAACTGAATGGGTCACTCTTCTCAACAACGCGCAGGGCATTACATGGATCTACTGTTCAGATTATGCTGGGGTTAGGGGAAATGAAAGAGCTGATGTGTTGGCTTGTAAAGCCTTGGTGAACAGCACCGAGATAAGAAGAGACAGGATTGAATTGACTTCAGAGAATGGTAGAAATGAGAGTGACTAGAGGCGATGAGAGAAAGTGTTCCTTCTCCGGAAAGATCAGAAGAACGCGTAATCAGCAACTGACTGGGACGCTGATCTTATACGGTTTTATATGGCTGACGGAACGGCAAGCAGGGCATATATGGGAATGCCCCCAGTGCTGTGACGCTTGTTCCTAATCAAGAATCAAGAATCTACTAAAATCTCTCCCCCCCCCCAACTCCCTGACATGTGACATGCTGTATTTGACAATTGACTTTGAAAAGTTGTGTTTTTTCTACCGTTGTTTATTTCTTGACGAATATTTTGTTTTCTGTATGGATGGTAATGGTACTTTCTTTCCTATAGGATTCTGCAAGCATGTCTGCTACTTAATTGCCAGTGTATAGTGTTCCTGTATCTTCCAGTTGTTTGTCGCTGAGAGTTGCTATCATCATTTATTCGCTTGATTAGTTATAACAATTTTCTGCCTCTCTTTTCAAAGTTTAATTTGTGTGTTTTTTTCCTCCAATTTCCTCTCTTTGTTACTATCTTTTCTTTAGTGATCTCACTTTGTTTTTTTATAGTGGTATGTGGTTATTTTGGGATGGTTGCGTTTTTTGCCATATTACGTGATTCGGCCAGTACTGCCAGTAGTTTTTGGAGTGTGTTGTTACAATATGGTACATAATTATTCCCCTCTCCTCTTCTAGGAGATGACTCACTAATCTTAGTTTCCAGCCTCAATAGGGTGGTGATTCATTGATGGTTTTTATGCGTCTGTATAGCAATACATTGGTCTGTCTCTTTTTCTTACATACTGTGGACGTTCCCTGCACAGAATTTCTTTTTGGTATACAGTTGTAGTTCATGCTCTGAGCATGGTTAAGTCATTTTAGTCTTCTGTGAGTAGAGATTATTGTTGGAACATTGGTCCTTTACAGTACATCAGTATTATGTAACGGTTCTACCACTTAATATTCAAATTTTTATGAAAGACATCAGCATTGAAAGTTGTTCAACCTCTTTAACTAGTTGTATGTTATCCATTATTCAACCATGAGAACACTCGAGTTCTAATGCCTTAGAAGATCAAGATATTTGAATACATTGTCTACTTCTTGTTTTTCAATGCTCTTTATGATACGTTACCCATACCTAACACTTGTACATTTGAAGGAAGCTTTCTCCAGCCACAACTAATAGTTCCTGAAATCGAGGAAATATTTGTTCAAGCCACATCAAACAATTGTATTAATAAAATAATATTTACACTGTCAGTTACTTATTAATTGCTGTGTTGGAGAAAACCATTTCTTCACCAATATCTAACAACTGTATATTGTAAGAAATATTTGAACTTTCTTCACCAACATCGAACTAATGCGTAATGTAATAGAATATATCATTTCTGGAACCACACAGCCTACAGCAATTGTATATTGGTGGAAATCCTTTTTTCAATCTATATTTAACAATTCAGTTTTGTACAAATACTTTCTTTGTATATTGGATGGTTATGATATGAGAGAATGAAAGGTGGGGAATTTAACCACCGCCCTCCATATTAAAACAGAACATGACGTTTAGTAAGTACTAAGGAAAAAAAGGAAAATTAAATAAGATTATAAAATAGGTTATCGACGGCAACTACAAAGACAAATAGACAGTTTACATCAAACATGCCAAACTTTATCATGAAGATAAATATATAAAATATCGAAACAATGAAGATAGGAAGAACAGAAAGAAACACCTATATTTGACATACATATAAATTGGAAACAACAGACTTGAACAAGTGACAGAATTCATATACATAGGAAGCAATATAACAACAGATGGCAAGAGCAGAAAAGAAATTCAGTAGATGTGGTAGAGCATACCAAACCTTATGGCAAACAACACCAATTTTCAGAAACAAAAATGTAGATTTAAACACCAAAATAACACTATTCAAAGCGATTATTATACCAATACTGTGTTACCAATGTCAAACATGGACAACGACAGCACAAGACAAACGTAAACTTGTTACAGCTGAAATGACATGCTTACGCATAATCCAAGGAATATCGCTAAGAGACAGAGTGATGAATGAGGACATTAGACAAAGAACAGGCACCACCCCAATCTTGGAGTATATTAAGAGACAACACATCAAATGGTTTATATAGATCAGCAGACTACCATCAGACAGCATACCACAGCAAACTATGCTACACAGGTACAGTGACGGCAGACCTAGAGGCTGACCTAGAGGCCGACCACGAAAACGATGGACCTCCGAAATAAAAGAGACGACAAATACCACAATATACTCAGCACACACGAGGGCTATCTCCAAACTCTTCGACCCCTGACGCTGAAAGGCAACAGAGGGTTTAGCGAATAGATAGATATAGTTAGTTAGTCGTCGGATCATCCTCACTGCAAACTGGACATGTCCATAGTTGCTCCGATCTCTCCCTGAATGTATCCGCCATTACACTTCTGCTAACAATACCGGTCCTATGCTGGTTGACCATCATTCTTCTGCGCCCTCTAAAATGTTCACTTCTAGCAATACCGCATTTCAAACCCTGATCTTTAATCGTGGCTATTGAAAAGGAATAGATAGATATAATAAGTTATCCCTGTGTTTTTATGGGCCCAAAATAGGGTAAAAAAAGCAAATATTAACCTTTTATGCATGTAGTAATAGTCGCCTAAGGAGGTTGTGGTGTGGCGTTGACTATCCCATGTAGGGGCATCGATTCCAAGGCGCAGATATCCCAGCGAAACTGTAAACCATGTCAGTGCATTCAGCTCTCCAATCTACACCCTGATAAGTTACAGAAGTTAACGAACGAACGCAGAAAAAGAAGAAGAATAGATTATAACCAAAAAAAGAGAAATTAAAATATTTGTTTGTTTTAATATCCCCCCCCCCCCAGCAATGTCGTAGATACGGCCCTGTTTGTGAGAATATTTTCTTCCTCCACATTTACTTATAAGGTGCCATTGTTAGAAGATTTACGTTTTACCCCAATACCTGACAGAGAAATTACTGTATTTGAAGTAAATGTTTGTATGTGAAACTAAATACTCCTATGTTGCAAGATTAATCCTAGCTTCTCCAACATTCAATTTCATTTGAAACGCATGTGCAACATTTCGATTTGTTTATCTCCAGAATTAAAGTATCATTTATTAGGCTGGCTTATTGCTGAGCCAGCGGTCTATGAACTCATGCCCTTTGACCCAATCCCATTGTGTGATAACGTATCAGTAGGCGTATATTCCATGTATTGATATTTTCACTAATATTATTTCAATCCCTTTTCCTAATATGTCCACTTTCAGCATTCAACACTCATACCAGATGCTTCAAAATATAGAATTTTCTAATAAGTGTTACGTATTGCATATCACTTCGCTGTCGGCAACAGATGTTTTCAAATATACAATTGTATTCCCAGTGATATATATTATATGCCATGTTATCTTTAAAACCAGATATTATGTTATCTGGACAACTCATTGGTTAGTGCACTGGCTTTCTATAATAACAAAAAATAAGCAGATGGTCAAAGATTTCATTTTCAACTCAAATAAAAATATATATGGACCACCAATGTATCGTAAGTCCAACCAGCAAAGGAAATGGGTACCACATATTATGGAATAGGGTGAGGATCAGTGTGTAATGCTTTCCGCATCATTACTGGGTATGCTGTTGGTCTTTGTAAATACGCATTTTCATATTCCCCAATACACATAAGACACGTGAGCGTAAGATATAGAATAATGATGTATACAGCTGAACAGGAATGACCACTTTTAATAGTAAAACGACAACAACGTGCATGGTTTAGACATATAAGCCGATGTGTTTCCTTGTCAAAAATGATACAACAGAGAACAGTCTACGGTGGAAGAAATAATCAGAGGTGGAAAAATGAAAATCATGTCCAGCCAATGCAGTATCAGAATGAAAGTCCAGATTGTTCCACGCCAATCCACATTGCTGAAGATAGAAATCTCTGGATGACACTAATGATGCATCTAATAAGTAACCCTACACAGATGGGTTATCAGTTTTATTGATTTAGATTCTCCTATACCTCTACAATGCATAGAAACGAGAAAAAAGAAAACTATTTAACCACGTATATGATTAAAAATATACCCTACACGCCTCGCGTGACTACTGTTATAAGAAAGCGGTTGTTATTACTTCATTGTACATCTGCAGCAAAACTAAGATACAAAAAGCTAGAACTGAAATATCCACCAAATTGGTACCCTACGACCTTTCGATCTTAACTCCTTTCATTCCTTCGTATAGCTATTATGTTGTGTTTTGTCGATTTTATATTTCTGTGTGTTTGGTATACGCCCTTTCAGCGTTTCTATTACCATTTATTATTCATCTCTTTCCAGTATTTGTGTTGTCATGTAGTATTGTAATGTTATCAACGACATTGTCGTATTTGATTTGTCGTGTGCTATGGTGTGTTCTTGATGCTTGTAAATGCTTCTATGTGCTGCTAACTTAATATCGCGTTTATTGATCAAGAAAAGGCATTTGACAGAGTCAACAGACCAAAACTCTGGACCATTCTTGAAGAGTACGGTATACAAGTTCAATTTTTTAGATAATACCAGAGCACTTTATCAAAAATCACAAACAACGATTAGAACAACAGAAGACCTGACAAACACTTTCGGAGTTATATCAGTGGTTAGGGAAGGATGTGTCCTGCCCCCTCTACTATTCAACATTTATATTGACAAGATGATAAAGGAAGCAACACTTACAACCGAAGACGAACAAGAAATGATAATCGAAATGCTGTTTGCAGATGATCAGTCTAATTTGATGCCACTAGAATGCAAAATCACATCCATTAACAAAGCCTGCGGAAAGTATAATATGAAAATAAACAACACAAAAACTGAAACAATGAGGATTAGTAGGACAACAGAAACGTTATACATACAATTGGAAGATAAAACTCTAAAACAAGAGCAAGAGTTTAGATACATAGGAAGTATATTTACTGAAGACTGGAAATTTGATCGAGAAATAGAGACGCGATTCTAGAAGGTAAATGCGGTCCTTTACCAAAAGTCGACACTACTTACTCACAAACATATAAATATGACAACCAAACGCACGCTATGAGCTTTAAATTTATTCCAACGTTGTGTTACCAATGTCAAACTTGTACTTTGACAAAAGAACTTGAGAGAAAGATCACAGTGTGTGAGATGAAATCTCAGAAAGACATTGGGAATCACACGTAGAGATAACATTTCCAATGACATAATAAGATAACCATGCATGTATATAGAGAGACAAAAGATAAAATATTTCGGTCATCTAACAAGAATAAATCCCAACCTACTCCCGGCAGTAGCGTACAACAGTAGAGTGTCCGGCTTTAGAGCGAAGGTCCCCCAAGACGCAGACGGATAGAGAACATCAAAGATATTTAAACGAGACACAATCTAAATTCAACTGAAGCCTCCCAACTGCCAAAGAATAGAAATTTTAGGCTTCCCATGAGGCATCACGGCACATATGGATAGACAAAACAAACTTCTAGTAATTCGTAAAACTTCATTGCCTGTGTTTTCAATTTTCGCCTGGGGTTGGGGGGGATATATATGTATCTGGTGACAAAAATTTGATGATCAACTGAAGAAATATTTAATAAATTAAAAAATTATACTTAAACGACTGTAAACATTAACTTGTAAATAACTGATATCGTATGTACGAAATGGCGTGACACACCAATAAGATACCCATGTATGTTCATATCAATGTGTTCGCAACACTTGAATAGCGGTGTCTGGACGACATGCCTTGTAGCACTTTGCCTTGTATAAGTGCAATTGTTTGTGACCCATTCAACATAACACTTACTGTGTTACTACTATAACAATTATAAATCTACTATATTATAATGATTATATCTCATGTGATCTCATTGTAAAAATTATTTCTCTCAGCTACTCATTATTTTATATACTGTATTATTTTTTATCATAGTTATCACAAGTCGTTTAGCACTCCCAAATTCATTGTGCCATAATGTATGTTCCTTTTAGCGTTCTTTCTCAAATTGTCGCCTGATTTCTCTTGTCGCAGGACAATTGTCCTACTATATTTCCATAGAAGGTGGTACTGCTAGTAGAACATAATGGAAAATAATACTGACGTGGAAGACAGGTAATGAAGTCCTACTGAATGACGACTAAAACACTACCACTAACGAATGTAAATATGGTACATATAACAAAACACAACACAGAATATAATCTACAAATGACAATACACAGGACAAAGTCGACGTTTCGGACCAATATCCCTTTTTCAAGATACGGACATAACATACAAACATAAAAAAACCACAAGTAGAAATTAATGCGTATCCGAGTGAAATGTGGTAGTAAGATAGATACCGGAAGCATACGAACAGGAAGTACACATAGACGATAATACAGGTGGAACGAGAGGAACAAAACGATGACGTAACAAAGACCAATACGACCGAGAACTAAGCGAAAGAGTGGTCGGAATTGAGTCCAAATGGCTTGATGGTACCCTCCTCGAAAAAGACGATTTTCGAGGGCGTACCTAGATCTATCATCGGTGGTGCAGGATCTGATGGCAGTGACCTGAATGTCAAGGACACCACGGTGGCCATCGCCGTTGAAGTGATTGGCCACAGGAGTGGGTGTTCTGTGTTTGATAGCATGCAAGTGGTTACAGAAGCGGTCGCTCAGTCTAAGGCCAGTCTCACCGATATATTGCTTACCACAGCGTTTACATATGATCACGTAAATAACATTACGGGATTCACATGTAAAGGCCTCATCGATGGAGAAACTGGCCTTGGGGAATGAGATGGAGCGCATCTGAACCACATAAGGACATGTGAAACAACGACCGCGTGAGCACCGCATGGTACCAAAATGGTCAGGTGCAGAGGACCTGAGGTGGCTGTGGACCAAGATGTCCTTCAGATTTTTGTCGCGCCTATAGGCCACCAGAGGTAATTTGTGGAAAGCGTCACGGGTGTCAAAATCAGACTGGAGAAGGGAATAATGTTTAAGTAGAATACGACGGACAGTCGAGTTATGGGGATGGAAGGTAAGAACCAGTTTAACCCTATCAGAGGAGGAGGAAGAACCCTGGGAATTATTCAAGGTATCAAGGCGAGATAGCTGGCGTACACGGAGCCAAGCCAATGAAAGAATGCTGTCAGGGAAGGAGCGTATACGAAAGAATTCAATCATCTCAGAGGATTTGTCGAGAAAATCGTCGTCATCGCTACATAAGCGACGAAGGCGAAGAAGCTGTGAGTAAGGTAGAGAGTTACGACAGGCGGGAGGATGAGAAGAAGTGTAGAGCAGAAAGCCATGTGCATCAGTGGGTTTGTAGTAGACTGATGTGCTGAGGTATAGGGGATGAATAGTGACAATGATGTCCAGGAAATGGACAGAGGTGGTGGAAATGGTAAATGTGAATTTAATAGCGGGGTTGAAATTGTTGATGAAGTTGATGAAGCGAGACAGTTCTGCTTCTGTCATGTCAGTAATGCCTATCCCATCATCAATGTATATGTGGAAAGGAGATGGGAATGGGCCATCGTAGGTAGACCAAACTAGATGTTCTAGATATCCCATGAAAAGACAGGCATAGCTAGGCCCCATCTTAGTGCCCATGGCCACACCACTGATCTGATCGAAGAAATATCCATCGAATTCAAAAGAGTTGAGTGTGAGCACCAGTTCAGCAAGGCGGATAAGGGTTGGAGTAGATACAGAAGGATGCGGACTATTGTCCAGAAAGAACTGCAACGCCATAAGACCATCGGCATGTGGTATAGACGTGTACAGAGAGCAAACATCAAGCAAGAAAAGTCGATAGGTGCGATCAGAAGACAAATGCACAGAAGAAAAAATGGTGAGAGCATGCTTGGTGTCTTTCAAGAATGAAGGCAGTGCCTCGACTAAGGGCTGCAAAATAATGTCGAGGAAATCAGATATGTGCTCTGTAGGACAAGAGCAAGCTGAGACAATAGGTCTTCTGGGATTCAATTCCATGTGTATTTTGGGCAGCATATAGAAGACAGGTCTGCCTAAACAGCTTTTATCGATGCAAAGAGCCTTGGCAGTGTCCTGGATAAGGGTGTTCACAGTGTTGTTAACCACCCTCTGGTTAGATACCGTCTGGTCTGAGTTCTTTCGTAGACGCTCCTTCCCTGACAGCATTCTTTCATTGGCTTGGCTCCGTGTACGCCAGCTATCTCGCCTTGATACCTTGAATAATTCCCAGGGTTCTTCCTCCTCCTCTGATAGGGTTAAACTGGTTCTTACCTTTCATCCCCATAACTCGACTGTCCGTCGTATTATACTTAAACATTATTTCCTTCTCCAGTCTGATTCTGACACCCGTGACGCTTTCCACAAATTACCTCTGGTGGCCTATAGGCGCGACAAAAATCTGAAGGACATCTTGGTCCACAGCCACCTCAGGTCCTCTTCACCTGACCATTTTGGTACCATGCGGTGCTCACGCGGTCGTTGTTTCACATGTCCTTATGTGGTTCAGATGCGCTCCATCTCATTCCCCAAGGCCAGTTTCTCCATCGATGAGGCCTTTACATGTGAATCCCGTAATGTTATTTACGTGATCATATGTAAACGCTGTGGTAAGCAATATATCGGTGAGACTGGCCTTAGACTGAGCGACCGCTTCTGTAACCACTTGCATGCTATCAAACACAGAACACCCACTCCTGTGGCCAATCACTTCAACGGCGATGGCCACCGTGGTGTCCTTGACATTCAGGTCACTGCCATCAGATCCTGCACCACCGATGATAGATCTAGGTACGCCCTCGAAAATCGTCTCATTTTCGAGGAGGGTACCATCAAGCCATTTGGACTCAATTCCGACCACTCTTTCGCTTAGTTCTCGGTCGTATTGGTCTTTGTTACGTCATCGTTTTGTTCCTCTCGTTCCACCTGTATTATCGTCTTTGTGTACTTCCTGTTCGTATGTTTCCGGTATCTATCTTACTACCACATTTCACTCGGATGCGCATTCATTTCTACTTGTGGTTTTTTTTATGTTTGTATGTTATGTCCGTATCTTGAAAAAGGGCTATTGGTCCGAAACGTCGACTTTGTCCTGTGTATTGTCATTTGTAGATTATATTCTGTGTTTTGTTTTGTTATATGTACCATATTTACATCCGGTAGTGGTAGTGTTTTAGTCGTCATTCAGTAGGACTTCATTACCTGTCTTCCACGTCAGTATTATTTACTATATTTCAACCATAATATGGGTTAGAGCGGAAATGCGCTGTCACCATTTTATTTGCACCAATTACCCGACACATCCTACTTTGATGGTTAATATTTTAACAATGTGCTTCTAGTAATCACCAACACCTATGCACTAATCACATGTAACTAAATCGTATATTGTACTTGGTTTCTCCCAACTCTTTAAGTGCCATGATTTTTATTGCCGTTTTAACACAAATTAAAACGTGATTTAAAAAATGTTCTTCCTGATTGACATATTTGTCATTCTGACCGCATTATGCGTGTACATCGAGAAATAAGATCTCATGGCTAATTGGAAAATAGCCTACAAAATGACTCATTTGACTCTTTTCGGGTTTTTCATTGGTCATTGTGATTATACTTTGGGTCAGTAACCAATGTAAATTACGGAATACGTCAAATGAGTCACTTTAGAAGGATGTTTTCCAATTAGCAAACATGTCTTCTATAACCGGCGGTCACAGTATTGCTTTGGAGAATAGATACAATCAGACATTGTAATTCGTTATATCAGCTTGCAGTGTGGAAATAATCTGTTTTAATCTCCCCTCTAGTTATGCATTATTGATAGTGTGTTAAGTGTATGCGCTAACATCGGTCCGATATTTTCCTCCTCCATATGCATGTACACACGCGCGCGCACACATGTATGTATGGTGTATGTATGCATGGGCGTGCGTGTATGTGTGTACGTGCGTGCATGAGAGAGAGAGAGAGAGAGAGAAGTGCATGTTCTCAGTGTAGCGGATGTATAGAAGAATCCGTGCTAGCCCCATATGATAACCCCATATATTGCATAGGGATGATGGAGTCAGTATCGGACCCATCGCCTTTAATTTTCCAGAGGATACTGTTACCCATTTCCTCGTGTCTCTCGTCAGTTACCAGTGTTTTGGACTCATGGGGGTCATCTTGGTACAGTTATTTTATTTAGCTTCTTCCTTGATTTTCATTGGCTGTCGACATAAAGTATACACAAAGTGACCAATGAAAATCACGGGTAAAGTTAAAAAACCTCACTTTAGAAGAATAATTCCCCATGAGTCAACCAGACTGTGAGGAGAGGCACATCTTTCCTTAGTCATTATTTACCCTGGCTCTCGGGAAATATGTGACACACATACTCATGGGAATCATCCTCTAAAGTGTACACAATTTGACTTTTCCCAAGATGGTCACTTTATGTATACTTTGTGTCGACATCCAATGAAAATCTCTGGGAAATGTCAAGTAACATCACTTAGAATGATATTTCTCCATGAGTCTGCACGTCTTGTGTTTGTAGATGGTTACGGTTGACGTAGCAGCATTTAGTAGCACCGATGGTTGGTTGGTTAGTTGCTGATCCAGTGGTCTATGGGGTCATGACCTTTGACCTAATCCCATTGTGTGATGTATGCATGTGTTTCTGACCTGTTGTTTTGTTCCATATAATGTGTTCAATTTATCTGGCCCTGGCGGGAGAAGCATTTTCCTGATGTTCTCCAGCGCTGGACATTCAAAAAGGTGGTGGTTACCAGTTTCATAGGGATATGTGCACATCCGACACCATGGAGTGTGTTATTATTATATTCTGTTCAGGTGATTGTTGAGCTGTACATGTTGTGTGCGCAGTCGGAATATGATACTCTGGTCTTTCCTTCCCAGGAGATTGATGTTGTCTTTGGGATTTGGGCTAGTCATATATTTATAGATTTCCCTCCCAGTGTTTCCTATGGCCCATCTGTTCATCCAATTTTCTTTGTTCACATATATCAACATCATTAAAACTGTGTGCATGGTTGTTTGTGTATATAGCTGTTCTTGTTGTGCTCCCTTCTTTGCTAGTCTGTCTGTCCTGTCATTGTCATGTGTGTTTGAGTGGCCAGGAATCCACTGCATAACAATGCTGACTTCCTAAGATGTAAGCAGATGGTTTAAATGGTGATATATTTCAAATAGCTCAGGTTTACAATGTCCATCCCATTCTAGTGCTTGAAGAGCAGACATAGAATCTGTAAAAATCGCAATGTTTTGGACTTTTAACGGAAAGGCATCAAATATGGTCTTCAGGTGGTAGAAGGCAACTTCTAGTGCTGTTATTTCAGCTTCATAGTTAGAACATATCTCCCCACAGGCATCAAACAACTCATCAGATGTTTTGTCTTGATATTCTATATAGACACCATAACCTGCTTTGATGGTGGATTTAAAAGCAGAACCATCTGTATAAACATGAATCCATTGTTCTGGGTTGGTGTCTATTGTTTTCTGTGTTGCTTTCATGAGACTTACTGGTTCGGAACTTTTCGTGCGACTGATTATTAGTTCTCTACATGTACGTTGTATCGCCAGTCAATGAAAAACAAGGAACTAATCGAATAAGCAAACATACATGATGTTGCGTGATATCAGCGCGCTAGAATATTACGGTTAAATTCTTTGTATAATCGACACTAATATATTTTCAGGCTATACTCGTGAAAAATGGATCACGGACCGGGAATCCTGAAAACGCTTCTTGTAAACCGCATCTGTTTGTAAATCCAAAGCATTACCGTATATATGTGTTATATATGTATATGTGTTATATATGTATATGTGTTATATATGTATATGTGTTATATATGTATATGTGTTATATATGTATATGTGTTATATATGTATATGTGTTATATATGTATATGTGTTATATATGTATATGTGTTATATATGTATATGTGTTATATATGTATATGTGTTATATATGTATATGTGTTATATATGTATATGTGTTATATATGTATATGTGTTATATATGTATATGTGTTATATATGTATATGTGTTATATATGTATATGTGTTATATATGTATATGTGTTATATATGTATATGTGTTATATATGTATATGTGTTATATATGTATATGTGTTATATATGTATATGTGTTATATATATATATATGTGTTATATATGTATATGTGTTATATATGTATATGTGTTATATATGTATATGTGTTATAGATATATATATATATATATATATATATATGTATGTATAAGTGTTACAGAAAGATCCTACGAATATCATGGACAGAGAAAAAGAAGTAGAACTTTGAAATTAAATGAATGATTGTTTCTAAATACCATCATAAAAAGAAAGTTACAGTATTTTGGACACTTAAATCGATAAGATAATACCGAAAAGATAATTCTGGAGAGCAGAGTACTAGATGGGAGAAGAAGAGGGCGACTAAGAAGGCGATGAAACAACATCGAAGAATGTGATCGCCCGGAACAGAGAGGAGTTCAGAGTATCCACGATGAAGACAACGTTCTGAATATATATATTCATACATTTTCAGCGATATGTATGTCGTACTATGTTCTCTCTAGTTGAGGTATATCCCCAGTAGGAAACACCATTTTAACATTTACAATATCTGATTTCCTCGTCTATCAAAACATCAGACAACATGTCATATAACTTGATACTGAACAAAATTGATCCTTCGTTAATCCCATCTGTGATGTGACACGAATGCGATAGTTCACAATTTCTACTGAACTCTAGTGTATATTCCAGCATGCATTTGTTCCACCACTATCATAAATTTATGCTATCTGCATTAGTGTCACGGCCTTTCATATACCTTTTTAAATCCTGACGTAATGGATAAGCCGTTCGCTTTGTTCTCAAGAGGTTTGAACTCCGCTCGTGAAGTCTTGTTTGCAATTTTGTGAAGACCCTAGTGAATTTCGCAGCCACGTAGTTATTGACATGAGTTGTACTCTCGGCAGGTGTCCTGCCGCGTCGTTTAGCGGTACTCTCGGAAGGTGACCTGCCGCGCTGTTGAGTGTTACTCTCGGAAGGTGACATGCGGCGTCGTTGAGTGATACTCTCGGCACTTGACTTGCCGCGTCGTTGAGTACTTTCGACATGTGACCTGCTGCTTCGTTCAGTGGTACTCTCGGCAGATCAACTTCTCTGTCGTTGAGTGGTATCGGGTATATATATATATATATATATATATATTATATATATATATATATATATCAGTGAATGGTGTTTAAACATCCACTTTGTTATTTTTGGAACCTTTCTTACTTTCTCACAACTATCTTACATTAAACACTATAGGCAGTTCCACTGTTTTTTTCCGGATTTCACACTGACTTTCTGGTAAATGACCTAAATTAAGATGGACCGTAAGACAATTTAGAATTTTAGAATGCCTTTCGCGAGTGTTTATACGAGAAGTTCTAATTACTGATTTTGTGATGCTTTTATTGTTGACGGTTTTGTTAAATTCTTCTACCTGTATATACTTGTATAATGAATACATACGTCACTTTCGTCAGTAGAAGACGTCTGTACAAAATTAATTAGGACTTCAAGTGATGATGACTTCAAGTGTTCGTCCATCACAAGTGATGATGACCATTTCTTACATCAACTTTTGAAAATTCAATTAGAATTATGTTCATGCCTAATAGGTCGTAAATGACTAATAAGCCCTATTCGAGCTGTAAATGCCCTTGGACAGTTCTGGCTTTGAATGACCACTGTAAACGGATTTTGGTATATTCGTGACTTTCTAGCTACTCTCCGCTGTTGAGTTGCTGCATTTCTCCTCTTTTTACAAGATGATGCTCTCTTTTTGACTTTAGAGCGCCATGTAGATCTATTTTGTACTTCCCATGTATCTTGGTCTATTTCAAAGGTTTTCAGTGAAGTCTTTAACGAGTCCTTGCAGCGCTACTTCTGTCCACCTTCATCATGTACCCTAGTCCAGCTCACCATAAAGAAGTATCTTTGGCAGGCGATGATCTGACATACGTACCAAATGACCTGCCCAACGAATATATGTCTGCATTAGGATAGTGTCAATGCTGGGGATGCCAGATCTGTCAAGGACAGTGGTATCTGGAATCTTGCCTTGCCATATGATGTTCATAACTTTCTAGACAAGGTGTGTGAAATGATTTTGAGTTTTCTCAAATAATGTCTATACACAGTCCATGTTTCACTACCGTATAACAGCACCAGAAGTACCACTGCTCTGTAAACTTTCAGCTTAGTCTGTAAGTTAATGTCATTTCTATACCACACATTTGCCTACAATCTTCCGAAAGTGCTGCTTTTAATGGCCATTCCTGTATACACTTCATCATCAACATTAGCATTTTGTGATACAGTACTACTTAGCCATGTGAATCTATTCACAAATTTCAGTGCTACGCCATTTACCATTATGCAGGGCTCGAGATCGCATTTACCAGGTATTGGTTGTAACATGACTTCTGTTTTCTCTGTGTTAATAGTAAGCCCAAAGTTGGTATAGGCTTTGGAGAATATGTCTATAATACGTTGTAGATCAGCCTCAGAGTTGTCATTTAGGACACAGTCCTCAGCAAATAGGAGATCCTTGATTTTGTGTGATTTGACTTTGATTTTTGCACGGAGCCGCCGAAGGCTGAACAATTTTTCATCTATGCGATATATGATGTCTACTCCCAAGTCTAGATTTCTGAACGCATCATCCGGTATACCAGAGAATATGATACTAAATAGGGTAGGTGTTGTTTCACATTCCTTTTTTACTCCATTTGGGACAGGAAATGTTTCAGATAACTCTTTGTCATCCAGAACTCTACCTTTCATTCCATCATGCAATTGCTGCACCATTTGGATAAATTTTTGTGAGCATCCATATTTTGCCTTAATCTCACACAGTCCCTCTCTTCTTAATGTGTCTAATGCTTTTTTTTTAAGTGTAGGAATGATATGTACTGGTCACAGTGTTGTTCTTGACATTTTTCTTGAAATTGTCTTTCAACATAAACCATATCAGTTGTTCCACGTTCTTTTCTGAAACCACATTAGCTTTCGGGTAATAATCCTTTTTTTAACATGAGATGTAAGACGGTTCAAAAGTGTTCTAGAAAAAATCTTCCCAGCGATGGACAGTAGAGAGATAACACTATGGTTATTACAGGACTGGTGGTTCCATTTACGTTTATACAGGTGTATAATTGTTGTATCCTTAAAATGTGTGGAAGAGTTTCACTTTTCCATGGCTCTTGGAAAATTATATGAAGCTTCTCAGTAAGATTTTTCTCACCATACTCATACATTTGAATTGGTATTGAGTTGGGGTCAGGTGCTTTTCCACTAGAAAGCTGAAGAATTGGTTTACGAGTTTTCTGTAAAATAGGGATGTCACCTAGCATTTCATTGAGAAAAGGTGCGGTACTCGGTTGATAGCCTCTTCATTTATTGACGATATGTTATTCAAAATGTGCTCGAAGTGTTCTACCAAACGGTGCAGAATTGTTTCTTTCTCTACGATTAATTGTGTTTAATTTGCATTTAGAAGGGAGAAAAGATCCTGACAAGGTTGGATCATATAACGTTTTAAGTGCATCATAGAATTCTCTCAAATCGTTGGTGTTTGCAAATCTGTGTATCTCATCTGCTCTCTTCCTCAACCTGAGTCCATCATATGGCGTAGTTTATTTTGTATTTTTTTTCATTTGCAACTGAGTGCATCTTTTTTAGACGTTGATTTTGGATCATTTAAGTATGCTTTGTGAAGGTGGTGTTTGTCAGCCAACATTTCTTTAATTGTATTATCATTCTCAGCATACAAGTCATTATGTTTCTTGATAGAATGACCTAGTTCCTCCGTAGCAGTGCCGTAAATTTGCTTGCTCAAATATGTCCAGTTTGTTTCCAAATCTTACTCTGGTAATGCAGAATTTAAACATTCATCAAGAGTAGAGGCTAGGGACTATTGTGTGTTTTCATTTGATAGCTTTCTGATGTCTATGCGTTTCTTTACTTTGTTTCCCTGTGGGCGCCTGGCTGACCGGTTGCAAATTCTTAGTTTTGACACAATAAGACCGCCCGTGTGTTGCCGGGCCCGAAATTGGAGCAAAGAATAGCAGTACTGTTTACCTTCTACGCTTGTCATAAAAGGCGACTAAGGAGGTTATGTAATGGAGTTGGCTGTCCCATCCCATATAGGGTCAGTGACCCAAAGCCATGCTGAAGTCGAATGTGTCAGACCGAGGCACAGATATCGCAGCAATGCTGTAAACTATGACACAACGCATTCCGTTCTCCGGACTGTATCCTGCTAATCTGCAGGAGTTTGAGAACGAACGCAGAAGAAGAAGAAGAAGACACAATAAGACGATGCAGCAGTCTGCACATGAATTTTGTCACTCGAACATCTTCGTGATCGTTTATCTTACAATTATATAATCTATAAGATGCCAGTGTCTTGATCGAGGGTACATCTAGGACTTATGTATATAAATAGAGACCAACGAAAATCACAATAATAAACAAGTAACGAATGAATTCCTAATTAATTATGTCCAGAGATCGTATAGTACTGTCGAATGCCACGATACATATATAACTTATTGTATTATGAATTCCTTTAGCAACATGTATTGAAAGATCATCCGAAGTTTGTTTCAGATGTGTACCTCTATCTGTATAGACTTAGTAGAAATTGATTCAACGTCGAGGTTATCTCCACGAGAAACTTAACGAATCACTTTCTATGTTGCATGCAATGTTGGTGTATCATCTAGTTACTTGTTTAGAATATTATTACAGTGCAAGTTTCATCGTTGAAGAATTATTGCTGGTTTGTGTTTGTTTGTCAGTGCATGCACATAATTGCAACTGTCTAGTTGTCAAGCTATGCTACATATTCACCAGAACAACTTGTAATTTGTTTCAGATGTTAGCAGTTCAAGAGACATCCCGCCCATCCTCATACGCACATTGTAAGTACATGTACTGTCAATGCGACTGTCTTATAGTTTGAGGTTCACCTGTGCGTTGCTGGGGTCCAAATTGAGAGCACGGAGTAATAAAATTGTTTGCTTTTCGTGCATGTCGTAAGAAACGGCTAAGGGTGTTATGGGGTGGTGGAATTTGCTACCCCATCTCATAAATGGTCATAGCGACACAGAAAACTTGTTAAAGTTGGATTTTTCAGACCGAAAGGCGTAGATATCACAACATAGCTGCACAACTATGACCCACATTCCGTTCTCAAAACTATAATCTGCTAATCTACAGAAGTTTGAGAACGAACACAGAAGAAGATAATTTGAGGTGTATTACGTTGACAAATATAATCTGAATATTGTTTATGTATGTGTGTCTAATATGCTACTATGTGGTCTCACATGAAAACATTCAATTTACGATTGACTTTTAAATATTAACTGTCATGTTGAGTTGATATGTGTATTACTAAAGAGTTAGGAGTGTCAGGGAGATGGACAAATATCACATATCTCATGAGGTGACAGTAAGATTATACAGATGGTCTCGCCCTAGTGTCATGCACCGAAAAGAAGCAGATCTATTTTAATGATTTTTGATCCGACAGTGTGTGAAATATTTAGAAATTATATTGCCGGTTATAAATTTTATTCTAAGACATCAAAGGCCACTTGAACATGACAGTAGCAGAAGCAGCTGGCTCAAGATGACAGAGGTTTTTCAAAAGACTGTGATGACTGCTACATCATGTTCAGGATATGCTAATTGGTGGTAATTTCTGGTAAAGCAGTACATATATGTGATTGCATCAAATAAACGAATAAAGTAGGACATGTGGTGCAATATTCAGGAAACACATCGCTGCAGACAGTCACGCTGAGGAGGAGGGGAGGGGAATCAGATGAGTTCCGACTCTGACTATGGATCTTGCAACCAACGTATATGTTCTGTCACTGCTATGATCAGGTGGCACATGGAGGTGTGAAATGCAACTCTATGAAAGACATGGCATTTCCTCCTGAGAAACTATAATCAGACAAATATGTTAGCCCTGTATAATTGGAGAGCCCCCTGGGATGGCGGAAAATGCATAACTGGCTGTTTCATTCATACCATTCACCATATTCCAGGGCTGGGCTACTATGAATATCTCTGACAGGAAAGGATTCTTAATTAATAGGGCAGCTGAAGACTCTGACTGCATGGTGCGAAAAGGCATAAAAAAGAGCCACAAAACCCCTAGAATTTACCCCTCTGAGTAAGAAACATCTTCTCAGAGTGCTACACATTCCTAAGAGTTGGTCTTCTGGAATAAAGCTCTAAAGAAAACACTACACTGAACATAGAAAGTAAGAGCTATTTCATCGTAATTTCGGAAAACAACTATTCTAACAATCAGGACACGTACTTTGAATGACTTTCCAACACGTTTCACTTGCCAGACACAACCTTTTCTTACCAGTGTTCTTGTGCTGGATGTTATATGAGTGAATTGCGTTTTCAATTTGAGCATTGGTTAATATTTACACATGTTGTTATGTAAAGCTGTGGGTGAGAGTGCTAATGTTTACACATATTGTTATGTAAAGCTGTAGATGAGAGTGCTAATACAAATAGATTGATAGCTTATATTTTAATATTTTCTTTCAATATCTTACCTTTATGTGAAACATAAACTATCCCAAATATGTAATTATATATGTGCCATGTATGAACTATCATGAACTAACAAGGAAGGGAACTGGCCACCTCACCTAATAGTTTCTGCGGATTAGTACATGAAGAGTTATTTTCATCTGCGACTGTAGTTGGTGCCAGTTGCTGCCACGGGACCTACCTTTACATTGATGAACTATCACAAATATTTACTTATCAATGTGTACCATGTATGAACTATTACACATATGTTCTTATCTTTGTATCATGTATAAATTATCATAACGTTTTCTTTACGTTTATTTTTAGCGTTTAAACGTAATTAATTTTTTTTCGATTTTATGTGTGCACATGCATCACGGAAACAAGAAATAGTAATTCTAAATATATTTACATTATAATGTAATATATATATTTCTAAACAGAAATGGACAGAGAATGTGATTATCACAAGATCATTTTGAAAAAAAATTATGTTAATATATAACAATTATTTTAGACAGAAAAGAAAATATGTAAATGACAAATAAATATTATTTTGATATAATATTTGACCTTACCGCATTTCTGAATCAATAAATTCCACTCAAACTGTATCATTTCTGTAGATAATCCAATTACGAACACAAAAATGTATAATATATATATATATATACATAGTGCGTCAAAAATTTATTATTTAGAAAGAATTTCGACATCTATCAAAAACAGTAGACTTAACTTTACACGAAACTCAAATGAAAATATGGCTAATTTTTCTTACAAAATGGTGTAAATTTGCAAACACGATGCTAGAAGCATTTGTCAGATTGGATTTCATAATAAATGAGACCAAAGCAAATAAAATAGTTATTATTTTACGAAAATAAGTAATTTGGAAAATATATATAAAACATATAAGGAAAAATGACGTCACAGACCCCATTATAAAAACTTATCAATAACTTAACAAAATTGATATCAATACGCATAAAAATATTGCAAGAAGTAATGTAGACATATTACACTTTCGATTGGAAACATTCTTATGTTGATATAAATATCGAAAACAACAACATGAATGTCATTGGAGTATGACTTATAGAAGTCTTTCCGGTCAGAAGACATACGGTTTACTGACTTGTATAAGTCTCTCCGGCTGGAATCAGCCTAAGATCTGGTATGCTATGTAGCATATATGTTGGATTTCTTTGGTTTTTTTCTCATTTGATGATACGATGCTTCCAAGATAAGTGAATTCTTTCACCTGTTTAAGTTGTTGGTCATCGATGCAATTAGTAGTTTTTGTTTCTGTTCTTCCTTATCTATGTGTCATGTATGAACTATTACAAATGTTTCATTATCTATGTGTCATGTATGAACTATTACAAATGTTTCCTTACATATGTCATGTATGAAATATCATAAATGTTTCTTTACCTATGTGTCGTTTATGAACTGAGACAAATATTTCCTAATCTTAATTGAACAAGAATAATTGAAAACACGTTTGCTTAAATTATCCTCTAACATATAAATATACTATACACACACAAAAAAACGCAACATTATTTCAGTGCTAATAGAAACCAAATGTAAAACATGTTCAAAAATTTTATTTTATGGAATTAGTGTTTCAACCTTAAGCATGAAGAACCTTTGAGACATTGGTAGCCAAATGATATTCATTATATTTGGTTTGGACTTTTATTCTTTGCGACTGAGGTCTCCGTTTCAGTAAGGTGTATGGCTTCTGCTGGTCCCTATCATAGAACGACATCTCCGTGACATGAATCCGATTAGCTGTTGCATCTGTTGTTGAGGGATGGCTGCCCACTCTTCTCGCAGTGCGAAATACAACTGTCGGAGATTTGCTTGGTCCACGTCTCGCTGCCGAAGTCGTCTGTCGAGTTCATCCCATAGGTGTTGTATGGGGTTTATGTCTGATGACATGGCTCACAGTGGAATGATCTGGTCGTTGTTGTCAACTGGGTAGTGAGTTGTGCCACATGCGGTCGTGCGTTAACCTGCTGAAAAAATCTACCCTCAGACAGCCAAAATTGGAAGGACGCAAGGATGAACATTTAGGAGACCTTTAATTTGCTCCAGATAATTTATTTCCATTAAGTTGACCCCCCCCCCTTACACACACGCATCAGCACACCTTCATCACTATGTGAAGTACACCTTTACCACCGCGTCAACGCTGTACTGTGCGTAGCGTTCACGGCCTCTGTGGCACATTTTTTTCTCCGTCTATCGTGTCGCTGGAGCACAACATATTATTAATCACTCAGTACACCATAGCCGTCTGCTATTGACGATGCTGGTTCGCCCTCTGCAGTCGGTTCTGGCGATGCCAATCCGTAAGAACAGGACTTCTGTAGGATCTTATAGCCCAAAGATCAGCGTCGTGTAGCTGGATCCTGACCGTTTGATCTGAAATTCGACGAGCTGCTGACACTGAGTAGACTGTGGAGGACGCGATGCACATCGATTCTTGAGGTTACGCAGCCGTGTGAAGCCGTCTTCGACAGGAGTTGTGACTCTGGTTTTCCCAGTGAACGAACGGTCTGCCACTGAGCCAGTTTGTTGAAATCACCTCCAAAGGTGACTAATGGTGCTTCTAACAACATTAAATTGTCAGACCGCTATATTTTGTGATTGTTCAGTCTGTAAGCGTCCAATGATGATGCATTGTTGTTCTGTAGTGATATAACTATACTTGCGTATGAATCATTGAATTTTCAACAGAATTTATTCGTGGATCATCAATCTTGTATAGTCATTCAATAATAATATCAGAGAGTTTTGTGTTCTGTATTTTTCACGCGATTCTCATGAACCTGTCACGAGTTGTTGCCAGAAATGTTGTTGTTACCCTGACCTCTTTCATGAGCTCACGAATCATGAGGTGAGTACAATTCATGTAACCACGAGAAGCTAATAGCCAGGTGAACAGTCGTTTTGTTGAATGATGTCCACTCAGCGAATATCTTTCATAAAAGTAGCTCCCAAAAATGGTTCGTTTCTTTTTTAAACAGTATATATTTGCTAATTTCTTAGATAAATAATAATCTACAATTGATCCATTATCCCGTGAATCATTAGTTATCACAAATATCCCATTATGTCCTTGCCAAACAGAAATATTCACATATATTCTTACCTTATCTCACTGCCTTCCACCTGATATTTTCCCATTATATGATTAATGTACCTGCTGCTCTTCTTGTCTAATGAATATAAATATAAAATAATATGTTCTATTAATCACATTTTGTGTGTGTGTCTAATATATTATCTATAAATCCTCAATGACAGATTTCTTTATTGACATTAAAAATGATGAAGCTATGTCCAGCGATACAATCTAATACTCTCTGGCTAATGTTCGATGTGATACAAGAGCAGAGAAAGTTGTTCACGTAACACTGTCAATGTTAATGAAGCCTATAATTTGTGCCTAAACATTCAAGAGAAAAAGTTCGATTAATCCATTGGAAATTTCAACTGTTTAGAAAGACAAATAATGGAGGGCATTGTACCTGGGAGGAGGAGAAAGACAGACCAAGAAGACGATGAACTGACGACATTAAAGATAACATGAATACATCGTTGGAAAATGCAAGCCGCATCGCCCAAGACAGAGAGGAGTTCAAAGAGTTCATTGGGAAGACAATGTTCTGGAAAGAAACGTCACATGACAACAAATATTCAAGAATAGTTAAAAAACAATGACTTAAATATGATATTCTTCAATTATTATTCAAATTCTAGTGATGTTTATATTTTTCATTGCTTCGGTCATCTTACTAAACGCTTTTTTGGACAATTGAATTCCTTCATGTATCTATTTGTCACATCTGCTGGCTGATGTCATATATCAAATAAAGAGATTAGCGTGTTATATTTTCCTCCTGTTTCATGTACAAAGAACATTGTGGTTATTATATTTTCTCAAAGATACCGCATGCAGTTTTGATAAAATTGAAAACAGTCATTTGATCTCTCTCTCTCCCATCGTCTAAAATATAATAAATAACTAATAATAAAACTGTGATTTTTATGTCGCAGCAGATGTTGATGTTTATTTTTTCCCCTCTTTAAATGTTCAGTGTTTGGAAATATTTGTCGTCTGCGCTCGCTTAGTAACTTTTGCAGATTTACTGGATGCAGTGAAATTACGAAATGCGTTGTCGTGGTTTACAGCTTGGCTGCAATATTTGCGCCTTTCAGACTGACACATCCAACTTTAATATGGCTTCGGATAACTTTGGCCCTCCATAGGATGAAAACAAAAATAACCTCACCCCAAGAACCTCCTTGATCGCCTTTTACCAAATGCATGGCAGGAGGTTAACAGTGTTATAATGCTTTATTCTACTTTTGAACCCCAGCAACGTACGGAAGTTGCTAAATAGTATCTCCCTGCATACGTTACAAGATTAGTTCAATATTCCATAACACAGGTCTTTGTCTAACGTTTCTTTTAGTAGCGTCTGAATTCACTTAGTTCTCGTCGTCCGTAATTGTTAGCAAATAACAAAGGACACGAAATTGGACAAGAACGTCGGATGACATTGTTCATTTTCAATTTGTTGTTCGTTTTTCTTTCTTGACAAAGAACCTTTTTGGCATCACCATCAAATTGCCTGTGTCTTTTTTTCATTACCATTATTATTGCAATTAGACCAGTTCTAGAATACGAATCAACAGCATGTATTTCAGCAACCAAGTTCAATCTATAAGCTCCGAACATGGTACAAAATCAAGAAGTTCTTCCGATCACATGTACCATGAAGACCTCTCCCATAAAGGAAATGGAAGTAATTACAGGAATCACACCCTTACCATACAGGCAGAACCATAGTACATGCAGATGTACACGAGCATGCCAGCGCACCCAATTAAGACCGGATTCGGTGACCTCGCCAGTGGAAGACTGAAGAGAAGCAGTGTTATTCACCAACCAAATAAAAAAACATCACAGAAAATATAATGATGAACTGCCAAACATAGAAAAAGAAAAAATAACACCATCACTTTTCCAAGTTTGTGGGAGCAAAATAAAAAAACAATCAGCAACCAAAGCAATGAAGAACGGATGTGCTGCAGTGAACATAAAATGTCCAGGAAACTTAAATGAATCCACAAGTTCACCAACCGGAATCTTATCCTGCATAACTCTGTGGACGTACAGGCCCTAGTCACTGCGGCAGAAATAAATAACAACACAAGCCAATGACAACAGGTGAAGTTTCTTACTGATGCAATATCTGTCCCCTGAGCCCTTGGCAGTGATAAACTGACATATCTGAAGGAAGTCATGCGAGAAGTGAGCAACGAAATAATGATAGTACTACAGTCGATACCATTTCCACTGTGGCATACAAGTAAATGAAAAGACAGATATGCTAGCACAAGATGGAGCAACACAAGAACTAAAAGACCAATAAATCATCTACCTGGAAAAGAGAACACTCATCACATATATCAGGACAGTCGAATACCCAAAAGCCAACTATCACTATTTCAACAGAGCTGAGCAAGTTATCTTCCGCGTAAGGACAGGACACAACAGACTAAACAGCCACTCAAATAGACTAAGACTGGTTCCGGTTCCGTTACCTATGTGTCCGTGTGGGCAAGCAACACAGACCGCGGAACATATCCTGCAAGACAACATTACACTAAACCAGTTGAGGGAAGAGCATTGGCCCACAGAGACAGATATCCACAGAAAGATGTATGGGAGCCTTGATGAGCTTTCAAATACAGCAGCATTTATAAAGAAAACCGGACTTGCTGTGTTAGACATGTTATGTTGCGAATGAGAGGGAAGATTGACCAAGTATAGATATTTCCATGATCATATCTGTAACTTTTTTTTACAGTTCTGATCATATAACGTCTTTCTACTCTAACAATTCATAGTTTGTCATCATTATAACTTCTCTTTTCACAGTTTATGGTCATGTAACTTCTCTCTGTTCACAATTTGTGATCATATAACATCACTAGCTGATGAAGTACGACCGTGTCGTCCAGCGCCAGGTCGAAATTGCAAAAGAAACAACTGAGCAGCGGATGGGGAACATTAATTGACATGAAAATAACGGTAGACAGGGTAGCAACTGCAAGCGTGTATTCTCATGGTTAAACCCTAAGCCTGCAGCATAACACATGAGAAATTGAAATTCCGGAAAGTTCTCGCGATGGGTACGCAATTGACTGCTGAAAACAAAATGACCGGAATGGATATATCTTTGCAGTATCTTTGTCGATGAAGTATATTGTCACTGAGGAGGAATCATGGTTGCATCACTATCAACCAGAATCCAAGTATGCTTCAATGAAGTGGCACACAGCTTCTCACCTTCTATAGAGAAATTTAAATCTTCGCTTCCTGCATGAATGGTTATACTCACAGTGTTATGGAATTCTCAATGAGTAGTGCTAATAAATTTACATAAAAATGTAACCATTTGAGTGCATCATCATACTGTAAAGTTATATTGATGCTTGGAAAAAAATGTCAGTTCTACTGACATGGGAAATACTATTTCATCATGATAATGCCACACAACATACGGCTCAATTAATTCAAGACAGAATTACCCAAATCGGATGGCAATGATTGGAAAATCCACATTGCATCCCTGACCTATCCCAGAGTGATTTGCACCTGTTTGGCAAACTAAAACTCCACTTTGGTGAAAAAACGTTTCGAAATAACATAGACGATTAACGTGAAGTTGAAAGTTCATGAAAATACAAGCAAACGATTTGTATGCTGCGGGTATTACAGCACTGATAAATCAATATTATTAAGTGCAACAATGTTGGTGTCAATTATGTGAGCACTAAAGGAACGATGACATCTAAAATTATATAGTTTTCATGTTCGTATCGTATTTATTTTTATTCCAGAAATATGTGACTTACTTGTTGATGTCCACTCGTCCGTATAAGTCGTATACTATCTTTGTGTTCAGTTTGTAAGAATAAAACTTCTATCAATTCATATTTTCGGATAATATTTTATACGCATTTTGGTATATAGTGTCATAACATATTTCTGTTCAAGCTAACCCTCGTACAGTTGTTGCCTGATTACATTCCCAGAGCACATATCTTCTCTTGTATTTTCCCCAGCCGGCATGTCTGAGGACAGTGATTACACCAGTGACATTAACTATCCTGTACAGCATCAACACAACACATCAGCCCACCAATACCGCAACTACCCAGACCACTCTTACAGTTTACGAAGTGACAGCCGGGAAACTGTTCGCTATGATGAGAGTTTTGACAGATCATTTGACCAGCGGTCACCAGACCAAAGGTCGTTAGGTCAACGGTCGTTTGAACAATACGGCGATGATGACGACGGTGCTGACGACACCGACTATCAAAGAGATAGGAGGTATAATCGAGACTTCAGTTATGAACAAGATCAGGACTATTTTCAAAGTGAGGGTCCGTATCACCAAGGACGGAGTGATACGGACTCGGATATCCTCTTTTACAACAGCCGTCCCAACAGCAGGCCCCAGTCTTTCATTCAGGACAGGTAACTCAACATTTCTTTACTGTTTGAATAGCTTCTGTCTCGACTAGAATCATTTAGCTATAGTCAATATATGTCATTAGTCGCTTATATCTAACGGTAGTCTTGCATGTTAGTCACTCAACAGGTGTTACTATTCACATTATTGTTATTTGTTACCTTCCTAATTAATATCATACAATGGTCAGTCACCAACGCAACTATTATGTCACAGTGTACAGCTTTATAAGTAAACATTTGCAAATCTTTAGTCACAGCCTACAGCTTATAAGTAAACTTTTATCAATATTTAGTCACAGCCTACGGCTTATAAGTAAACTTTTACCAATCTTCAGTAAAAACCTACAGCTTATTAGTAAACTTTTATCAATCTTTAGTCACTGCCTACAGCTTATAAGTAAACATTCACCAATCTTTAGTAACTGTGTACAACATCTACGTAATGTTTTACATTTTAGTCACCGCATAAAGCTTGGTAAAGATCTGAGAATAATACGAGATATATAATGGCAAAAAAAAGATTGCCCATTATAATCCATAATCAAACAGGAGTATTTCAACACATCAAAAAATTGGTTAAACAAGGTTGTGTGCTGTCATCCGATATGTTCAATGTATACAGTGAAATGATAATGAGTACCATACAAGATATGCTAGGAATATCAGTGGTATGGCATATTATAAACAAAATTCGATACACTGATACAGTTTTTATAGCCGAAATGAAACACAGTTACAGGAAATGATGAATATCATTGCACAAGAAAGTCACAACAAAGGGCTTAGTCTGAATAGTAGAAAATCGGATGTAGTAGTAATATCACAGAATAAATGTCCTCCAGAATTCAACATCAAAGTAGTCGGGTTCAGTCTGAAGCAAGTCAACATATTCAAATATTTAGGTGTATTAATAACACCAGATGGAAGATGTTTTAAAGATGTCAAATGTAGAATTTACCCAGGCAAAGGCAACAATTCACAAGAAGAAGACTATCCTATGTAATATATCTTTGTCAGTTGAGATATCTTAGAAGTTATATAGAACTAAGTCTGATGTATGGAAATGAATCATGGACATCCAGTAGAACAGTAAAAAATTATATGAAAGCAGCACAGATGTAGTTTTATAGAAGAATATTGAGAACACCATGGACAGATAAAAAGCGTAGTGACGATATCTTGAAAGAAGTTAATTTCAAAAGGCATATGCTTACTCGAGTCTGAAAGAGACTGTCTATATTTTTTGACAGATCATGAGAAGAGGAAAGATGGAGCACATTGTAACAACGGAAAGTTTTAAGAGCATAAGAGGTAGGGGAAGACCAAGAGAGATGACGTTTGACAACCTAGCATTGTGGCATGGGAGAGCATCTCTATCAGAAATGATTGACAGCACACGAAATAGAAGGCTGTGGAAAGACATGATAACCAAAATCACACGGTATGGACCATAAGAAGAAGAAGAAGATACAGCTTATAAATAATTTACCATTCTTTAATCCCCGTGTACAGCTTACTAGTCAGATTGTACAACTAACTTTTCATCTTGTACAATTCAGTAGTCAATCTTTTAGGGCGCAGATCAGCTTTATTGCACGTACATCCATAAGTGATGAGATCTCAATATATCCCTCAACGTGTAGTGACTGATCCACATCCACTCTTAGTTTACCGGTCATCTTATATTACCTTCAAAACACGTGTTTAATCATATCCCTCTTGACATGAAATGTGTGTAATCTTTTCAGCATTAGACCATGTGTGTCCCGATCTCTTGCTCAACATACGTATGATGTGTAGATTGTATGGTCACTCTGTGCAACATACATTGATCACCCTGTACAACACTCATTGATCACCAAGTACAACACACATTGATCACCATGTACAGCATACGTTGATCTTTTTGTGCAATTCATTAATCACCCTGTACAACTCATTGATCACCCTGTACAACACTCATTGATCACCATGTTCAGCATACGTTGATCACCATGTACAGCATACGTTCATCACCCTGAACATCACATTTCTGTGTGGTCTTTGCTGTGACTACGAGTAGCATGACAATGGAGATTATGGCGGTGACCAGCGCATTTGAGTGGGTAGGCACACAGAAGGTAACACGGGTCTGCATCTGGAGTGACTCTATGAGTTAGTTAGTTAGTTAGTTTGTCGTCGGATCATCATCACTGCAAACTGGACACGTCCATAGTTTCTCCGATCTCTCCTTGAGTGTATCCGCCATTGCACTTCTACTGACAGTACCAGTCCTATGCTGGTTGACCATCATTCTTCTGCGCCCTCCAAAATGTGCACTTCAAGCAACAACGTATTTAATTCCCTGATCTTTAATCCTAGCCATTGAAAAGGAATCATCATCCACATTAGTCTTACTCTCGCGTGATATATCTCTTATGGAGTTCAAAACGTCAGCGCAATCCATTGCCCCATCGCCGTGTGACACAATCACGCATGACGCCAGTTGATCCATTCTTTCATTGCCTCGAACACCCACATCTCCTGGCACGAAAATAAATGTAACCACTTTCAGCCTAGCCTTTCTCAAGGCCTCAATTCACTGTTCGTGAGCGAGACCCACTTGTACCTTCCTAATCATACTCATAGTCACTCAAGATGTAGACATGCGTTACCTTCTGTGTACATACCAACTCAAATGCCCCGGTCACCGCCATAGTCTCCATGGCCATACTACTCGTAGTGACTGGAAAGGAAACACTCTTTTCCCTGATGGTTTTATCTGCGATCTGAGCTATGAAGGACCAAGCACTGCGAACATGCCTAATCACAGATTCATCAGTGTATATAATCACATCCCCCTCTTTGGTATTCTTAAGGCTATGAGTATCATTGGAAGGTACAAGTGGATCACGTTCCCGAACAGTTGATTGAGGCCTTGAGAAGGGTGAGCCTGAAAGTATGAACGTAGCTACATTTATTTTCGTGCCGGGACATGTCGGCCTTCGAGGTAATGAAAGAGCAGATCAACTAGCTCATTTGCGATTTTCGCACAGGACAATGGGGCAAGCGATCGAGATGATGTTTTGCAGTCCATAAGAGATATAGCACACGAGATTGAGACTAGTGTGGATGATGATTCCTTTTCAGTGTCCTGGGTTAAAGATCAGGGTTTGAAATGCGTTGTTTCTAAAAGTGAACATTTTAGAGGGCGCAGAAGAATGATGGTCATCCAGCAGAGGAACGGAACTGTCAGCAGAAGTGTAATGGCGGATACACTCAGGGGGAGATTGGAGCAACTATGGACGTGTTCAGTTTTCAGTGTTGATGATCCGACAACTAACTAACACACATCGGTTATCCTCTACAACACACATCGATCAACCGCATTGATCAAAACTAATCGCAAAACTCATTAGTCATCGTGTACAGCTGTCATTCTCACCTCTTGTCCAGTCTGTATTAGTCAGCTTCTACAACACACACACACACATCTATATATATATATATATATATATATATATATATATATATATATATATATATATATATATATATATATATATATATATATATATATATATATATAATAATATATATATATATATATTAATATCGTCTCCAATAACAATGTCGATTAGACGTAACTCCACACATGTTACTTGCCTAGGATCAATAAAAGCAATTCAGTCTTGGTAAACCAACTTGAACAACTTGAAGAAGTCGTGCACTGTTAGCTGGTAGTAGACAGTGTACAGTTCACTTTGTAACATTGAACGATGTGAATTTTGTCTCTAGGATTATGATTGCTGTAAGTTCTTTAATTAACTTTTGTAATGTGATCATTTTCTTCTTGATTCTATCAGTCCAGTGCTGAGCCATCATTCATCTTTCAACATAAGTCGTCAAAGTACTCAAGATTGTAGGTGAGTACAGATATACATTTTTTTATGTAGTCAAATCTCATTATAACAACTTGGTCCAGACCTATGAAATATGTATGTAATAATTCTATATATAGTGTCATGTGACGTATTTCTTACAGAACGTTGTCTTCCCAATGAACTCTCTGAACCTCTCTCTGTCTTAGGCGATGTGGCTTGCATTTTCTAGAGATGTATTCATGTTATCTTTAATGTCGTCAGTCCATCGTCTTCTTGGTCTGCCCTTTCTCCTCTCCCCAGTTACTCTTCCCTCCATTATTTGTCTTTCTAAACACTTATGTATCTTTATATGACCAAACAGGCGTAGTTTTCTTTTTGTTATTGTGTTTAGTAACCAACACTCTGAAATCTTCAATGTCTATATATAGTACAAACAATAAAGAGTAAATAAAATTGGGGATTTTGAAAAGTGTTCTTATTAGGTACATTTGTTTTAATAGGATGCGCTATATAGAGATTCCACTGTAGTTATTATAAATGCTGTTACACAGATGCTGAAATACATGTGAAATTCTCTTCAATGATTAAGGTGGCTTTTGGAAATGTGACAGACCATATCTGGATGACATAGAAACAGATGTAGCATTTACTACGTTTGCAGCTCATGGTGCAAAAATTATTAGGAACGTCATGCTTGAGATGACTCCAAACCAATATATCCTTGAGGTTCTTGTCACTTCTGTAAGCATCCGCAGAGGAGTCGCAGAACACTTCATGCGTCTTCGAATCCCACTGAAGAAGAGGAAGGTGTCGGAATATAACATGACAGACCGCTGAACGATGGGGTTGGATGTTGAGAATAAGTTTGACTCTGTCCATTGATGAAGACCTCCGAGTGTTCTTGATGATGTCCTGGCGGGAGAGGCTGCACACTCGAAATGGAGCAGACCTGAGAACCCAGTCAGGGAATAGGTGACAGCTGAAGAAATCCATCATCGTATGGGCTTTTTCGAGAACGTCTACCTCCCCCACTACACATAATCCGCAGACGGAGAAGTTCAGAGAATGGAAGGAAATCGCAAGAATCGAGTGATAAGACGTGTAGATGAGAAAGCTATGGACATCAGTGGGTGTGTAATGTACTGATGTGCTAGGAAAGGAGGGTTGAATGATGACGAATATGTCAAGGAAGTTCACATTGGATGTGAACCCTATGGCCTGGTGAAAATTATGGATGAAGCCTACAAAATCGTGACAGTTCAGCCTCAGAAATGTCAGTAATGTCGTTGGGAACAGCAATGGGAAGGGCCCACCATAGAATTACCATACATGGTGCTTAATGTGGACTATAAATTAGCAGGCATAGCTGTGCTCTATTATGTTCCCATGGCGACACCAATGATTTGGTTAAAGAAATGCCTATCAAACTCAAAAGAAGTTGAGAGTGAGCACACGCTCCGCAATGCGGATGAGAGTAGTGGTAAACACTGAGAGGTGAGACTGCTTGTCAAATGAAAACTTCAGGGCTTTGATACTCTCTAAATGTGATATGAAAGTGACATGAGATCAGACATCGTTTTGCAAGAGACAATTAGGGTGAATGGGGGAAAGTGATTTAGAGACCAAGATAGACAAGGCATGGTTCTTTTAGGAGTGTAGGGAGTTACTCAACTAACGGTTGAAAGACACTATCCAGGAAGCCAGAGATTTGTTCCATATGGCAGGAACAAACAGTGAGTGACAAAAGGACTGCAGGATTTAGAGGTGTGTGCATTTTTTGGTAGCATATGAAATGCAGGCTTGCTCAAACTGCCTTCAGACATAGAGCTGTTTCTGTAGTGGAGATGAGATTGTCCGCAATCAGGCCCTTGATGGTGGTAGATATTGTACCGTTGTGATCTTCTCTATGGTCTTTCTTGCATGTATCTAGAACAAAGCATTGGACAGCTATCCAAACCCTCTTTCCAATAGAGATTTTTAATTCAGACGACAACAGTGGTCCCTTATCAGCCGGGCTGATGAAAATAAGTTACGTCGGCGAAGTTGCCTATTGGCGCGAGACTCGGCAGGAGAGAGTTTGGAGCGTCTGAGGCAGGTGAAATGGAGATATTCAATATCACTCTGGTTGTCCTCAATGTAACGGTTCAAGGTCCGAGGTGCACCAGGCTTAGATGACCAGTCATGCTTGCGGAAGTCATACCATGAGAACATATTATTTGATCACATAAAAGATCAAATGGTTCGACCACCTAATCAGAATGAAAACCAGATCGCATTCCATCGATAACCTTCAATAAAAGATCATCTGATAAACAGGGGAAACACAGACGAAGATAGATAGATGATATCAGAGAAATACTGGTGCACCAACGCTGCATTATTGCAGCGGCATCACACTTAGATAACGAAAGAATACTTCGGCTCCCCATGACGCCTTAGCGGCCCACATGAAAAGACAAGACTAGGCATAATGGTCTTTGCGTCATAGTATGATAATCCACCAAGACACGCATTGTCACTTTTTCTGCATCTCTGGGACATCCAAGAATGATATGCGTAGCTTAATTTTAGATTTTACCAAGTGAACAAAGCAATATTAAGTGAACAAAGAAATATAAAAATTAATCCATCTGTGTTTGGCTAAGGATCAGGATGATCAATGCATATTCTACTGCTGACAGAACAAGCCCTTAACATAGCAGTAAGAGATGAGGTTGTTCGCAAAAGCAGCAGTTATCACCCGCATTGCTGTCAGCCTCTTTTGCGTCTCAGGATTGTGTAATTTATATTCTAAATGAAACACTAGCACTTAACAAACGGCACTATGAAGTATTTGCAAGTGCATGTTCTCTGTATTTCTCCATATATGTTGGTAGTTGGCATTAGTGTTAGGGGTGGTGTACTTATTCAGGGAAAACCATGTCATAGTGGCTTTCTTTGGGTTCACCAAAGCTTCAAATATATGACGCCGCTAACCAATGCAACGAAATAGACACTCCCAAATATTCTTTGCTCGCCGTCGTCATTTGGTACCCTTTTCCCTATTTCCAGCAACCATCCCTTCCATTACTAGATTTTCCATATGGTTATGTCTACATGGAGAAGAGAATGTGTATACTGTTGAAATGATATATACATTTTCTCACTTCCAGACTTTCAGGATACACTCATATTTATTTATGCACACACACACTCATACAAGCACATCCTACTATTCTATATTCGTCTGCGCACACATTCAAAATATAATATTATATCAATCAGCTTCGAGCACTGTCTCTGCAGCACAGGCTAGCTGCAACGAACCTTCAACATTTTCTGTCTCTATTCTTGGTAGTGCTCTATCTGACAGAATGTATCATGATTTTTCCCTCATACTTGTATTTCCGCCTACCTCTACTTGCCACCCTTCAAGAACTGTCTTCAATAACGTGTCGTGTCTTTCACTATATCGTAAATGTTTTATTTATTTCATTTTTATTTCCTTTAGTAATTCTGTATATTTTTTCAATGGCAGTGTTTTCATAATATGTGTGTTTTTTCTCTTTCCGTAAAGTTAACACTATCTTCTATGTGTCTCAAAAGTATCAATCAATTCTAGCTGGTTTTTTTTTTAATTTTCATTATTCATGTTTCTGCTGAGCCATATGTTATTGTAGAGTAGATGTAGAATTTTATAATTCAGACTTTAAATGTATTTCTGATTTGCTTAGATGTTAATAGTTTTATAGTCTCATCAAAATAATAATTAATATTAAGGTATAAAATGTCTCATAGTTGGTTTTTTTAAAACATGTATACATTTTTTTAAAAACAATACAGTCATGGACGTCCGTTTCAAACGCAAACATCAAAACTTTTAATTGCATTTGAGAATAACTATCAATACAATATACGTCGCGGTTCAGGTAACCATGGTAAAACTAGTAAAGCTGTCCCTTTTCCTCATTCTTGATTAGTTTGGGGAATACGGTGTTAGACTCGTGTTGAGAACAATACTTCCGGGATAATATAACACATATATAGAGTTAACTAGAACTTCTAGAACAGTTGCTAAATACCCACACTGCATGCAAAGGGAAACAATTACATCAATAGTAAACCTGTAATTTGTAAGTAAGGTATTGGGCCATGTGTTTGTGTGTGTCTTGAAGTCTTGCTTGAAGCTCGTTTATTTGTAATAATTTCTTAATTTGGATAGTGTTGTAACAGGACTACCTGAACTTTGACTTCCAATATTGTGTGGTCATACGCCCTGATGGGATAAAAAATACACTCAGCGAATGAACGTTTTTGGTGAGGAGGGAATGAGGGTCTTCACCTGAAGATATTCAATGACCTGCCTACCAACCAACCTTATTATTGGCATATCATGAAATACGATTAGCCATTGTTTATGAATATATTGTCTTTGTCACTAAACAGCAGTTGACATATAATGTTGACATGTACAATTACTATTGATTTATTTTGTGCTTACATGATTCTGTAAGTCTTTATGATTGAATTACCCGAATGTCAACCTTCCCTATGTTTTAGATTCATAAGCCTTTATATAACTACAGTGGACGTGTGCCATGAGTAGACCTAACACAAGGATGTATCGCCCACCAGCAAGACACTTTAGACCATGTCTACCAACCTACCTTTACTCTGTGTTAATTTATACAGAAAATAGTTCTTTCAAAAGATACACGTTATATTTGATACCTGTATTCCAAAAGTGAATTTCAACGTGAGCATATGGCACATCCTAGGGGCGACATCGTGTTTCTGGGTGGGAAGGAGGCTTGAATCAAATAGAAAGGGGGAGGGGGACGGGCCCTATCTAAGAACATAACTATTTAAACGATACCTCGTGATACATGTAATAATAATACTCGAAGAAAGATAACAAAATATTATTATTGTCAAAAGTGAGTTGGCAGGCCTCACATAAAAATCTTGTCCCATAAAAGAGCCGCGATTAAAAAATATTAAGAAAAGTTTCTGTAAATCGTCAATCTTAATGCACTAAAACAATGTCAAGTAAATAGTTTTGATTATATGTATAATGGGTTTTTTTAAATATATGTTATCACTTGACATGTTAAACACATGAACACAGAAGACTTATAATTAATGAGTTGCTAACGTTATAATACTCTAGCAGAATATTGTTGCAGTCTACTCAACATGTGTTGAAGTGTATACTTTCTGATGGTTTATGTGGCTTCATCAGAACTACATAGTTTCAGTCTCTCCAATAGATATTCAAATGCTGGTGATCTCATATTACATGTGGCTTGCTGGCGACATGACACTCATTCTGCTCTTATATTCCGAGACCTATACGTTACTACATTAAATTACAATGTCTTTCATTTTTAATATATTATGTCATCAAATGGTATGTACTCATTCAACAAGCACTCTCTAAAAACAACAAGCAGAATCTATGCATTACCAATGCCCAGCGTCCTTACTATAGATACATGTAAGCATGTCTACTCTCTTTAACCGGAAAACATGTAGGCCAGAGTCCTACATAGAATAGTTCCACTGAAATTCAGGCTTCCGACCTTCATAAGAGCATATGCCATGTAACGAACTCTCCAATTTTACCCTTTCCTTATGTTTCCTGTCCAGGATTGTCTATCTGATGCGAATATCACTGAGAATTTTCTCCCTTCGAGATGAAAATATCGATAACTGCTATCCATTCATTGCAACCGACACGGGCTGTTGTGTAACTTTTGAGGCATGGAACTAAGCGTCATGCATGATTGATCTTTTCCTCTATCTGATAACAGAATTGTATAAATAGAGAGTGGATGGGGGTGTTCGAATGCATCCAACAAATGTTAGACAAATTGACAAAACGCCAGGAAAACTAGTAACAGGGGATAAATAATCTCTTAAGTGATGATGAAACAGTATTGTTGGCTAAAATTGAATAGAAACTATAAACCATACACTAGAAAATAAACAACAGACAAATAAATAGTAATGTGAATGTGATCGATATTGAGAACTCAAACAACTGTGACAGTAAAAACGCATGTCAAGTGGCACAATATATCGGGGGAGTATGATATGTTCGACAAATTGATTTGTTCCAGTTTTCCGTCAAGCTCATGCCTGACCACTTACAGAGACATCACACGAAAATGCCGTATGGTATGCGTGCTTTTGTTTTTTGCAACTTTTGGCATCGCATATGCGCGCAGTGATCACGAAAATTGGAAGACTTTTTTTATCTACTTTATTAGTTATGAGAAGGTCTTTGCCAGTGATCATACTTTTCTGAATTCGAAAGTAGTAAAGTTAATATGAAACTCGCATGGAAACAATATATCACTAAATAGGAAAAAATACATCAGGACCGCAGACGGTATTTATTATATCCGATCTTTTTCGCGCTAACTCAGATAAGATATTGAACAAAGCAATTATCAAATTTTACATGGAGATCAAACTCAGGGGTGTATCAATATGTGTTATAAGTTTTAGGTCCAAGCCAACACAGAACGAACAGAGATCATTGCAAAATAATACTCGCCAATATTATCAATACAGCCAAAGTATTTGTCAAGAAAGATACACATAAATAAAATAAAATGTATAATATGTGTAGTTGTCAGTATCAGTATAGATTATAATACCATCAAACTAGTTGCAAGATATCCCTATTTAGACCAAATAATTACAGCATGTGACCATGTGGGTTGATATACGTTGGTTTTATGATAAGATCAAAGGTTTTATATAGTTAACTACGAAAATTGTTCATATAATTGAGACATGTGTTTCTCGTTGAACAACAAGATAATTACAGACACACTGCAAGCTGCCACTTGCATGTGCACTATCAAAACGGAGCATGCCATGAATCAAGTTATTTACCTAGGAATAAAGTTCAATAGAAGTCTCTCTCTGCAGTTCATGTCGACAATGTCAATTAGAATGCTAAGAACGGTATCCGTATATTTAATGGTATACGCAGAGATGCATAGACGAGCGCTCTTTCTGCCGGTGCAAGCAGTGGTATATTTGTGATGAAATGTGGTTTAGAATTACTCAGACTGTTACAAATATGAATTGATGTTCTGAGTGTCCAGAATGATGGCAGTTTAGTGATGTACCAGAGAAATAGTTATTGCTGCCATGAGATTTCTTCTATACCGAGTATCAAAGTAAGACATCGAGTAGCAAGTGAAAAAATACCTTAAAATCGCAAAAAAGAGACCAGGACCCTCTACACCAACTTCTAAACACATAATGAATGGGCGTCAAATAAGAAAGGTCTTGTGTGGAAGAAATAAAAGATACCATACTCAGAATTTGTGAACTGGAATGCTTATAGAGGCTGAAAATGGGTGGAAGTAAGCAAAAAGAGATGGTCCTTTACAAATGTTGTGATAAAGCACAGAAGAGTTGCTATGGATAGGCTGCTACCAATCGGAAGAGGAAGACACGAGCCGGAAGAGGTAGGAATAAGCTGTGAATGAATTAAAGTGCATAAAGAAAGAATGTGTTTGCTAATTTTTTTTTTATACAATTAGGAAAAGAGTGCAGCGATTAAGACAGAGGGAATGATACAAGAATTCATAGAACAGTACTCAAAGTCACAAGATATAATTACTTACACAAATGCCTCAGTAGCAAGAGAAACAAACAGATGCAGCTTCATTGCCAGTCAAAAATGCAAGAGGGTTGTGAAAAATCTGCTTACCCCAACATTGAGCATGAGAACGGAGATAGAGACAGTAACAGTGACTTGGCTGTTCACGCAACAACAAACACCTAAAGGGATTCTATCAGACTTCCAGAGCATGCTGTGCAATATAAGAAAGAATGCACAATAAGAAAAGAGTGGCCACACTTCTTAACAACTCCCAAAGCATAGCATGGATCTACTGTCCTGGTCATGCGGGATCAGAGTCCGCGAAAATCTGTCACATTGGTGGGTACGGCTAAAATACCAAAGTGATGAGAAGAGACCAGGCTGAATTAATTATAGCAGTCATGGTTACACTATAAGATTATGAAGATGAAGCTGAAAACGACAATGTACATGTTCAGAGAATGAAACAAATGGAAGTGGCCAGCAGGGAAGAGGGGGGAAAGTGTGTCCTCACTGGAAAGACCAGAAGAGCCAACAACTTACTAAGCTTATATACTTTTAGATGGCTCGCGGAATAGCAAGCAGTTATTATGGGAATGCACCTCGTGCAGTGACTGGTTCCTAATTGAGAATGAAAGCTACTGCTAGTACAGAGAGATAGATTCAAACCCTCATCCAGTACAGAGCGAAATATACATAATTATGTACACAGAGGACTCAGTAATAATAGATGCAAACCTTTGCAGATGGTGTTTCGGCTCCCACTAAATTGGCAAAAACATGGTGAAGAAAGCTACGGCCTATCGCATAATAACATCAACCATTAGAATGGAAATAGAGGCAGTAACAACAGATCTCACTTGACAGATGACGCGACCAGCAACACGAACCGACAGTACTTATGTTTCACACTCAGAGTATGCTGAGCACGACCGAAAGTGCATGATAACAAAGGAGTAAATTACTCTTCTCAATAACACTCAATGCAGCACTTTCCTGCTCATGCGAGATTCAGAGGCAACGAAAGAACAGATGCATTGGCGAGTAAAGCATTAGTACAAGGCACAGTGATGCGAAAATATAAATAAAGCTGAGTTAATTATGGCAGTTTATGGGTGTACTTCAAAACGATGAAGACGAGGCTGAAAGAGACAATGAACATGTTCTGAGAATGATAGATATGGGCGTGGCCAGTGGAAGATAGAGAAAATGCATCATATGTGATCCAAGAACCACGAACTGTCTGGGGACACATCGTATTTACTATTAGATGGTTGATTTCCGTACCGGAAGCGAAAGACAGTAATTATAGGAATGCCCCGATGCTGGTTCCAAATCAGGAATACAGAATCAAGGCGTCCGGACTATATTCTATTGGACCTACTTTTGCTGTGACTAACGGCTAGATGATATTATGGTGTTAAATATTATCTTTATTGTTATATTCTAATAGAATGATCTTGTATCTGATCGATCTTAAACTGTGTATTTCTTGTACATTTGTATGATCATCGAGGTATTAAGAAATTCAAACACAATAAGAATGACAACTAGTCCAGGACCAAAATAAGGTCACAATTAGATAAAAGGTAAACACGCACTGATATAACCGCAAGGGTGGTCTTAGGTTGAAATGATAATGCATCTGCTCGAAGAAGTTTTAAACCCCCCCCCCCCCCACCTCCCAAACTCAATAAAAAAATTAAAAATAAGGTATTGCTATATATGTTCTCTGTTCTAGGCAGTCAAGCCTGTAACTTCGACTCCTTGAATATTGGTTGTATCAGACAACTCTATGAATGGGAGAGATTTCTTTAGTTTCATGTAAATCCCAAATAGTGTTTGAATCAATATTGTGTTGTGCGTTAAGTCAAGCGTTGAACTGACCTATAGTTCGGAAGATAAACTGAGAAAATTTCAAATTGATATTGAGAGTGTAAAACTATAAACGAATTTGGTTTGAATAGTATCACAGAACTCTGCAATGACATATATGAAAAAGGACACATACCTAAAGACTTAATATAATCAATATTCATACCACTATCTAAGAAGCCCATGGCTGTTGACTGTACAGAATATATAACAATAAGACTCATGAGTCATTTAACTAAAATACTTCTGCAAGATAATACATGAAAGAATTAAAAACAAGATAGACACGGAGGTCGATGAAAAACAATTCGGTTTTAGGAAAAACAAAGAAACCAGAGAAGCTATAGTTAGTATCCGACTAGTGATACATAAACATATAGAACTCCAAAAATGTATTTATATTTGATTCATAGACTACTGCAAGGCCTTTGACAGAGTCCAACGTGAAAAATTAATCAAATATCGATAGGCATAGATGGAAAAGACATAAGACTGATTAGAAATATATATTGGGAACAGACGGCATCAAAAAGGTATATATAAATATATATATATATTTATAATATATAATATAAGAAGAGGGGTAGGACAAGGATGCATTTTATCACCAAGCCTATTTAATATCTACACAGATATTAAAAGCTGATTGATATTTGAAAATATCGAAGAAATGTCAGGACTCAAGATCAATGTGAAAATAATAAACAACCTGAGATATGCAGATTACACTGTTCTTTTTGCAGAAAGTTAACATAAACTACAAAGAGTAATAGATCAAATCGATAAATTAAGTAAACAATATTAACTGAATATAAATATGATATAACCATGATAATCAGCAAAGACACAGAGAAAAAAGAGCTGAACATAAACATGCACTGAAACTACAAGTAAAACATTATCCATATCTTGGGCACATAGTCAAAAATGATGGCAGATGTGAAACAAGTTAAAAGGAGAATAGGAATGGCTAAAAGTACCTTCAGTGACATGAGGAAAATAGTAAATATGTTGGACACATTAAAAGGTTTTAAACCTTATTGATGACCTTACTTGAGGGTAAAGTCGAAGGGAAGCGAACAAGTGGTACACAGAGATACAAGTGGGAGAGTAACATCACAAGATGGACATGTTACAGTCTAGCAGAGTGCACCACCAAAACAAGAGACAGGAGATGTTGGAGGTCTGATGCAGCCAATCTTCGTTGCGGAGACGGTATTTGATGATAATGATGGTTGAGAATTTAGCCAGATTGTCTATATAGTTCTGAAACATGGGCGATAGTTTTTGAAAGACAAAATTTAGGTGTTGTTATAATTGTAGATTTACATAAGAATGGAGTGTATTTCATGACATGAAAACAAATAAACAATCCGTGCATACATTAGAAATGAAAAGAGAAATAATCAGTGAATAAATCATGGAGAAGTTACATATTTCGGTCACATGAGACATTTTTCTGAGAAAACTTTTGAAGGTAAAGTCGAATACCCATAACAAAAAACACACGCACCGCACACACATATATGAATGGATGGACATCCGCAAGAGATAAGCAAATATTTTGATAATTGTGTGATGTGATGATGTGATGTTCGTCCGTCGTGATCGACGATGATCAAAAACTCAACCATAATAATAATAACAATAAATAATAAAATAATAAAGTTAATAGTGCGTTTTTAAATGACTAGCAAGTCCAATGCGCGCACAAAATGTTCTTTTACAGAATTGACAACAATAGAAGGTATATGTGTGAGGTTGAGATTTTTTTTTCTTTTCTACGTGTCCGCTTCTGTCTTGCAGTTTCTTGTCTGAATTCTTCCGCCGCTAGTGCTCCCGTTCTAATGCTGTAACGCCATGCTGGTTTATCCTGAGCGAGGCTCCTACGTCAATGTTAAGATGTTTCAAGGATGACTTGAGCGTGTCTTTGAAACGCTTTTTCTGTCCACCAGCTTTTCGAAATCCTGCCTTGAGTTCTCCATAATATATTTGTTTTGGCAAACGCGAGTTCTCCATAATTAATTGTGTACAGTCAAAACGAAATACGGAAAACTGTGGAGGTCCATTGAAGTGAAGCTTCGATGCCTTTTTTTGTTCACCGAGTCAGACTTTATAACAATGATAAATACATACCAGTGATGAATACAACATATGAACAGTATTGCTATTTTAAATTGTCCAGATGTTATCGATTATGATTATAGCACGGTTTTTTATGTTCTGTCTTATGTCTCATTCGTGCAGTCCTGCTAACAGTCATGTGTCATCATCGAATATCAGTCGTCAGAGCACACATCAGAGTTCATTTGATACCATTGAAAAATCAGAAACAAACGTACGTGTCCGTTCATCACCAGCCAGAGCTCGATGGTTAGCCGCCTTCAACAGAGTGTGTGCAGAATTACGTGAGGTAAGTGTCGGTGTCATGATATCACAATATTGTAGTTATTATGGTTTGTTCATTTCCCCTGGAGTATGTTTTTTATACAGAAATCGGTGCTCTTAACAGGAGTTTGGGAAGGGGCATGTTAAGTGTTATGGAGAGTGTTCCGCAATTGATTTGTTTAGCAACATAAAACTGGTTTAATGGACATATATTCAAATGTCTTGCTATGTTTAACTTGCGATTAAATGTATGAGCATTTACTGCGCAATATCACAGGTAAACATGTTTGTACCCATTGATTTATTATACATAATAGGTGCATGAGCATAAATCAGTATTACAAAAATATGGAAACTATGTGTTCTCTCTGTACTGAAGCAGTTTAACAGGTAAAACAGGTAAAAAGTGATGTAGCCATGTAACCTACTATAGTGCTGATTGTTAGATGCCTACGATTGGACTAGTTGATCCAATAAGTATCTGTAAAATAGATATGATTGTTTAGTCTCTTATGTCGAAACAGCTTAAGGAAATAGGTACCTGATCTGGGAAAGTAAAAACGACAGGTGTGATGCTGACCACATCATTCCTATGTATGCCATTGGTCAATTAGAAATACAGACTTAACACCGTAGTCCTCGTTACGCCTCAATGACATGCAAAATGGAATCTACTTTTAATTTGCTTCTGTTGAACGGGTAACAGGAATGTCATATTAATTTGGTAGTTGCCATGTAGCTTTCTCTAAGGTAAGGTACTAATTCATATATTTCATGATAGATGTCTGGTCGCTTGATACGTATTTATCATTATCTAGTCTTGTATGATGATTGTCCGTTATTTGTGGAGAATTATGCAGTGACTGTGTTCATCTGTCATGCTGGTAAGATTGTATAACCGTTATATGTCTCTGACGCAGTGCAAGGTTAATGTCGCTATTGTGTTTGACACTTAAATGTTTAATCGGCTAGATTAAAATTACTACGCCATGATTAGATTGAGTACAGTACGCTTTCAAACGTGACAGGGCATAAGTGAATATTTTGCTCTTATGAAAATGAAAAATCTGACAGACTGACTTCCAGAGCATATTTGTCAGGACAAGTGACAATAGATGGATGAGATTTTATTTAATTTAGCCCGAGTTTCAAGCGTTCTTTCATTCTTAACATCATCTCTTCTGTTTTTTGTTTTTCTTAGATATTTCTTTCACACATAGTAAGTTTTTCTCTTGTTCTTTTGTTAATGTCCATGCTTGACAGTGAAAACACAAACTTGGTTATGATTTGCCTTATGGTTTCCATCGGAATAGATTTGTGTTTCAAAATTTATTAAGTTCATAATTTACGTAGTTGGGTTTTTTAATTCTTGTTTCTATCATTCTTCCGTAGTCTGTAAAAATGCCCCCTCCCGAGATATTTAAATTCCTACACTTGTTTGAGTAGTTGATCATTTATCTTTATGTTTATTAAGTGTTATCTGCCTATAAACACAACTTCTGTTTTTTTTCTGTATTGATCTTCATGTTGTGATTGAGGCAGCTTTCGTTAAGTAGGTTTATGTGATCTTGCAGCTCTTCACTTGAACTGTGGAGGTAGGCACTAGTTAGTTAGTTTGTTCCTTTCGTGCCACAAGCGACACATAGGGCAGAGGTTCTGTTTCTCCATATGATGTGGTTCGCTGCCTGCAGCTTTAGTTCGTGGATGGTCTTACAGCCTATTAATTCCCCTTCTTTAAGAATGTTGTTTTTAAGGGTTGTTTTAGGTCTTCCTCTTTTTCAGGTAGGCACTGCTAGTTAGCAAAGAGTAGTTCATTTAAGACATTCCTGGTAATCGTCTGGGTGGTGTTTTTACTGTTTTGTTCATATTATCCATATAAATGATAAACAAAAGTATGATAAGACACACCCATGTCTAACGCATGATATTACTGAAAACCACTCTGTAATTACCGCATTTGTTCTAACTGCACGTTCACTATCTTTATAAATTGCTCTTAAACAGTCTAATAGTAGTCTTTTTCCCCCATAATTTTCTAGAATACTCCAGAGTAGTTCTCTATTTGGTCGAAAGCTTTCTCTTGATCCATAAAAGAATATATATTTGTTATTTTTATTATGTTGCCTATTCACCTTTTTTTTTTTTTATATTCCACTAGTTTTGCGAAGAGAAAATATTACATCTGTACATCCTTTTCTAATCCCATACTGCTCGGACTAAGCACTTGATCCACAATAGACCTTACCCGTTTTTCAAGAATATTTGTGAACATTTTGCTAACATGGGTAAGCATAGATGTATCACCTCAGTATGTACCATATTCTTGCTTCCTTCATTTTTTCTTCCATATTGGTACATGATGGCTAATTCCCAATCTATTGGGACAACTATTTCTTTTCAAGCCTTTCTGAAGATATAAAGTAACCAATCTATATCAATCTCTTCACGGGTCTTTATTGTTTCATTTGTTATTCAATCAACCCCCCCCCCCCTCCATTTATTCTTTGGACTGTTTTTGAACTTCTCTGACTTCTTATTTTAGGATCTCATGTTCTTCTTCGTTTGCAAATCTTGGTTTGAATGGTGCTATATGCCTGTTTTGTGGTATGTTCAATATGTCTTTAAAATATTCTTCACACCTTTCTCCCATCTTATCTTCCTCGTTTGTGGGTATGCCCTACCTGTCATTTATATATTCCGTTGGTTGGAAAGATTCGTTCCGTGTTCTCATTTTTGTAATAGCTTTATAGAACCGTCTCGTGAACTCTACATACTACCTGAAAGCAAATGTGGTTTCAGAAAGAAACGTGGAACAACTAATATGGTCTTTGCTGAAAGACAACTTCAAGAAGAATATCAAGAACAACACTGTAACCTGTACACAGCATTCATCGACTTAACAAAAGCATTTGACACAGTTAGTAAAGAGGGACTGGAATATTATGGCAAAATATGGATGCCCACAGAGATTTATCAAAATGGTGCAGCAATTGCATGATGAAACGCTAGCTAGAGTTCTGGAGAGTTATGATGGAGAGTTATCTGAAACTTCTCCTGTCTCAAATGGAGTAAAACAGTGATGTGTTTATTAGCACCTACCCTATTTAGCATCATATTCTATGCTATGATAGATGATACGTTCAGATATCTAGTCTTGGGAGTAAACATTTATCCCATAGATGGAAAATTGTTCAACCTTCGGCAGCTCCGAGCAAAAACTAAAGTCAAATCACACGCAATCAGGGATCTCTTATTTGCTGCTGACTGTACCCTAAATGCCAACTCTGAGGTTGATCTACAAATTATTATAGACATATTCTCCAAAGCTGTATCAGCTGTGGACTTACTATAAACACAGATAAAACAGAAGTGATGTTACAACCAGCACCTGGCAAAAACTATTTCGAGCTCTGCATACATGTAAATGGTGCAGCACTGAAAGTTGTTAATAGATTCACATACCTAGGTAGTACGCTAACACAAGATGCCAGCTTTAATGATGAAGTGTATACAAGGATCGCCAAGGCAAGCAGCACTTTCGGCAGATCGTACGCAAATGTGTGGCGTAGAAATGGCATTAATCTACAGATTAAGCTGAAAGTCTACAGAGCAGTGGTACTTCCAGTGCTGTTATACACTAGTCAAACATGGACTTTGTATAGACGTCATGTGAGGAAACTCAATCACTATCACACAACTTGTCTCAGAAAAGTTTGAAATAGACCAAGACACATGGGAAGAACTTGCACAAAATAGATCTACATGGCGCTCTACAGTCAAAAAGAGCGCATCATCTTGTGAAAAGAGGAGAAATGCTGCAACCCAACAGCGGAGAGTAGCTAGAAAGTCACAGATAGACCCAAATCCGAATACAGTCGTCATTCCATGTCCGAACTGTCCAAGAATATTTACAGCTCGAATATGGCTCATTAGCCATCTACGAACTATTAAGCAGTTTCCCTCCAGGGCCAGATTAATGGAACACATTATGGAACAAAACAACAGCTCACAAACACATGCATATATCACACAATGGCATTGGGTCAAAGGGCATGAGCCCATGGACCGCTGGATCAGCAACCAACCAACTATTAAGCATGGTCATAATTCTAACTGAATTTTCAAAAGTGGGTTTTAAAAAAATGGTCATAATCACTTGTGATGGACGAACACACACACACACACACATAGTCTAAGATTTTACCCATATGTGATCCACGATTGTTCTTTTCTTGTTTGATTACCCTTACTGTTTGTCGACTTGCTAATCTGTGTCATATATTGTCATCTGTTTTCTCTTCCAGACCTTGTAACTGTGTAAGAACATTGTGTATGATATTGTGCTGTATACTTTATTTTATTTTTTTTTCAATTATTAGAAATATTTTACCTTTCACTCTTGTCGCTCAATTTATGTGATAATATGTTTCCGTACTTCCCTTTGACAGTGATGTCCCTTGTTTATAACAAATGTGTTTTTATGGTTATTTTTTACACTTCAACTTGCTTATTTATCAGTGAACAGTTTTAAGCTAGGCTTGAAAGGTCGTCTAGAAAGTTCCTTTTATATGTTTAAATATGAGATTTGTTCAGCTTGTCGCACTGAATAGATTTTTGTTAATCTCTAAACGACTTTGCTTTCATTTTCTTCACTTTCATCTGCGTTGGTGTTATACTTTTCTGTATGACTGTGTTTTTTTCAATTGTGTTATTATTTCACAGAAACCAGAGAATAATTTGCTATTCTCAGTAAATCGATGAGATTGTTTGGAATGTCCTATCGACATTTCATTTACTGTTAAATTCGATCACCTAAAAATTTGGTAGCGTTTTTTTATCATTTGCAAAGCTTTTACAAAATATCAGGTATACTTTAATATGTATATCCTGTATATGTTCTATTAGATTATATTTTGCTCTGTAGTAGTTCTTTTCTTTTATTGCAACAGAAAATGAACATTTCATACGTCTGCGAGTATATTCTTACACATGCATATTGTATTGAATCTCCTCGCAGTTATAGTGATTCCCTTTATTGCAAGATTTTATTTTTGTTTTAGGGTTTTAATTACCGCCATAGTCATCAGCATCAGCTGCCGTGCCGACCGACGTAGGGGATTACTTATCCCCATATATCACTTTTTCCAGTATTTTGTATCAGTGGTGTTGTTTTGTGGACTCTTTGCCAGGGCCAGGGTGTCAGACTATCTAATATTTTCTCACCTTGTCGTCCTCCATCTCTTTTGCCTGTTGTAACTATGTTCTTCAGACCTCCCTGTCTCATTTAATGTGTCCAAAAATAATTATTTCACGCATTAGACGCTTTCACCACTTTCGTTAGTCTTTCTGGATGCCCTGATACTCTCAGCATTCATCTATAGAACCACATCTCTATTCCCAATAGTCTCCACCTGTTTATTTTTTGTCCAAGGCTCGCATTCATATATTAGAATCGGTGTTACATAGCTCTGAAGAACTATTTTCCTCGCCTCTACTTACAGAGAATTATTACACAATAAATTCTTCATTTTTATGAGTGCTACCTTTGCCTGCCCACCTGCCATATTATCTTATAGATTTCTTGATGCGGAAATATTGTTCATCTGATGACTAATTTGTTGATGCAGCAGATGGCTATATGTGTTTCTCAATTCACATCCACTGTTCCGCTTCAGAATTTCCCCATTACCTTATCGCTTTATGTGTTGTGTGATCACACTTTGACATTTAGATCACCCATTACAATAATTGTATCTTTAAATTTGACATAGCATTCATTTATTTTTGCAATTATTTATCTATTTTATGCTTGCCGTTATGTGACTGTTATTTGTTGATGGATATCGCGATATAATGGTAAAGCTTATGAATATATTTCTCAGTCCTATACTTATTCTGTTATATGTGAGTTTCTGTTCAGATAATACTTATTATGTCTTTAATTAGAAATATTATCGCGCATCTCTCTCTCCCTTTCTTTCTCTCTCTCTCTCTCTCTCTCTCTATATATATATATATATATATATATATATATATATATATATATATATATATATATATATATATATATATATATATATATATGCGTGTGCGTGCGTGTGTGTATAGTTAGAACTGTTCAAAGACCCCATCCATTGCTCACGCAATTTACCTGCTCATCGTATTTGGATAATCTTATGAAGTCAATTACACTGTACGTCCGAACATACTAGTAGACTGTAGGTTCAAACATTAAAAGATTATTTGGCTTAACGTAATACAACCAAATATCATTACAAACTTATGTCAAGAGCGACAAAATGTGTATGTAAGAACATAAATTTGCTATGTATAGTACAAACAATAACGAATAAATATAATTGGAGATTTTGAAAAGTGTTGTTAAGTAGGGAGATTCTTTATAGTAGGATGTGCAATAGAGGAATTCTACTGTAACATCTTTCATGTGACATTCATTTTTCTAAAGTAGCAAAAAAGCTTTATAGTTTCTGGTTTTGTTATGACATCCATTTTCATACCAGAGACAATCTGCTTCCATCACTAATATCCTTTCCATCATTTTACACCGCATGTCCCGTCCACAGATTTTTTAATCTAACAATCGATTGGGACAAATATCTTTTGAAAGGCAACGAAATTATGAGTGAAGCAGCAAACGATTGAAATCCTCATCGTTTTAACTACAAAATTGACTAAACAATCTGTCACTCAATGAATTGTTTCGAATTACTTCGCAACCACATGGTGACGATGAAGTACACAATGTATAGCGAGTACATTTGGTATTGCTTGTTTCAAAAGCGCCACGAAAACCTTGTAGCGCCATGAAACCCGTGTAGCGCCATATCATTGCTGAATCACCATCAGTAGCAGCAGACATAATATTACGAATAGGAATGTCTTTCTATTAAAAAATCTTAATTATGGTATTAAATATGCACTCTTGCTTTGTGTCCACTTCCAAGTTCATCTGTTAATACTCGTACGTATGATAAGAGTAGTGCTTAATTATTTGAGATAATTGATCCATCGAGTTGAATGGAAAATTGGCATCTCTGCAAATAATATCGCACAATGATTTTTTAACGTCCTCAAAAAATCCATATCATCGATTCTTCTTTGCACTGAATTATTGCTTAATTTTGCGGATGATATCTAACGCTGGCTTATGAGGCTGAGTTATGATTTATTTTACTGATGACAAGATTAATTCCTCACCATTTGTGTGTGGGTTTTCAGCTTTGGCGATCAATAATGATATATTATAAGAAGCTTGTAAACCGGCAGTATCTTGTTTAGTGGACGGCGTATAATGTTATGATATAATGGGCGCTTAAAATATTTTTATTCTAGTACTTGAAAATATGACAAATCTTTAAATATGTATCCTTTTTGTCAGAATACTTGTTATCAAATGCTCTTTAAGCCTAGTAGTCTTCGTTGCTTCATTTGGAAATATTTTTTGACAAATCAAGCACATTCATAATAATTGGTTCACATGAGATTGAATTAATCCATATTTCAAATACTCAATACTGTACTGTGGACATTTCTTCTTAGATTCATGCATAATGAAGTAATAAAATATGCAACAATATTCACAAAATAAATATTAATGTACACTTTGTATGGCTCCACCTATGTATTACACTTTCGACAGATGACTGTTGGGAAAGCAAACAAAAAATAATTAATATTATTCCTAAACAACTGGTATTTATAGATTTGAAATCCAGCCCGAATCGACTTGCATGATTTGACTTGTTTGCGATACCATCCTTATATATTTTTTTAATATCAACACAAATTGAATTTAACTCTTTCGGACCAATAGTCGATATATCGGCTATTTAAATATATTGTTTTATATCGCTTATTCCGCCGAAGACGGATGTGTCGGGCCATTGGCGCAAATAAAACGGCGACACAACGCATTTCCATTCTCTGGACTACATCCTGCTGGAAATCTAGTGCGGCCATTGTTCTGCTACAAGAGAGATCTGGCGGGAGTTTGAGAATGAACGCTGAAGAAGAAGAAGATATCGCTTATATATATATATATATATATATAAACTGCGTGAACGCCCCAAAATTCTTCTGAAACCACTATCTCCCCCTATACGGCTTCAGCGCCCGCTACGGGCGGTACTACCCACTTTAGGAGCCTATGTTCTAGACGGAAGTTGTAATAACATAGTAACCGTTCTAGTCATATTCTAGACTAGCGTTGTAATAGCTTGATAACCGTTTTAGTCACATTCTAGATTGACGTTGCAATAACATCGTAACCGTTCTAGTCACATTCTAAGCTAGCGTTATAATAACTTGGTAATGTTTTAGCAACACTTAGACTAACGTTATAATTCTGTTTAACTAACGCCAGTACTCTAATGACTTGATTATGTCAGTTTTCTAAACACTTGAGTGACATTTTAAACGTTTGATTTTCTCAACTTTCTCATTTGCGCCAGTTGCAAGTAATAATGCAATACGAAATTGTACCTTTTAAGTAAGTCATTATTGACATCGTCGCTATAAAAATCTAACAAGCTGACACAGCTAGAAAACGTAAAATAAATGGAAGTAATAGAAAGTAAGAAAAATTCAAGACCTAGATAGAATCCAAGTAGCATATGCAAGACGTAAGCAATGAGGAATTTGACAGTTCTGGAAGCTGAGAATTTTTAAAGGTCATGAGAGGAATGACTCATGAATTGATTGTTGTAACAGAATTCACCCATTACTGTTGGCCACAATCATAATTATAATATACTAATGAAGCGGATGGCAAACTATTATTGAATTTTTTTCTGGACTGGGAAGGGGTTCAACATTATATAAACCGCACAGTGTGTAAAACACTATGGCTATATATGGAATATCAGAGAAATAAATACAATGTATAAACTAATTATATGAAGTGGTCAGTGGACAGAGATGAATTATCAGAACGTTTTAAAGACCATTCTCTGCACTCATGAATCCAGGCTTGGAATGGAACATCACACGTGTCGTTGGAAAGCAGCTTGGGGGAAGTTACCACAGACCAGTATTTCTGGAAATCCACAATGAATTTACCAAGGACAGAAGCACGCTCACTATGTGGAACTATAAAAGGGCAGACTGGAAAATGTCCCAGCATTTAACCAGTGTTCTAGCTAAGGACATGAACTTGGACAAAGACATCAATAAAGCAGTTAGTGAATTTAATAGATGTATACTACATGCTGCTAGTAAAACCATACCCAGGGGGGCACGCAAGAACTACAAACCCTACTGGAATCATGAACTGGAAAAGCTGCAAAATGAGATGGAAACATCTAGATAGCAGGCTGAGAACAGACCTAGCCAAGAACATCACAACAAATATCAGCAAACAAAGGCTAAATTTCAAAGAGCCAAGTTACAAGCCAGACGGAGCAGCTGGAAAGAAAAAACAGAGTCGCTGAACCTCGAAAGAGATACTAGGAAATTATGGAAACTTGTAAAACAACTAAATGATGAAGGTACAGAGAGAAATACCTAGATCACATTTTATAAAGACAGAAACATTTTAAACATGCAGTTGATTACTTTGCAGATTCCTTTGCAGAAGAAAATAACGTCAAAGTCAGCCCAGACAAACAACAGGAGGTTCGAGAGAGCCAGCAAAACATTGGACAAGGCGAACCTATACCTAAAGTCATGGAGGCACCAATCACAATGAGAGAACTGGAGCATGCAATATCCAAATTGAAAATGAAAAAGTCCCCTGTAGCTGATGGAGTGTCCAATGAAATGATTAGAAACCTGGGAATTGCAGCAAGAGCAAAGCTGCTGCAGATCTTTAACACAAGCTGGTCCACAGGTAATGTACCACAGTCGTGGAGAGAAGCAATAATGATACCACTCCTCAAATCAGGAAAAGATGGCAACACAGTCTCCAACTACAGGCCCATCAGCCTCAAAAGCTGTCTATGCAAAACAATGGAACGCATTATCAATCTTAGGATGCAGTGGTACCTTGAAAGTGAAAACCTTCTGGTATCACAGCAAGCAGGTTTCAGACAGTGCTACTCTACTGAAGATCAGGCAACCTACCTCTCCCAAGAGATTGAGGATGTCTTCCAAGATAAGAAACTGGTACTAGCAGCATGAATAGACCTCAGGAAAGCATTTGATAAGATCTGGAAAGAAGGGCTCCTAAAGAAATTGCAAAATTGCAGGGTTAGCTCAAGAATGTACAAATGGGTAAAAGTATACCTGCATAATAGAAGAGCCAGGGTACAATTAGATGGTCGCAAGAGCAAGAAAGTTCTACTGCGTCATGGAGTCCCCCAGGGAGGAGTCCTGTCACACACACTTTTCTTGGTTTACATCAATGACCTAGTTGCTGAACTACCACACTGGATCAAAGTGGCAATGTATGCTGACGACCTGGTGATCTGGTGCACGGAAGAACATGCAACAGTGGCCACTAAACAAATACAAAGATCTATCGATGCCCTAACCTTATGGGCAAATAGATGGTGCGTCAGCATTAACACAGATAAGTGCAGCACTACACTCTTTACCCTCTCACCAAAACAAAAAGCTGGTCATATCAAGATAGATGGAGAGCTCTTGAAAGAAGACAAACAACCCACATACCTCGGAGTTACCTTTGATGATAAGCTGACATCGAAGCAGCACATAAACATAGCAACAACAAAAGCCAGGAGGAAGTTAGCTATCCTGAGAAAACTAAGTGGAACCACATGGGGAGCCAGTGGAAATATACTCAGTAAAGTTTACCAGCAAGGCATAAGACCACACCTGGAATACGGTTCAGCTGCGTGGTGTCCTGCATCAAACACCACATTACAAGATCTAGATAAAGTGCAAAACCAGGCACTTAGAATAATGCTGGGAGCAATGAAATCAACACCCATAGCAGAGATGCAGAAAATGGGAAGAATGCAAACACTTGGCGAACGCAGAGACACAAAAGTACTAATTCCAGCAGAAGAGTTTCAGTGTATGCCAAGTCATCCAATGAAGGAAAGATTCCAAAATCTAGCAATGGGGCGACTGAAAAGAAGCAGTTTTATCCATCAAGCTAAACGACTCCGTAGATAACTTACAGACCTAACTGAAGTTGACAGCCCCTTAAGGTCTGTACCAGAACAAACCCCGTGGAGTGAAAGGAATAGAATGCCAATATACATTAAGACCCATGTGAAAGGAATACTAAGCGAGGACGAACAGAACAGTGTGCTACGAAGACAGTCACCCTTAGTATCCTGGATGAGGAATATCCACAAGATATATGGGTCAGAGTATACACAGATGGGTCAGCACAGAATGATGTGAGGAATGGAGGTGCAGGTGTATATATATAATATCTACACAAGCCTAGAGATACAATCAGAACACCGAGGAAAATTCTGCAATAATTATGATGCAGAAATCCAGGCAATTAGTTTGGCAGCTAAAAAACTGCTGAACTCCAACTCTGGCCTACAGCCTGGGGTATTCCTGACAGATGCAAGGTCAGTGCTTCAAGCTCTCCAGTCTGGAAAACTAACAGACTTGAAAAAACTACTTAGCGAATTGTCTTACCAGTATAGGTTAACCATGCAGTGGATACCCTCTCACTGTGGAATACCAAGAAATGAAAAAGCAGTCCAACTGGCTAAGGAAGGTGCTGCCGAAGACCAACCAGATATACCAATCACCTACCATCAGAAAAAACAGATGATCAAGTCAATAAGAAAGCCATAAACACCAACACAAGATGACTATTACATTATGAACAGATCAGAACAAGTTATAATTCTACGTCTCAGAACAGGACACAACCGACTCCGCAATCACATGTATACAAAGTTCAAGATTGGCAACACGACCATGTGTACATGTGGATAGGCAGCACAGAGTGCCAAACATATACTTCAAGAGTGTTCTGAGCATGAAACGCTTAGGCAGACATATTGGCCAGAGGAAACAACACTGGAATCAAAGCTCTATGGGACACTGTATGAACTACAAAAGACAGTGAGTTTTATTTAGACAGAATTACAAATATAGACAGGTTTCAAGCGAACGAAAGAAGAACAAGAAGTGGATTTTTAAGCGTTTCTTCATTTGAAAACGAAAAAAAAACGGATAGCATTTTGATAATACAATGAGTTTGGTATTAACGAAAACTCATCAGCGAATTTAAAAACGTGTTAGTGATGTAGAATTTCAATTATAGTCATATAATCTACTATACTATATAATATATAGTGTCGTATGTAGATTTTCTAGAATGTGACTAGTAAACTAGTGAAACACTTCGACATTCCATATGTGGTTATCTTTAGATAGTTAGCGAAAATGTAAAACTTGTAGCTCAATGAGACGTTTTTCGTGGTCTGGTTTAGCTTTAGATCCTAGCTGCAGACGTTAGCTAAGAGATGTCTTCCTGGTAATATAATTAGACACAGAAGGGATATAAACCACTCCTTGAATGAATAAGATATAAAACAATACCACCGGAGACTAAATGGAGAAAGTGGAAAGAAGTAAAACATTACAGCAAAATTTAATATGTGCATTGATGTGTGTATATTTGTAGATGTATGTGTATATATGTACAAATTCGGCTTCCATTCTCATCTTCAACCACTGACCCCTCCTACCGCCCCCTCCACCGATTTTCGACGTTGCTCATTGGTAGTCCCATCTCCAATTTTCTGTGTGTGATCTCATACATACATACTACTTAGTAGTAGTAGTAGTAGTAGTAGTAGTAGTAGTAACATTAGTAGTAGTAGTAGTAGTAGTAGTAGTAGTAGTAACATTAGTAGTACTAGTAGTAGTAGTAGTAGTAGTAGTAGTAGTAGTAGTAGTAACATTAGTAGTAGTAGTAGTAGTAGTAGTAGTAGTAGTAGTAGTAACATTAGTAGTAGTAGTAGTGGTGGTAGTAGTAGTAGTAAGAGCAGTAGTAGTAGCAGCAGCAGTAGTAGTAGTAGTTGTTGTAACGCCCGTGTACCGAATTTTTTTTTGTACTGAAAGGGAAGGAAATAATAACAACACTGTTACCTACAAGGCATGTCGTATGAGGCGGCTAAATAGGTTTGGAGGATGGAGTTGGCTGCCACACCCCATAGGGGGTCAAAATGACCAATCGGCTATGCTGAAGTCTAATGTGTCAGGCCAAAAGGCATAGATATTCCAGCTAAGTTCAAAACTATTACACAACGCATTCCATTCTCTGGACTACGTGTTACTAATCTTCAGAAGTTTGAAAACGAACTCAAAAGAAGAAGTAGTACTAGAAATAAAATATTGAATGTGTTTATTATGTAGCTTTATCCGGTGCAGACATCATTTCCAAGATTGCTGTTCCGTTCTAGCAGTGTCCCTCTAAAGTCTTGCGGAAACGCAGTTGGTCCAACCTCTCACTGCCTGTCAGTGCACATCCTGGCTTTCGTTGATATCTAACCTATTCTATGTATATTTTATGTGTCTGTCGTTATTGTAATATTAGCTATCTCCAGAAGGGAAACTAAGATTGAAAGGTTGAAAATACGTAGAGGGTTGACTTCATCGTACTCGGGTTTCCCAAACAATGTCAGTGCGTAGAGATGTGTGACAGGTTGATTACACATTCAGTAATTGCTGGGGCATGTTCTTCTAAACTAAGCGACACGCTTACCTGCGTAGAGTACCATCATAGCACGCAACGTCAAGCGATAATCCCACGGGAAATCCAGAAAAATAGACTTTGTAAACAAGAAGTCACGAGTCATTTTCGTACCACGACCTCTTGGACAGAAGGCGAATTGTTTAACATCAATGCCACTAAGATAACCCCATATCTGTAACAGAAAGAAAATAAAACAGAACAACTGTATATGGGTGTCGATACATTACCTCAACAATATTTTGTCTATTATTGCCCCCTTTCCACCCTCCCATTGTCAACAAGAATACAGGAATACAGGGATCCCCTTTCCCGTTTAACTGTGCTAAAAATGGTTTACCCCGACCCACCCCTCCCATCTCCACCCCAGTAAATGTGTGGCAGGAAAAGTACTGAAAGTTTTTTTTAAGTTTTTTATTTTTCTTTCAAATTCACATAATTTAATTATAGTGTATAAACAACAAGAATTCTTGAGACTAACGGGAATTTACTTGTATAAACAACACAAGCCTTGGTGTTAATTTTTGTCAATTCCCCCCCCCCTTTCCTTGTCAATAATTGTCAAACATTTTCCAATCCTAGCCCCCCCCCACCCCTAATTGTTATCGTAATGTATGAACATACGCTATACCACCATACCAGAAAAAAAGTCTCACTTCTCATAATGAATGATACTTTTACTGTAGTGTATAAATGGTTAACAGCATGTAAAATGTAATTCATCCTTCTTGTTAGTGTAGATGTGTGTCTTGTTTAGTTTAGTATGACAGTGTAAAAGAAAGTAAGTCGGCGTGAGTTTATCTGTATGTATATTTTAGAGTCCAATGACAAATGTACATTCATACATATGCGTGCAAGAGACATGGAGCTAGAGATGCGATAGGTGTAAGGAGAGATAGTTTATATGGTATTATATGAGAAGAGTAATATATAGGAAAAACTGCAGGTAGTCGACAATTTTACTTACCTTGGAAGCACTCTCTCTCGCGATGTCAACATTGATGTGGAAATTAACAATAGACTGGCAAAAGCTAGTGCTGTATTCGGCAAATTACGCAACAATCTATGGGACAGAAGAGGTATAAGAACAACCACCAAACTACAAGTATATCATGCTGCTGTTATACCAACCCTACTATACGCCTGCGAAACGTGGACAGTGTATGCTAGACATGCAAGAAAATTAAATCATTTCCATCTTACTTGCCTACGTAAATTACTAAACATCTATTGGTGGGACACAGTACCAGACTACGAGGTCTTGGAAAAATCAGCCTCAATAAGCATCCACACAATACTTATGAAGACGCAAGCACGCTGGGCAGGCCATCTTGTGCGTATGGAGAACTCGCCTTTGCCAAAACAAATATATTATGGAGCACTCAAGGCAGGATTTCGAAAAGCTGGTGGACAGAAAAAGCGCTTCAAAGACACGCTCAAGTCATCCTTGAAACATCTTAACATTGACGTAGGCGCTTGGGAGAGCCTCGCTCAGGATAGAACAGCATGACGTTACATCATTAGAACGGGAGCACTAGCGGCGGAAGAATTCAGACAAGATAAAAAAAAAAATGTAACCCATAGCATTTATTAATGCCGTAGGAGTGTGAGATGTTATCGCTCTCACATTTCACAGGCTCTGCAAATGAGGGCGGTAGCCATCTCCTCTCCCTCGCAGTCTTTACTTCCCGGATTAATCCGGTACCCATTTAAGGCTGGGTCGACCTGGGAGCCGTTGCGATCTGAAAACATTTCCGCCTCAACTGGGGAATGAACCCAGGACCACTCATATGCGAAGCCAGTGCGCTAACCACTGCACTAACGCGGCCCACTCAGACAAGGCACTGCAAGACAGAAGCGGACACGTAGAAAAGAAAAAACATCTCAATCTCACATAGATACCCTCTAGTGTTGTAAATTCTGTAAAACAACATTTTGTGCGCTCATTGGACTTGCTAGTCATTTAAAAACGCACTATTAACTGTTATTATTTTTATTATTTATTGTTATTATTATTATGGTTGAGTTTTTGGTCATCATCGATCACGACGGACGAACATCATATGAGAAGAGAGAGGTAGAAGAGAATGAGAGAATTATCGTGTGTATTATTGCATTATTTCACTATTAATACTAATATAATGTATGACTGAGACTCACCGATGTGCTTCATTGACCGGAACATCATATCAGAGTACTCATCGTGCAGATGTGTGAACTGATTCTTAAGCACACTTGCATGCCTGTTTCTCACTTAAATGCACAATATGTTACCACATGCTGTGAGATGTTATGTCACACTTTCATCTCAGCGATATCTCGTCCTCATGTCATTTCAGTTACATTTGTTACCATTTACACATACCGATTGTTAGTTGTCATGCTTCTACTATTTGTTACATTTGTCGTTGTCCTACAACTAGTTACTTCCTATTCTACGTTCGTTCTCAAACTCATGCATATTAGCATGATGTTGTATCATGGTTTAGATTTTTTGCTGTGATATCTGCGCCTTTCGGCCATGACACGTCTTACTTCAGTATGGCTTCTGTGCCACTTTGGGATGTAGCAGCCAACTCTACCCCCTAACCTACCAAGTTATCTACTACAATATGCATGGAAAGTAAAGAGTATTGCTAATCATCGTTCCCCATTCTGGCCTCGGCAACACACGGATGACCACGTGTTACATTTGTCGTCCACCTACCACTTACTTCATAGTTCATCTCCATATAATTCTTCATTTCTCCCAGACCTAGCTTGAGATCTCTATATCTGTCAATTGTGACTTAGTTTTCATTCTGGATTGTTTCCTTGAACTCTCTTTTTTTTCATTCAAATAGTCATTTGGATCTTTTATCTCTAATAACTATATAACTTCGTATTTTAAGCTGGGCCTTCCAATAATTTTTACCTCCTGAATATATCTCATACATCCATTTATGTTTATTTTATTTCCTGTGTTTGTATTGTTTACCCATTTTTCCTCATTCCTCCTATTATAATTTCATATAGTCTCACTTTCGTGTGGAGTCTTGATTAGTGCATCTTTTCCCACGTTTTCTTACTAATGATTGAAACCTTTTTTCAAACGTAGTCCCTGCGAAATGGGGCACTCATCATGGTCACTTTACTTATATATTCAGCAAATGAAAAGCACGAGTCAGCCAACTGTCAACCAACCTGAGTGACTAGTCTGCAAGTTATATATCCGGAGAAGTACATATATTATATCATTTTCAACAATTTCTACTCAAACACCCCTATATGAAGGTTATTAGTTTTCCTTTTGTTAACGTATAATACACTTCAATGCAACATATATAAAACATACTGTGGGAATGTCTATATATTATGTCAAAAATATCATGCCAATGTAACCCATTCCCCCGTTGTCAACAGGCAGTCAAGAATTCAGGGATCCCTCTGCTTAAATATGGCCATCCCCAACTCCAGTCCCACAAACAATATTTGCAGTAAAATGACAAAATATTTATGGAAATTTAAAGAAATCAAGCAAATTTAGTTGATATATAACAAATAATGTTGCTGACGTCAAATTGTGTCACCCCCCCCCCCCCCGTCTTGTCAAAAAAGGTCAAACATTTTCAGACACTTCCCCCCCTCCCTCCCAATTGGTTCCGTAATTTATGGACAACCCCTGTTCAAACTGTTGTTGGAATTGTAGACACCATTTTTCTATTCAATATTTAACAACGGATCAGATCAACTGGAGCAGATCAACTGGACCTGTTCGCCCGAGTTTAGATTGTAAGGCTTATCTTTAATAATTCTACTCCATCGTTATTTTGTAAACTTTAACATTTTTCCAACTTGTAATCATGTGTAGCCATTACAATGCTTCAGAGGATTCATGATATGCAATTTTGTGAATGTACCCTCTTATGGTAAGTATCAGTCAAGTGTCTGAGTCTAATTTGGTGATGTCAGTCTATCTATGTTCCTTCAGCGCCGATGTGGTGCATAGGGCAGAAACCAGTGCTCTCAAGTTCGATCGAAGCAGAAATTGTGCTTCACAGTTTGAGTGATGTGATGCTACTGTAATTCTTGCATGTTGTGGAGATCCATAGCCATATCCCTATTCATGGTTGTTCTGCGATTAGTCTCTCTCGGTCTTTGTCTTTTGCCATCTGCTACCTATGTTGATGCTTGTAGTGGCAGTCTGTTTTGATTAATTCTAAGCACAGGTCCAATATAAGCCCATTGTTTTCTTCTTATTGTTGTAGAAACATATTTGTGGTTGGTGTCTTCTTTTGCTTGCTTGTTTAACTTGAATTCTTCCCACCAAATATTTAGAGTTTTCTAGGACATTTATTTTCAAATTATTTTAGTTTTTTTTTCTCCAGTGTGTTTTCTATTTTCTTAGATTCCAGTGTGCATGACCATCAAAATAATGGTGATCGCAATTCAACTTTTCCTGCTACCACGACCTCCGTTGGTTAATGCCGAATGTACTTGAAGTTGTCTTTTTAATAATCTTATAACAAAATTATATCCATCTTATAATAGTTCGGATATGATTTACCACAAAGTAATGTAAACGTCCATATCTTGCATTCATTGTTGATACCATTGTACCCATCTCCCAAAACAATAGAAAAGTTAACTCGTACACAACCAGAAATAGCATTGAGAAAGTTTGTTGAAACTTGAAACTAAAACTTGACAAGTGTGGTTATATGTGAATGATGTGTTTCGTTGTCTGTGTTTCTGAACGAAGCTTTAAACCTGGTACGTGTGTTACAGTTTCATTTTCCTATTTCCAGCCTATTCAATTAAGAGTCACGTGTGACGGTGGCCATTTATAAAGCTTCAGGCTACTTTTCCTGTAGGATCCGATGTCAGTAATTTATTCTGGTGTCTCGGAGCCGGTTGCTGCCGTCGCCTGGTCTTCCTTGTAGCCTTACCATTATATCTGCGTCTGACAATGTCATTCTTGGTACTAGTCTTGATTTATAATATATTATTTACTATATTACTATTATATTACAACATCGACCAAACACCTTGTATCAACTTTCATTGGACTTCTAATAAACAGATGTGTCTACCTTTACGAAGGAAAGATGATTCTCCGCTGTGATTTTATTTGCAACATGTCTCTTGGTTGCAAGAAAGTCACTGCAAAGTTCCAACCCGATTAGAAGCCTGCAGTGACATTGAACCCCACAGTCATATTTAAGTCAAACATTCCTTTGCTACTTGAAAAGTAATGGAGATTACCCGTCAAAGAGAATGTCAGAATAAACACCAACTTCAACGAGAAAGTCTTAACTGCACAGCATGCTTCTTCTTCTTTCTGTCCTCGTGTACCTTTCGGTGTTGAGGGGAGAGTGAGTGTACGGTCTATTGCCTTTCTACTTGAACTCTTCCGCTGTTATATTTCCGAGTGTCTCTAATACACTAGCTATCCACCTTTTACTAGGGCGTCTAATAGGTCAACTGTTTTCGTATCGTTTGTTAAGGGTTTTTTTTAATAATACTTTGCTCTTTCTGTCTGGTTATGTGGCCGTACCATTTAACTTGTTGTTTCTGGATGTATTCTATTATTGACTTGATCCCTAATTGTTTCCTTAGTGCTTCATTCCAAATTTTATCTCTCAAGCTAACTCCAATCATACGTCTCACACATTTCATTTCAGTGGTGTTAATCTTATGTATTGTTCTAGAATCCAATGTCCAAGTTTGACACTGATAACACAATGTTGGTAAGAAAATGGTGTTGAATATCGCTTTCTTTGATTCTAGTGTAATATCTTTGTTTCTTAGTAAAGGTGTTAATTGTCCAATGACCTGACAGGCCTTATTACATTTGCTTTATATCTGCTTCTTGTTTGTTATCATATCTCAATGTGCTGCCCGGTATTGGAAACAAATAACACGCTCGTATTTCTTTATTGTCTTCATGTAATTTGATAATTTGATATTACTTTTTATATTCTTTCGCTGCTACGTTATTAGAACGCTAGTTTAGTGTTACCGGAACACTGACCTGATCAAATTATTGGAACGTTACTTTAGTGTGACCAGATCCCAGAAACGTTAATGTAGTATGACACGACCACTTATCAAGTTATTGGGAGGCTAGTGTAGTGTGAGTGTGGGCTTAGATCTGGCAGATCTACCATAGCCATTATATTCACTCTTCGATATCTACAGAACATGCAGAAAGCAAAGACCTCTCGTAGTTGCGTTTTTCCTCGTTATGGTGCTTGAGTCCATTGGATGTCATCTAGGGCATAAGTGTCTAAAAATGAGGAGTCAACTATGTATAATCAGAACATGCATATTTCCAGTGGCAGTATACGGTTATGAGGCATAGACATTAAACAAAACAATAGCAAAGGTAATCGCTGCTTTCGAAATGAGATGCTATAGAAGAATTGTACGTATACCATGGACAGCTAACAAGACAAATCAAGAAGTGTTAAGATCAATAAACGTCGAAGTGGGCATGTTCCATAATAACATCCTACAAAGAAGCTGTAGGTTTGTTGTTGCTTTTTTTTTTGGGGGGGGGGGTCATAAAAAGAGACATAACAGCATAAAAAGATTAATAGATGAAAGCAGAGTAAACGGCAACAGGGGAAGATGTCGCCCACGATGACGATAGTTCAGTGATATATCAGATTGCTTAAAGATGCTCTAGCTGCGGCAGGTCAACTCGCCCAGAATCGTGGAGTATTCAGAGAATCCATAAGGGAGACCACGTTTTGGAAACAATTTCACATGATGATGATGCTATAAACAGATTATAAATTAAATATTTAGTCTTCTGTGAAGAAAGGTAACCAAATATTATGATGTCTTTCCTTTTTTTTTGGGTGGGGGGGGGGGGTTGGGGGGGGGGGGTTAAAGAATTACATGAGACGAAATAATGTTCAACTTGTATAACTTTATGATCTCAAACTACCTCACTTTCACATCGGTTTACTCACACAGAAAAAAAGTTACTTTACTGAAGCAGGGCTAATTCTGCTTTTTGACACACGTGACCTTTGTCGCGACAAACAAATAACATGTAAGTTTTTTTTACTTTAGTCATACTCAGCAATCATACGTTGACACGAATTTTCTGTATAACCAGAAATATAGCGTACACACACATAACTTCCTTCAGTGTTATTATTTATTTTTCTGCTCTGGTCAATCACAAGCGGACTCTGTTTACAAATTCATAGAAATCACAAGCACACTTCCTTTGCTGGCACGGCACTACCTCCGTGCCCACCATATTGTTCATTTATTTTCTTTTGCCTATTCAGTATCTCTTTTCATTTAAAACGGTACAAAATACTCCGTGAGTTGTTGTTTTTTTTTAAAATATGTTTTTTATTTTTATTATTTTTTTTAGTAAAATATTTTCAGCGATAACTTTTAATACTCTGTTCTCCAGTTAAGTTTCTAGTATTTATTGAATTTGATGTCATGAATCTATCAAGAGTGAGGAGTATATCTGCTTATTTTTGTCTGTGTTGTTATTTTGTTAAGTTGTGGCTAATGTTTCATGCCGCTGTTTTCGTCTACGTTATTTTTTTAAATACACAATAAACAAACAAACGCTAAAACTCATCTAAATACTGAATCCATGTCTTGAACAAATTGATTGATTCTAGATTTGTTATGCTGATTTTTTCTGTTGATGTTTTCTGTTTATTAGTTAGTTATTCCTCTAGGGCCAAAAACGGCACATGGGCGGATGTCATAGATTTCCGTGTCTCTCGTTTCATTGCAATTTGTTTTATATCTTCCATTGTTTGAGATACCGATAGTGAAACGTTCTCTTGTAATAGTTCTACGTAAAGTTTATTTTGGTCTTCCTCGTTTTCTCTTGCCCTTTGGTGACCACATCATAGCTTGACAGGGGAGTCTTTCAGTATCCATTCGTAGCGCGTGTCCGATGTAGTTCCAGCGACGATTTCTAATATAGGTGGATACCTTAATGGAGGGATGATTTTTTGTATCTTTCTTGCTGAATCAAGAACTGGTTGATCATTAATTTAGCACATTAATATCGTAAATATTAAATATCTGTGTTACTGAAACGGATTCAAGGAAAGTTTATTAGGTTATACAGGATTTTTTTTGTTACTATTTTTGTATTTTTGTGCATGTATTTTTGTGCAGTATATGATATTAATTTCGATGCTTCGCTTAAGCGTATAATATCATTTTCATGTTGATAACTTCTTAAACTTTCCCTCACATTTTCGAATTATTCCAAGCCAAGTTTTACTATTCAAATAGTTTCTTCTAAAACGATACTTCTATATAAAAGAAAGTATAATCGTTTTCTCTGATAATTACACACGAACAAATATAGTTTTGTTTTGTTTATTATTTTTAATTTAAGATTTTTTGTTCGAATTCTATTTCTTCATAAAAACCACATTGTGACCGCAACTTAAAGAATATTTTTTCCCATTTGCATTTGTTATAATTTACAGTCATTATCTGTACTCATTTATTAACTTTTTAGTATAATGAATATATTTGTATCTTATTGTTAGAGTTGTATTTGAGAGGGTATGATTTTGTCGTTTCACTGTCTTGCTCGTTACTGACCGTCTTCGCTTCCTCATAGTTGACCAAGTAGTTTTCTATTAATAATTTAGCATCGTTATTTCATCATACGATGCATTTTATTTAAATATTGTAACGAGACCTTCTCCTGTATTTGTCTACTATCTGAAAGTTGAGAAAACTGCAGTACGATTATCTCAATTAATGTAGTAAATAACTGTTGGAGGTTACAATCTGTATAATCTAAGATATGTTGACTTGGGTCAAAGGACATGAGACCATGGACCGATGGATCAGCAACCAACCAACCACGATATATTGACAGTACAGTTCTGTTTACAGGAAGAGAACAAGAACTTCAATCCCTGTTAGTCATGGTAGTACAAGAAAAAAGTGAAAACAAAGGCCTCAGTCTAAACAAGAAGAACACAGCAGTAATGATTGTTTTAAAGAAATACACTTCCCCAAAATACAGCATTACTATCACTGATGCAAAATTAAATCACACGGATAAAGTCAAGTATCTTGGCACCATCTTAGCATCAGATTGTAGGTGCTAAAGTGAGATCAAGAACATGATAATTCAGGCCAAATCAACATTTTAAAAAATTGAGAAATATCCTATGTAAAGGAATAATATCAATGCATACACGAGTTCGAATGTTATATTGGGCTAATCCTTCTTTATGGAAGCGAAACATGGGCAGTAAACAAATGTGCCCAAGATACGCTGAAGACAGCTGAGCTATGGTTTTTAAGAAGAATGATGAAAATTCCATGGGCAGCCAAGTAAACTAATGTAGAAGTTCTCGGAGATGCTGGAGTAAAACGACAAATTTAGCGAAAATTATAAACAGAATATCAAGATTTTTAGGGCATGTGATGAGAAAATTAATACTTGAACATTTAGTAACCAGCGGAAAGATGAACGGGAGAAGACACAGAACAAGACAAAGAGAGAAATTTAGTGTGCGTTGTCACAGTGACACAAAAAAGAAGTCACCAGCTGAACCAACTAACAACACAAGAGACGGAAAGTTGTGGAGAAGCATGATTGCCTACGCCACTAGGCATGACACTTGATTGATTGATGTAGTAAAATGATTTGTGTGAATTAAGTGTCGTTGCTGTTACAAATGGAAGAGCATCTATCATAGAAACTATCTGACTTCATACGATCTTTACATTTTAAGATTCCTATTGATGTTACTATGAAAGCTTCCATTTCTGCGTTAACATACATTGTGTTGATTGCATAGGTGATTCCTATCTATTGCATATAACATGGATCTGGACTTCCTATTTAGGTTTAATTTGAGTTTTATGACTCGACGTTGATGTAATTCTAGGCAAACCTTTATGCGCTCGGTTTCTCTTAACAAATTTCAAAGATCGTTCGTGCTAATGGTCCCCGTAGGTCACTGGTCACACACACACGCAAACAGACCTTTGGCGTCCCCTCAGTCGACCTGTTTGGTGCAACGGGGATAACTCCAAATTCTTTAAGTCGCATTATTATATCTCCTGCCAGTCTAGTGTGCTTAGAAAAAATGTTCATATAGAGATCTTATATAATTCTTGTCTATAACTAATTCTCGTAGTATTGATGCTTTCGACGCAAATTTTCCGGCTCTTTCATTGCCACGGACTCCAGAAAAATACATGCATGTTATTCTCCGTAGATCAGGATATGCAATGTACTCCATTCACTCATGTCTGAGCTGCCAATTCCTAGTCTTTCTAAGCATGGACTGAGAGAGTGTGTGAGTATTACATGTTTCAGTGTTTTTGTGCCAAAATTCTATTTTAGTGTCATCATAGCTGTCTAATTTTCCATTATCGTGCTGGGGGTTGATGCTGTGTAAACTACGTTCTGCTCCTTTACAATTCTACCTCCAGCTCTAGCTGTAATCCCCACCTGTCTGTTTTTACCAGGAATCACAGAACCTAAGTGTATATAACAGCATCATCGTATGCTATCACGAACGACTGTTGTATTTCTAGTTCCACTTTCCCAGTATATCGTGTTCACACTATCAGCCTAGATTAATATTGACCTAAATATAGCTGTCCATATACTTCATAGTATGTATCCTTTCCTCTCCTCTAACTAAAGAATCTATTGTCTATCCCCAGGTGAATGATTGTTGATCGCATTCACACTTGCCGTTAAGCGTAGGGGTGGTAACTTAAGCTGTCGTTTCAAGGCCAGATGTGTTGCCGAGGTTGCATTTAGTCCATGTTGTTCAAGGTTATCTTGATGTTTTCTATCCACCGTTTTCTTGGTCTACCTTTGGCTTTACGCCCGGATATTCTTGTATTATATGCTCTTATTGGTATTTGGTTTGGCTTCATTCTCATAAGGTGACCGGACCATTTTCCTTGCTGTCTCTCAATATGTTCGATACATGATATTATACGAACTCTTTTTCTAATTTCTTAATTTCTTATTTTATCTAGTTTGGTAACCATTGCAGCTTTTCTCAGACACTTCATTTCACATGTGACGATTTTTCTTTGCTACGAAACTGTTAAAGACCATGTTTGACATTGGTAGCACAGTGTTGGTATAAAAATTGTAGATATTATTTGTTTTTTAATTTCCATCTTGATCTTTGGATGAAGAAGTAATGGTGAAAGTTGGTAAGTCAACGTGTTTGTTTTCTGGCACCTTGTTTCTATTTCTCTGTCTAATCTTCCATCTTCGGAAAATTGCTGCCTAGATATTTAAATTCTTTGGCTTGTTTCACTTTGGTGTTATCTATTGTTATATTCATTGGTGTTGAAGACTTGCGAATTTTCATAACTTCTGTTTTTGTACATTAATTTTCATGTTGTACTTCTGACATGCTAACAGCAATGCATTGATGTGCTTTTGCAAAGTTTCCTCACCTTTGTATATTAAACTTTGATCATCAGCAAATAATAGTTCATTGATTTCATTATTAAGTTCTTCATCAGGTTTATTTGCAATGCTTTATTCTTTGTTGATGTGAGCTTCTTTTATTATTATGCCCATGTATATGTTGAAAAGTAGGGGTGAAAGCACGCATCTTTGTCTTACTCCAGATCTTGTTTCAAAAGGTTAAGTCATTCCATCTGTTCTTACTAAGCTTTGGCAATTTTGATATATCGCTTTTATATTATCTAACAGTTGTCCTCTGATGTTATACATTTCAAAGGTTTCCCATAGAATGTTTCTATCTACTCTGTCGAATGCCTTTTCCTGGTCTACAAATACTCTATTTAAATCTTGATTGTATTCGATTGCTTTTTCACTCAGTTGTCTCAGTGTGGAATGTGCGTCTGTACAGCTTGCTCCCCTTCTGAAGCCAAACTGAGTGGGGCTCAACTGTGGATCTGCAATGTATCGCATTCTCTGTCCTATTATTTTTGCGTAGATTTTACCTGTGTGACTTAATAAGGAGATGCCTCTATTTGATTCATACTCTCTATTACCTTTGTTTTTCCATAGTGGTACAATTACTGATTTTTGCCAGTGATCTGGTACTTTTCTTTCTGACCAGACAATTGTGAATAGTCTGGCTAACCACTGGACTCCTGTATTTCTACACGCTTTTCTTGCTTCGCTTGGTACACCGTCCTCTCCTGGTGATTTAATACTTGGGCTATGTTTTAAGGCTTCTTCTATTTCTCGATTTAGTATAATTGGTTCTGTGGCTTCTATATCTTTTTTGAGCGTTGGTGGGTCTATATACTAAAGAATCACTTGTGGTAAATAGTGCTATAAATTGCTGGAGTTGCTAGCTTTAACTTTAATGAGAACAGACGCTGTTTGTTTAATGGTTTATTTGTTTGTTGGTTTATTTAGGACATAATTCAAGTCTCGTGTAGTTACGAGTATCTATACATAAGAACGGAGTCTAATTTGGTTATATCAGCTCTGGTAGCTGTTATCTCTGTATGACCTTAAAGTCTGAGAGTTCAATGAGAGCATAGCAATGATAATTGGTAATACGAGACGTGATGCAGCTGTTTAGCGACAGCCTATTGGATGTGATAGATAATGTATTATATATATATGTATATATATATATATATATATATATATATATATATATATATATATATGTGTGTATGTATATATATATATGTGTATGTATATATATATGTGTATGTATATATATATATATATATATATATATATATATATATATATATATATATATATATATATATATATATATATATATATATATATATATATATATATATATATATATATATATATATATATATATATATATATATATATATATATATATATATATATATATATATATATAAAATGTAATGTAATGTAATAATCTGATTGCACTTACACAAATATACGCTGCTATTAATGGATTTTGTATTATTAAAAGGACGTGGAGTCTGTTTGGAAAAGTAAGGAGTGTGATTCATCTGAGTATAGCAGAAACAATAACCATTCACTGCGTTCGATATTTGTGGTAAACTAGCATTTGTGACTACTAGAGTACTAAGACGTCGGTTCTCTAAATAAAGTCAATTACAGAAAAACCTTTGTCTTAAAAATTGTAGTTGTTTCTGTATTTAAGAACCCTCACATGTGATCGATCCCTTTGAGCTAGCTAAATATGTATGTTGCTCGTCCATCACAAGGGATGATGACCATTTGTTACCTCCACTTTTGACAATTCAATTAGAGTTATGTCCTTGATTATGAGTTCGTAGATGGCTAATGAGCCCTATTCGAGCTGTAAATGTCCTTGGACAGTTCGGACATGGAATGACGACTGTAGACGGATCTTGGTCTATCCGTGACTTTCTAGCTGCTCTCCGCTGTTGAGCTGCTGCATTTCTCCTCTTTGCACAAGATGATGCGCTCTTTTTGACTGTAGAGCGCCATGTAGAACCTTTTTGTGCAAGTTCTTCCCGAATATCTTGGTCTTTTTCAAAGGGCTTCAGTGAGTTCTTTAACGAGTTCTTGTAGCGCTTCCTTTGGCCACCTTGAGATCTTGTGCCCTTCTACAGCTCACCATAGAGAAATATCTTTGGCAGACGATGGTCTGACATACGCACCATATGACCTGTCCAATGAATCTGTGTCTGCATCAGGATCGCGTCAATGCTAGGGATACCAGTTCTATCAAGGACAGTTGGTATCTGGAATCTTGTCTTGCTATCTGATGTTCATAACTTTTCTGAGACAAGTTGTATGAAATTGATTGAGTTTTTTCACATGACGTCTATACACAGTCCATGTTTCACTGGTGTATAACAGCACTGAAATTACAACTTCTCTGTAAACTTTCAGCTTAGTCTGTAAATTAATGCCATTTCTACGCCACACATTTGCGTACAATCTGCCGACAGTAATGTTTGTCTTGGCGATCCTTGTATACACTTCATCATCAACGTTGGCATTTTGTGATAACTTACTACCTACATATGTGGATCTATTCACAACTTTCAGTGCTACACCATTTACTTTTATGCAGGGATCGATATAGCTTTTGCCAAGTGCTGGTTGTAACATGACTTCTGTTTTCTGTGTGTTAATAGTAAGCCCAAATTTGGTACAGGCTTTGCAGAATCTGTCTATAATACATTGTAGGTCAGCCTCAAGTTGACATTTAGGGCACAGTCATGAGCAAATAAGAGATCCCTGATTGTGTGTGATTAAACTTTGGTTTTTGCTTGGAGCCGCTGATGATTGAACAAATTTCCATCTATGCGATAGGTAATGTTTACTCTCAGGTCTCGATCTCTGAAAGCATTATCCAACATAGCAGAGAATATTATGCTAAATAGGGTAGGTGCTAATCTAATGGTAATAATCAATTGATAATGATACCAATCTTGTAAATGATACCGTAACGCCGTGTAACATTTCACACCATATTTAATCATAAAATATTGCAGCCGCTCAATTTCTCAAACAATATTGCATCAATAATTAGAAACTCCAGACAGATGAGAAATGCTAGAACTCCAATGCCTGTGCCATAGCCGCATGCATTGATAGTATTGTTCATGATGCACTTATGATCATGCCATGACTTTGATGAGATGCAATCAAACACATCAATTGCAAAAATTAAACTAAGTAATCGTATTATGATATGTGGTTTCTTCACATAACGAAGAGGATCAAAGGGTGACCCAGCTTTGCCATTCTCATCGTGTGCCAATATAACGGCCTTTCTTGTTTCTCGGCTGCCATATTTCTCTCTTTGTCCACTTTGTCGGACACCCTCTGACCATTTGGTTATTTATATTTGTCTTCCAGTCACTACCTTACATGGTTTTCGTTGTCTACTTGTATTTGTTTCTCCTTTTCACGTAGTATAGGTTTTTTATTATATGACTTCATCGATCTGTTAATTTTGTTTTTTTATTGTGGTATTTTCTGTTGTTTGTCTCTTGAGCAAGGTTCAATTTGAGCCGATACGTGGAGAATTGTCCTGTTTAGTTTTATTGTATGTTTTTATATATATACTTTTTTATATATTTTTATTAATAGGCGAGGTAAGTGTTTTAGTAACCTTTTTAATTCATTTTGCTTGACTATTTGTTCATTAGGTTACTGCGGCACCATCCACTTTGTCGGACACCCTCTGACCATTTGGTTATTTATATTTCTCTCCTTTCTTGCCGTCCCTATCTGACGTCGTTCCTGGCGTCATCTTTTTCTGCGCACCATATCTATCTCCTCACAAACTCTCTATGCCTTTCTAAAAGCAGAACCAAGTACCAGGACACTGGTACACTAATACACATCCTTGTTTTACTCCATTTGAGACAAGAAACGTTTCAGATAACTTGGCTAAATATAACAGCCACAGAATAGTAGCTAGACGGCGATTATGAAATATCTCCCATTAAGAGAATTCACTTATCAGTTTTGAGCTGCAGCAACCGAATCTTATGTAACGACCACCTTCCTTTAAGTGCGTAATGTAACGATCACCTTCCTGTATTCCTTTCATTGATTTTCTGCCCCTTATGATGCTGTGCCTGAAAGGGAAGCAAAGAATAGTGACACTATTACCTTCCATGCATGTTTTAAAGGTGACTAAGGAAGTTTTCGAGTGAAATTGTCCGCCCCACCCGATATAGGGTCAAAGTGATCCAGAAGCCGTGTTGAAGTCTGATGTGTCAGATCGGAATGCGCAAATATCGCAGATAACCTGCGTCCCATGACATATCGCATTTCTTTCTCTAGGCTTTTCCTGATGATAATCTGCAAGAGTATAAGAATTATCGCTGAAGAAGAAGTTGATTTCCAAAAAGCTGCACTTTATATATTATCACAAATATATTCTACAAGTATATATATCTTGATTGTAATTCAAATTATTTGGCGTATACTGGCCCATATTTTTACAGATTTGTACGGGAATCATACTTGTTGCAGTGTTATACAAACTTTGCGACGTATATTGATTCCATGATTACACATATATAATTAAATCGTAAAACGTAACTTTATGGTTATAATGCCGGTCTCACAATTCAGTATAAGGATGGAAATTGAGGTTGTTACTGCATCCTCTCAATGGCTCTGAGATGCAGTATAATAAGACAATGATAGTGTTTGATTCTTAGTTCAAGATTAGAAAGATTCAAAGCTATGGTTGTCAGTATGAGTGTATGGGATTTATAGTTTATTTCAAGCACGTGCGTGTAATATTAATTTACTGCACTGTACAGGCTGTCCTTCGCGGAATAAGAGAGCAGATAGACTTGGCTTCAAATGCGTGTATAATTTGTGACAAGTTTCTGCCTCAACTATACTTGTTGACTACCAGACACGTTGTGTGGGATATTTTATATTCTGGAAAATTACTATTGTTAATTGTTCGTGAAACACTGACATTTACCTATCATTACTCCCATTGTGTTTCGGGTAGCAGGGGGAGGATTGTCTTAGTGACTCTCAAATTGCATACCACTTTCGCTGGCAAGTTTGTGGAAGGATAAAGTTAACACATTTTACATCGTAAATAGTAATTTCATATAATGAGTTTCAGATACTTTTGTCTTTACTTAAAAGTGTCCTTGTGTTTACGTCATTTATCTGTACAAGAAAATATGAAACATTGATTGAAATTTAATTTAGATTATCTTCCTTTGAACCAAAATAGATCAAGCAGACGAAGATCCGGATATGTCATTAAAACCAGCAAGAATAGAACTTCAAGCAATGGGGGGAAAACGTAGGGACAGTGATTTGTTATAATGAGATAGTGTCCGAAGATATACGTCATTAGTACATAATATAGGTGGCAGTTTCAATGTGTAGTAAAGGGTGACTTGTTCCACTAAATACCTAACATGCTATCGTTTTCCAAAAAATCCTGTACAGTAATGTATGTAAGAGAATCTGATTTGTTGTTTCTTGTCGTATGTTCGCTCATATGTCCGACTCTGTATCAGCATGGTAAATAGCGAGGCTTTAACGGGCGATGTACTGAGTTCGGATTCTGAAAGACAATTGTGCACACGGACCGTTCGAACAACAGTGGCAAACTACTAAATGTATTTATTGCCTATAAAATCACTACAGTCAAAAAATTCTGGGTTATTCAGGCTGCGTCCTGATTCGCTACCATTGTGTTTTATTTTTTATATATGCATTATTTAAAGTGCACAAGCATTATATTAGTTTTCACAGTAGAACATTAAATTCCACAATAAATCAGTCATTTACATATGATCTGTGTTATATCTCTTGTGGATTACGACATACTGAAACATGATGCCGTGTATTGTATAGCAAGGATATAAACTCTAGGCAAGTATCTAGTTTCAATATAAAATAAATTATATGTACATAAGATCAGGCTTGCATAATATAGAGTGCAGACAGGAAACTATTGTAGTGAACAGACAAAATGAGAGTAATGAAGCTATTGTTGTAGATAGACAAATTGAGAGTAATGAAGCTATTGTTGTAGATAAACAACATGAGAGTAATGAAGCTATTGTTGTAGATAAACAAATTGAGAGTAATGAAGCTATTGTTGTAGATAGACAAATTGAGAGTAATGAAGCTATTGTTGTAGACAAAATGAGAGTAATGAAGCTATTGTTGTAGACAAAATGAGAGTAATGAAGCTATTGTTGTAGATAGACAAAATGAGAGTAATGAAGCTATTGTTGTAGATAGACAAAATGAGAGTAATGAAGCTATTGTTGTAGATAGACAAAATGAGAGTAATGAAGCTATTGTTGTAGATTGACAAAATGAGAGTAATGAAGCTATTGTTTAGATAGACAAAATTAGAGTAATGAAGCTATTGTTGTAGATAGACAAAATGAGAGTAATGAAGCTATTCTTTCTTTCCTTTTTGCTTTATGGCTTTATGCCTTGCAGAGTCAGGGTTTCTAAGGAATGTATTGTTGTAAATAGATTAAATGAGAGTTTGGTAGAAGAAAGTCCAACTTTTACATATATGTGACGTGTCCTTTGCAGAATGTTGTCCTTACTGTCACTCCGTAAACCCCTCGGTTCTGTATTAGTTGTCTTGTTTCCTCTAGTGTCCTGTTTAAGCGATCCTTAATATTATGTGTTCGTTTTCTTCATTTATTTTTCTTTCTTTGCGCCTGTTTTTTTCCAGAATTAATCTTTCTAACACATTTATACGTTAATCTAAATAAAGTATTTTTTTAATGTTTCTATATATGTTATCTTGTAGGTTATTTAAAATGTTTTCAGAAGGAGATCCCTTATGTTCAGATCATTAAAGATGTTTGCGTTGGATCCACTGAACTTGTGTTTCCGCCTGCTTTCATTGTCTCGCTAGGTATACCATCATTTCTAGGTAATTACAAGGCTATGTTTTTAAGGCTTACGAAATTATATTCTTTGGTTCTTTCTATAGTACTTCATTTCAAATATTCTGAAATTGTCGTTGCAGTTGCTCGTTTTTCACAACCATATGTCATCACTATGAAAATATAACTTCTTAATAGTTATAACCTTGTTTTCCTGATTCCCTATTTTGCTATGCATTTTTCTTTTTGATGTTTTAGTAGTGCCATTATGAATCTCTTATCTCTACTGAACAATACCGTGTACTGTTAATGTTTTAGTAGTGCCATTATGAATCTCTTATCTCTACTGAACAATATCGTGTGCTGTTAATGTTTTCTCCGAGATATTACAAATTATTTACATTCTCCATTTCAATTGTCAATGGTTAATATAGGTGTGTCATTTTTGTTGAAATGCAACACTTTGGTCTTCTATGCATTGACGGGATTTTTATCATGGACAACTGGTTTTTCTGGCAGAGTCTTGTGTTAAAGAATTGTTGAGCTTCTTGGTATAAGCGTGGTATTATCTACATGATTAGAATCCAGAGCATCATGACCTCCAGTGTTGGTAGATATGTTCCTCATGTCTACTTCCATGTCTTCCATTTGTCACTGCTGTTTGAACGGACCGGATTCACAATTGCCCGTGTCGGAATTCGAACCTGATACCTTGCCCGACACAGACGCGCTATATACCACGCGGCCACAGAGTCTAGTATATGAGCATACATAAAAGAAGCAACACATCAGATTCCTTTACCTTTTTTTTTAGCGTACATGAATTCTTTTTTAAAGATGGCATGTTAAGTATTTAGTAGAACAAGTCGCCCTTTACTACACATTGAATCTGGCAGCGTTGCCAGACATGTTCATCAATCCTACCTTTCTTTCACTGATGTTTCTTTTGTAAGTATTGCATAGATTGGGTTAGAGAATGCAGCCTTATGTGTAGAATAATACAGCCATATGATTAAATGCTACTTATAAAATATAAAGCCACAACATTGATAAATGCATTAGCATAATAGCTTCACGATTCTGAATACAGTTCCTAGTTGCTGAAGTATTTTCAACCATAACAACTCCCAGGTACTTCCAAGTTTATGTAGTAGGTCTATTGTTTATTCTTTCCCTAGATGAATGATAGTTGATTGTATCCACACTTCCTGTTAAACGTAGGGAAGGGAGTATGAGTTGTCGTTCCATTGCCAGATATGTAGCTTTGGTTGGATGAGTCCATGTTTTTTTTTCTTCAAATTTATATTGATGATAACCTTTTCTTGGTCTACCTTTCGCTCTAATATCCTGATACTCGTATGTTATATGCTCTTATTGGCGTTTGTTATATGGTATTATCGCGGCATCTCACTATACAGCCACACTGGGAAAATATAAGTCAATTACTAGAACAAAGAACAAGACATATCACAGAGCAACATCTAAGTCCAGCCCATTTTGGTTTCAGACAATGAGCAGGATGCACAGATGCTATTTACCCAGACAACTAAATAAAAAAAGTGAATTATACGATGTGAAAGCGATTTTACTTAATGTAAGAAACAACCTTATCATAAATTATACCTGAGTACAGATACTTGCGACAGGAAAACCATAGCATATAGACTCATTTCTGGGAGGTATGCTAAACATTTTTGTATAGCCCTACCCGACTTTATGAAAGTAAAATGTTTCAAATGATTTTCCCATTTCATGTTTAGTTACAGATCATCAAGATTATGTCATTATTTCAAGAATATTCCCTCAATTAATCTTCATGAATCTCAGTGTCCACGTCTATCAATCTCTCGCCAAGCGCGTTATCTATCCGTCTTCAATTAACCGTCTGTAAATGCGTTGGATGCAAGTCTGTACTGTCTCGTGATCTCAATCGTCAACAAGTTCACCACAATAGATCCATGACTTTTTGGCTACATCAGTAGTTTAGTTGAAATAATTTGAACCACTGACAATACGTCCTTGTTATTTCTTCTAAAACAAAGACTTCATTCCACCATTAGTATCCACGCGAAAATTAGCACACAATAAGTGGGTGAATTGTACAAGCATGTTGACAGTACATGATGAAATATGAGCATGAAATAATTCCAACTTCTGCTTGATTACTCCATTTCTGGTACACAAATGTCATACACAAGTTGTGCAATACCCGTTGTATTGGTCATTTCATGGCAAATCTGGCCAAGATAAATTAAGCTTCTTCGTTCGCTCTCAAGTTCCTGTTGTTATCCGAATGTTAATCCAAGAACAGATAACATTCTGTCGTGGTTTATAGTTCGACATGGTTATCAATGCAATTTGATTCGACACATCCGATTGCAGCATGTCATTTTTTGAGTTATTTGACCATTTACAAAATGTAGTAGCCAGCCTACAACAAACCTTAGTCGCCTCTAGTATATGCATCAAGAAGTAGTATATGCATTGCAGATAACTGTTACTATTCTTTTCTTATCTCTCGGGAGCCTACCAACCGTGGACAAGTCTAAGCTAATAAACATTTTACTGATATAGTTGATAAACATTTTAACAAGAAACATTTTATATAACCTGTGTGAATAATATGAAACAAATGAGGCAACGAGTAAAGACACGGCTACAATGTTGAAACAAAGTGACAGTCATTGATAGAGGGAAGAATGAATTGAAATTAGTCACCAATGATAGGGTTTTGGGGGGGGGGGGGGGATAGAACTGGTGTCACAAAGTGCTAATAGATGAGGGAGTCTTTTTGGTCTCAGCTTGCACGCAAGATTATAGAATACCGGAATTACCTCCACTGTTATCCTGGGAAGAGATTTGAGCTAGCGTGTATGGACTTAATTGGTGCTTGTTTGGTTTAGGCCTCTATGCCTTGCATTGCACAACTAATGGCACAAATGGTAAACTGGCACGAATTCTTCGTTATGTTTAGTTCCAAATTACCTCCATTTCTGTGTTCTATATTCGGTTGTTTTTGTACATTCAATCTCTTCAATCTGTGTGTTGGTATTCATAAAGACTCAATATAATGTATAATCATCTTGAACTACAATATAATCTGACGAATCTTGTTTTCATCACTTTGTAAATTGTTGATTGTTGTGTTTTCTAATAATGAACGTTCACATAGAAAAGAACGTCTAAGTGACACAGTGGAGATACGTTACTTGCATACATATTTTCAAACGTAGAGAGATGTCTTACGGTATTGTCATCAGATACTTCATAAAACTCTTTAAAGTTCAACGTTCTATGATATATCCCCAGACATGTCGACTAGCTCTTTAGAGTTCAGTGTGTTACTGTTTTTTCCTCAGACACATTTTTTCCTCCTATTTCATCTTGAAATTATGACAGATTAAATGTAAATTATATTATTTTATGCGTGTGATATCACATAACCCATTGGTGTCTTACAGTGTCATAGTAGCTAGAAAACTATGGATCTGTTCCGTGTATGTGCTGGTATAAAGTTAGTTTCGTAGCTGCCTCTATCAGTACATTCCATATTTTACTTGAGTATCTCCTTTTTATCAAGTATATGTCAGCAGTATCTCTGGAGATGTTATATAGATGAAGACTAACGTCATGGTTGAACTATTGCTGTCTTTTGGAAAAAATTTAGTACTGGTGTTATATTAACTTGTCTCCTGTTTGTTTCATGACGTCTTGATTCTGTATTTGTTGTTGCTAAAAATTGTGTAGATAGACTTGACATTAATATTGTAAACATGCGTATAAAGAATACGGGTACTTGATGAAGTTATTTGTTCGAAACATCAATTGTTCGTGTTATTCTGTGTGTTCATTAGTTAGTTAGTTAGATAGTTGGTTGGTTAGTTAGTTAGTTAGCTAGCTAGCTAGTTAGTTAGTTAGTTAGTAAGTTAGTTAGTTAGTTAGTTAGTTAGTTAGTCAGTCAGTCAGTCAGTCAGTCAGTTAGTTAGTTAGTTAGTTAGTTAGTTAGTTAGTTAGTTAGTTAGTTAGTTAGTTAGTTAGTTAGTTAGTTAGTTAGTTAGTTAATTAGTTAGTTATTCCTCTAGAGCAGAGGGCGGCACATATCATAGATTTCCGTGTCTCTCGTTTCATTGCAATTTGCTTTAGGTCTTCATTGTTTCTGATGTGTTTATGGTGTTTCATAACATGTATTTACCTCATTAGCTATGTATTTGTTACTTATATTTCCAGATCGTCAGTTGCCATCATATTGACATTATGTAGTCTTCGGTCTACTCTGTTGTTTTTTTTTTCATTGTGTAAAATTTTCATTTGTCCATGTCTTGATAAAGACCCATTTGGTCCAGTCGTAGATTCCGTGTAATTTGTTCCGCATAAATCTGCTATAACCCATGTTATATTTTATAATATAAACGTATATGATTATGTAGTTACTATATTGTGCATGTTTTTCTGCTGTCTCTGATCATTCGATATTTCAATGACATATGAAGCTTGTGTTGTTACCAAATACTAACTCTCCGCTGCTTCAGGTGTGTATTATTGTTCTCAAACAATTCATGGGATTATTCATCGTTCGAAAGTGTAATATGTCCACATTACTTCTTGCATGATTTTGATATGTATTGATATCAATTCGATATAGTTCATTATTGTTCTGAAACAAGTATTGAAAGTCCCCAAAGTTCATGAAGAGCATTATTGTTAACTGAAACAAGTATTGAAAGTCCCCAAAGTTCATGGTGAGCATTATTTTTCTCAAACAAGTATTGAATATTTAAAAAGTTCATGGAGGGCAGTATTGTTCTCAAAAAAGTATTGGAATTCCCCAGAGTTCATGGTGTACATCATTATTGTCAAGTGTTTCTGCGACCTCTCAGTGACCATAAGTCTGGCATTTATGCTCCTATTATTATTCATAAAGTTAGCTTGTAACGTGCAAGTTGTATTTTTACTCCTCTCCAAAGAAATAAATAAAAAGGTAGTTAAAGATTGATGAAATTATTTTGAAGCTGCGTGCGTCATATGAGTAAGAAAAGTGGAAGACCGACCTCATTTCTTTTTTTGTGAAAGAAGACAATAATGCAGTGATTGTTTGCGTAGGAGTTTAGAAGAAAAAAGGGGAAACTATTCCCACCGGAGGTGCTGGGAGACAATCCTGTGTCGTGTTTCCCAAAGGAGGTAACAATGCACTTTTATGTAGTACTGTTTCATATATCCTTATACTTATACATACACGTATACACCCATATACATCTATATATATAATCTATTTCGCTTTCATGCCCCTACCGCACATGATATATATATACATACATACATATATATATATATATACATACATATATATATATACATATACATACATGTATATATATATATGTATATATATGTATGTATGTATATGTATGTATATATATATATAATGTGCGGTAGGGGCATGAAAATGTATATATATATATATATATATATATATATATATATATATATATATATATATATATATATATATATATATATCGTCTTTCTGAGAAAAGACAAATCCCTCATAAAACAAACAAAACGATATAACCAAAATAAACTTCTGTCTTGATGTTCGTCCGTCGTGATCGATGATGACCAAAAACTCAACCATAATAATAATAACAATAAATAATAAAATAATAAAGTTAATAGTGCGTTTTTAAATGACTAGCAAGTCCAATGCGCGCACAAAATGTTCTTTTACAGAATTTACAACAATAGAAGGTATCTGTGTGAGGTTGAGATGTTTTTTCTTTTATATGTGTCCGCTTCTGTCTTGCAGTTTCTTGTCTGAATTCTTCCGCCGCTAGTGCTCCCGTTCTAATGCTGTAACGCCATGCTGTTCTATCCTGAGCGAGGCTCTCCCAAGCGCCTAAGTCAATGTTAAGATGTTTCAAGGATGACTTGAGCGTGTCTTTGAAACGCTTTTTCTGTCCACCAGCTTTTCGAAATCCTGCCTTGAGTTCTCCATAATATATTTGTTTCGGCAAACGCGAGTTCTCCATACGCACAAGATGGCCTGCCCAGCTTCTGTCTTTACTTTAGAGTCGTTCCTCGGCTTTACTCCCCCATTTAACAACCACATTGTGGTTCTGCGAGCCATAAATCCCATTATATATGATTACAAACCTCTGATATGTCACAAAATTAGACTAACGTCCGCGGTCCGCGTACCTCAACACTAGCCACATCCTATTTTAATTTTATATATATATATATATATATATATATATATATATATATATATATATATATATATATATATATATATATATATATATATATATATATATATATATATATATATATATATATATATTATATATATATATATATATTCTGTATTATATATATATGAAGGGGTTATTACCGCCTTCGACACTGTGATGTCTTGTTTATATAGTCACTGTTCTATGCAGGTTTGTGACGATGTTCACATTTTTTAGATCCCTAGGTACTATAGCTCAAAACTTAGTTACGTGCTCTGGGTGGCTCTCTCAGCATGTGTAGTGCTTCTGTTTTGTGCCGACGGTGTATATTTGGGAGTGAAGTTGGAGAGGAATGAAAACTTACTGAACGCTAATATCGCATAGAAAACCACTGACACTATCCTTAAATTATGTCAACAATTATGGGATTGGGATTTGGAAGAGGTTTCACAGTTGTGGAAAAGGGAAAGGACATTGACAAAAGTTGACGTCAACAGTGCTGTTTTCTATACACCAATTAAATTGATTGAATTTTATTCATTATCCTAAACCTGTGAAACAAAACATGTTTTTTAAGTAAATTTTTGCTAATGTATCTTTTTGGGTTGGAGAGGGGTAAATGAAATTTGCATAATTTGAGCAGAGGAGGGGTAGGGCCACTTTTTTTTTTTTTTTTTTTTGTGTGACAATTGTTGACATAACATATAAGATGAAATATTTGCAAAAAAATGTTGACGTGATTTATGGACTGTTCCACTACAGCTACAAAATGGTAGGTTGATTTTTACTTCCTATATAGGATATTGTTCGTCCATCGGAGTCGATTAAAACTATTTGAGCTCAACTGGGATGAAGATGATCATAACTCCCATGGGGGTCTAAATGCGCCCTTTTGTCTGCCTGGAATTTCCTCCAAGACTGAACATATGTAGAAGGAGTATGTAAAACACTCGACAGCTCTAGCTTTTCTGCTGACACGTCTTTATTTAGAAGCAGATTGTATGATGATTTCCGCAGCATCTACACTAATCCTGAGTTCGACACCAGTCGGGCCTGTTTGTTATATGGCAAGCTGCCGCGAATGTGTATATACACTAAAGTGAGCCACTGATGTCATAATCATTTTTTAAAACGTCTCCTTCCCTCGGGCCCTAAGGAAGCAAGTTTTTAGCTCTCCGTATAGCAGGTTTTCTTTTTGCAGACGATCTTTCATTCCGATTAGATGACCTGCCTAGCTAGTTCTTTCATCAGCATTATGTGTAATTAATTTACGTATTTACATTACATCACTATCTCGTTATCTAGTAATTAATTACCTGAATATGATAAGCAAGTTTCTTTATAGAACTGTCATCTAAGTTATCCTTCAATTGTAAGTAGCTTCATGGACGCTAGTCTTCAGCAATTCAACGCAAGCCTTGACGTTTTTTCCTCAACCACCTGATGAATACATCACCGACGTTTGAACCCCGTCTTGATCATCTTTACCAGCAGCACAGTTTATTATTATTTACGATATAAACTTGTCAGCTTCTCATCATTTTCATCTCCTAGCTGCTTGGTTAAACTTAGTTCCGGTTATTTAATTTAATTACACCTTTATTAAAGCACCAACGAAGATAAAAGAGACTGTTAGTATCTGGAAAATTTACTGATGGAAAGTTCGACCGGATTTTGATGTCTCCAGTTGACAGTCTGGTCAGGGGACTTGTAAAATTAGTATAATGTCAGTATTGATTTTTCTTTGCCGTGGCTGAAGTTATGGTTTCTTTATTACTTCAATCTTTGTATTCAAAATTGTGCCGATCTAGAACCTTTAAGTCAGAGCTCTACGTCATGGCGCCCTTCGTATATATTCATGGCACCTCTTTTTACTCTGCCCTCTTCGATGTTAATCAGAATATCAAGATATAAAATCAAATTTAGTTTCATATTTATAAATAAAGTTTATTAGTAGTGCTATATAAACACAATAGTGAAATAGTGTTTTAGAGAGAGAGAGAAAAGGATTCAAGGGCAGCAGTCCATGTGTTAAATGTAAACATCAATCCGTGTGTAGAAAATCAAGAGCAAAATTAACATACCAATAGTATTATTAAAATATGAACGTAGAACGTAAAGTTCCTGAGATTGTTCAGTCGAGATTAATAGAAGACTTGCAGTTACAACATTCATCACAAATGAGACACCTGTGGCAAAGTAGTAATTTCATCGAAATCTGTCATTTAGTTCAGATTTCCTGGGCAGATACAACGCAGAGTTACGGAGTTATCCATATATATATATATATATATATATATATATATATATATATATATATATATATATATATATATCGCTATAAACTGCATATTCTTTACGACTGCAGCACTAAATAATAGTATGGTTTTCTAACAAATAATATATCCTGAAGCAAGTTGTTATCTAAAAACAGGTCTGACCAATCCTTAACGCGTACACCAATGGTGGCACATTCCATTATTATAAATGGCGCATCACACACCAGTACTAGTAATAAAAGAAAGGAAAGCATAGCCACGTAGATCGCATTGACTAGTAATCAATTTTAAGGTATCCATACAAAATTAACTTTTTCAAGAAAATATAAGTTGTATAACAGTTCTGCATATATCTATATGAAAATACTTATATTTTTAATGGAACAAAATTTGTGTACATGTGACGTTTGGCGAGTATGAATTAGAACATGAACACATTGGCGCATTTAATGCATAATACTGACCACACCTGATCAGATTCACCACAAACTTCCTTAGAGATGTCAACATAGAAAATTTAATCTTCATAATAATTCTTCCCACCACCCCCACCTCAAAAAAGAACAAGTTGACAATAGTTGACATTTTAAACATATAAAAAGGGCACAATAGGTTTTGATTGAGAAATTGAATCGTGGGGAGGGAATATCTTCCAGGGGCAGAAAGAACAATAAGCAGACCAAGACTACCATAGACACGGGATATCGAACACATTTTGAATGTGGAAAAGGCTGGAAACTAACACAGAGCCGAAGGCTTATAGAGTGGCAGTGACGGCAACGTTCTGCAAAGAACACATCAGATATATAGATAAATAAACAGACATACAGTCTAAACAAACACACTAGACAGACAGGCTAGACTAGATAGATAGACTAGATAGATAGATAGATAGATAGATAGATGGATGGATGGATGGATGGATGGATTTATTGATTGATTGGTTGGTTGATTGATTGGTTGGTTGATTGATTGGTTGGTTGATTGGTTGGTTGATTGATTGGTTGATTTATGTATTTATTTATTTATTTATTTATTGGGTAGGGGAGGAGATGGAAGGGTGAGTGGATGAATGGACGTAGGAATGAACAGACGGACGGATGGTGATTTTAAATTGCTTTAAGAAACGGCTCTTCCATTTTTTTAAATTGAAATCATATCTGCAACCCTATATTAAATGTGCTGTTTTCTCGTGTCAACACTTCTACTTTAACCTCACACGCACCGCAAAAACCAGCGACATCCACATGCGAGGCGCTGTTGATCACCGTCAAACCAGATTACCATCTTGCAACCTTCAACCGATCAATCCTTGCATGGCTGATGTTTTTCTACGCTTTCATGACCGTTACCTGTCACACAAAAGCATACGGTCGCCACCTGTATTGTTCGATGATGTAGTGTATAACTGGACATGGAAATTACAATGTATAGCACGATAGCACATTTGTCATGTATTGCTGCCATCTCACGGATATATATTTTAACGTTTTACAATAATTTTTATCTCAAGTTTATAGTTTACATAGAACTTATGACTTGGGAATTTTAATTAAGCGTTGAGTTGTTAAAGTGGTTTTTATTTGTTTGATTCGAGAAGTTTCAAGTATTGTTTATGTTTGTAATCTGATATATTGTGGTAGTTTTAACAAAGTGAAAATGTGGAAAATGTGCAAAGTTCACAGTGGAAAATGTGACTCCAGTTACTACTTATTCGTCTTAGTTTAAAAATAAAATTGAGAGCACATATTCTGTTCAAGATTTTGTCATGCCATCAACCCCGCATTTTTTATTTTTTTTTTGCTGTAGGGATTTTCTAGGCAATACAAATATGTTTCGTAGTTTGCCAATGCTTTCTGAACGGCCTGGATGCACAATTGTCTGTGGCGGTTTCGAACCTGGTAATTAGGTGCGCACTGTACCACACCGCCACATGGCCTTCTTGGTTACTACATTATTTATCAAAAGAAACAGGCTCTCTTGGTGAGCTGGTTTTCTTTTATATTTTATTCTCTATAGGAGCTCCGGAGTTTTTTAATTCATTGACTTGTCTTTGTGAAGTAGAATACCTCGGAGGTTGTTGTCCACAAGTCACAACTTCCGTTAATTTTAAGATAAATAGCTCTTTTTTTTCACCAAATTGGACTAAAAATCTGCGGTTGAGATTGCCGCACCACAAAGAGATACTTGTTTGTTTTTTTTAAATGGTCGACTTAGTTAAGGACTTATTCTCCTAGTTTTATTGTGTGACTTCTTTCTTCTCATGATGTCATGGTTTTCTATTTGGAATGACTTATGATCACTCTTCTCTATATGTATATTACAGCAAGCTGTTTCCATTTTGCACATCCTACTCCTACTAATTCATACTCATATATTATTCTTCGCCTATTGCTTTCCTGAATTTGTATTTCCTGAAATATTCCAATTCATTGAATCTGTAGCTAGATTATTAAATCTTTCTCGCTTTCGTTACTAACATATTGACCTTTTATGTGTACAATATATATCATATATTACCTATCCAAACCTTCAAAGTTAGGCTGAAAATAATCTAAACTAAGAACTATATTTTCTTAGTTTTCGTTTTTGCATTACATTCAACTCGAACGGTAGCACTGTGAGAGTAATATAGATCCTTGCTATAAATCAATAGATAGCTAACTGCCAATGGTTTTGTCAATTGATTTTTTTTAAATACAATGAATGTTCCATCACCCGATCTGCTCAGTTTATACAGTGAAATAATAATGATTGAGATCCATGATATGCCATGAACATTAGTTGGAGGGTATAATATAAACAACCTGCGATACGCTGATGATACAGTTTTGATAGCCGAAATGACAATTACAAGACATGATGAATATCATAGCAAAAGAAATTCAAAATAATTGATTTAGTTTGAACTACAGAAAAACTGAAGTAATTGTACTATTAAAGAAAACATGTCCTTCAGGGTCCAACATTACAAAGTAGGAGCAGTCCGAAATACGTCAACATATTCAAATATTTTCGACACATTGATAACATAAGATGGAATGCTGTGTTAAAGATGTACAGTGTAGAATTGCTCAGGCACTGGCGACATTTCACAAGATGAAGAACATCATATTTGATATATCTGTGTCAAATGAGGTGAGAGAGAAGTTATATAGAAGCAATTGTGATGTATGGAAGTAAATCATGGACACTCAACAGAACAGTGAACCATTAAATAGAGGCAGCAAAGATATGGTTTTAGGGAACAGTTAAGAACACCATGGACAGATAAAAAAAAGCGTAATGAAGATATCTTGAATAAGTTAATTCAAAAATATGGCTTCTTACCGGCATCAGAGACAGGTTACAATTGTTGGCACATCATGAGAAAAGAAAAGATGGAACACATCGTTACAACTTGTAAGTTGAAGAGTAGGAGGGGTAGGGGAAGACGAAGATAGAAGATGTTTGACAACCAGGTATTGCTACTTGTGAGAACATCGATTTGAAAAATAATTGACAGCACACGAAATAGAAGGCTGTGGAAAGACATGATAACATACGTCACACGACATGGACAGTAAAAAAGAGATGAATTTCTCTTGTAGACGTTCATTTTATTAGAACTATAAAGATGTACATCGTATACATATGTGTGTGTTTACACGATCGCAAAAGATCATGCTTGCTAGATGTGGATTGGATGGGTTTACAACTCTTAACACTCTGAATTTCTTCCATTAATATAAACTAAATCATGCAATTTGGATAATCAAAGTTGGATAACATTGTTGCGGAATATGATCGTCTTCTATTGAGAGCTGAGTGATCAGTGCACTGCCTTCCTAGTAGAGCTCATTACGTTCAATTTTCCAGTTCGAATGGAAAATGTTGTAAATCACAAACGACCGTAGGTCGACAAAGTCTAAGGAATCGGTACTTTACATTCTCCAATGCGCCACAACAGTGTGAAAAAGTGAATAATTTACTGTTAGGGAGGGGTGTGTGTCCATAAATTGTGTAACGATATTTTTTTTGTTTCATCACTCCCTCCCCAAACCCCCTTTTGCTTGTCAGCAACTGTGAATAATTCAGAGACGACACCCTTCTTAATTATGCCGAATAATTGTGTACACTCCTTTCCATTAACAACTTTTTGCAGAAAAAAAGCTACATGATTTGTTTCACGCTATTTAGAAAAATATTTACATTTCAATCAATTTAACCAGTATATGAAACAGTATTATTAATGACAGCTTTTGTCACACCCTCCTCCTTGTTAACAGCAGCTGTCAAACTTTTTCATACCCCCCATTGTAAATGTCATTTACGAACAGTCGCTTACTTTATGATGTTTTATTTTTTCCCTTGAAATTGTTAAAATATCTGATCTTATATATCATGGTCATCATTTCTTTCATAGTCCTCTCTGTCTTTCTCTCTCTCTCCTCTCTCTCTCTCTCTCTATATATATATATATATATTCATATCTAGGCTAAAGAGATTCTTTTATCGTTGTATTGCTCGCAGATTATGGTTGTGATCATTCACTATGTCATCATTTCTTGAAACAAGTGGCATTATTTGTTGGCATGTTTTCTATTAGTGACTCCGTGGTTTTCGTTTGATCTTGTGGAATGCGGCTCTTATCATGAATACATTGTCATGACGTTGGCATATCCTACAAGATAGAAAAAAAGCACAGAAGGTCATAGCTTCATTGTTTTAGTCACTTGTTTCCATTAAGTATATGCCTGTTTCTGTCCCATTTTTACACTCTATCTTTGACTTTTGTTTGCCATAGACAAGCCATTGCAGCAATATGCATACGAGTTATCATTATCATACGAGTACATTTTATTACCCAATCTATTTAATATATACACAGAGAATAGTTTTAAACATATAGAAGACTCAAGGTCAATGATAATATAATAAGCAACTTGAGATTTGCAGATGACACTGTCCTTTTAACAGAAAGTGAACATGAACTACAAAGACTAATTAATAGATCAATTCGATAAATCAATTAAAGAATGTGAACTAGAAATACACATTTAAAAAACCATGATAATCAGCAAAGTCACAGAAGAGCATGTGCTAAACATTAAAGTGCATGAAGAGAAACTACAACAAGCAATATCAATATCTCGCACATAATCACAAATGATGGCAGGTGTGAAACAGAGGTTACAGGGATAACCGGAATGGCTAAAAGTGCTTTCAATGACATACGGAAAATATTAATATCTAAACAAATTATAAACATGCTAAAACTGACAATTATAAAATGCTACATCTATTCTATAAAAATGTATGGCTCAGAAACAGGAACAATGAACAAACAACAAGAAGACAGAATTGACGCATTTTAGATGTGGATATATAGAAGAATAGGGAGAACATCATGGAAAGATAAGAAAACAAACAAAGAGGTTATAACAACACTTCCTATGAAGAAAGAATTATTGAAGGAAATAAAAATCAAGGAAAGAAAATATTTTGGACCTATTAAAAGACATGACACCTTTTTGAAGACCTTACTTGAGGGTAAAGTCGAGGAGAGACGTGCAAAAGGGTAGCAGAAATACAAGCGGGAGAGTAATATTGCGAGATGGGCAGATTACAGTCTAGCAGAGTGCATCACCAAGACAAGATACAACGCATGTTGGAGGTCTGTCGCAGCCAACCTTCGTTGCGGAGACGGCATACCATGAAGATGCTGATGACATACGAGTTGAAAATGTGTCCTCACTTTTATACTGTTTTATGATGTCGCTTAGTTTATCTATATATCTATTGGCATTTCTACGTGTGCCGTTAAACGACATTGGGGAGAGTGAGAGGTGTCTGTGTTTGACCATTTGGGTCACATTGTCCATTGTCATCCTGTGTCTGTTTAAAGTTTCTTTGTCTAGTTCTTGGTCGTCCGTGTAGTCCGATCTTCTGCTGTTTTCCGCACGAAGTGCTTAGTTTATGACATTTGTTTACTATAGTTCATTTTAAGGCTATGGTCCCTGATGTTTTCATTCAGCTATATGGATATTGTTTTTTCTTTCTTGGTCTTGCAAAAAAAAAAATGCTACTTTTTAAGGTTTTTGTTATAATCATAATGTTTGGTATAGTTTCCATCTTTGAAGATTTCAAATACTGAATATTTCTTGAAGTATCAGAGTTTAGTAATAAATACCCACTTTGAACCTTTTATAATATTATTAATATTGTATTTAGTCACATAGCTTAGTTGTAGTTACCAAACTTTGAATATTTGAAATATTTAATATTGCTTAAATTCTAATAGTTTTGGTATAGCTACAAAGATTTAGGACTTTACAGTATTAAAATATTGCGTAAAACACATAGTTTAGTTGTTGGTATCAGCATAGAATACTTTGCAGCAGAGATTTTCAGCCTTTTAGGACAGCGAATACCTCCATGTAATACTGAGTTTGCGAGCACCACTGTTGCCGCTTGAGTTTTAAAAATAACCTTAGAATAGTCCTGAAAACTCCCAGATATTAGTATACTCCATAAATAGGGCCGCAGATACATCTTTGGTTTTAAAAAAGGGGAGGTATGTGTGGTTTCTACCCAAAGAAAATATATCATTTGGTTCATGGCGTTTGTCTTTAGCCAGTCTTTCAGTCCACTAACGTTTAGCTATGACTAGCAGAAAACTTCTTGATAACATCATGACTTCAATTTTATTCAGTAGCGAGTCTGTAGCCTGCTTATTAAAAGCATCATTAGGTGCCGTTCTGCCTGACGTATGCGATCGTGGATCTCCACAACTCTATTACTAGTATATTTTATCAGGATCGTTGTTTACTCTTTTTTTTTGTGTGACTTATCAGACAATCAAATATTTTCTCACGCTGTCGTCCAAAATCTTTCTTGCATTCTTTCTGCAATCGTTCTGCCAGTTGTAGCTATGTTGCACAGACTCAGTTGTAGCTATGTTGCACAGACTCACTGTCTCATAGCGTATCAAACAAAAATATTGTCTCTGATATTATTAAGTAACCCCCCCCCCCCCCACCCCTACCCCCGCTCGCATGTGACTTCCAACTCCTACTCACTAGTTTTATAGTTGTTCATGATGTTACAAATGATAACGTTCAATTCAGCTTTACATTAACTTTTTTAAAAACAGAAAAATGACAAACGTCCATCTCATGAAAAATTGAAGTTTACAAAACAATATTTTAAAACCTTGCGTAATAAAGATAGTACGGCAAGCAGACTTGTACAAATTAATACGCTATAATACAAAATAAGAACGTCCTTGGGGTGATTTAAAAGAATAATTAATATTTAAGTGGAATTAAACATTTTGTTGGAGTCCACATTTATATTTAAATATGTAAACTATCTTCCTTCAGCGCCGAACACAGTGCACAGGACAAAAACCAGTGCTCTACAGTTTGTATGATGCGATGCTTTTGTGTGCAGTTCTTGCATGTTGTTGAGACCCATAGTCATACCCTCTTTGATGGTTGTTCTCGAAGAGTCTCTCGCCCTTTTTCGTTTAGTCATCTGGAACCAATTTCAGTACTTGTAGTGGCAATCTATTTTCATTAATTCTAAGCGCATGTTCCATATAAATTCATCGTTTTCTCCTTGTAGAAAATATTGCTGTTTTGGTGTCATCTCTTGTTTGTTTTCTTTGAATTCTTCCCAATCAATATTTAAAGAGTTTTATATTACATTGATTTTCAAATTTAATTCATTTTTTTCAGTACTTTTGTTACTTTGCAACTTTCGCAACCGTATGTTAAAACATATATTACAATGTAGTTAGACAATCTGTAGCTTGGTAAAATGTATTTTTACTTCATATGTCAGATGTTTGTTAGGTGATTGAATGCACTACAATTATCACACAATATACTCGTGCTAGTGTTTTTGTAGCCCCTGTTAACTTTCTGCTAAGAGGGATATCATCTGCATATCGCAAATTGTTTATTATTGTCTTAATTCCTCTATATGTTTAAAAATATATGTGTATATGTTAAATAGCCTAGGTGATAAAATACATCTTTGGCTTACCCTTTTTTCTTTCTCTGTATGGTGTGTAGCTGCTCTCATAAATGATGCATTTTATTGCAGATATAATTTTCTATTCAGCATGTCTTTCCCATGTATGCCTATTGCTTGGAGACATCCAATTAATATTTCATGTTGAACTCTGTCGAAGGTTGATCTGTAGTCTCTGAAACAAATATATAGGTTTTTTTAAACTTCTATATATTTCTCTATCAATATTTTGATATTAAGTATAACTCCTCTGGTTCCTCATCATTGTTCCATCTGTTGCCCCCTTACCTGCCGATAAGTCGACTCTTTCGTTGCCTCTAACTCCGGCATGACCTGGGCAGTATATCCGTATAATGCTCTTGACAATTGATTTATTCAATAGATCAAACCATTACTTTCTCAGCATGCATTTTTCTATTTTGCACAGCATGTTATGAGAGTCTGTGAGTATTACGGGGTGTGTTGATGTATCATTTATCAACAAGTTTAGTGCTGCTGTAACTCCCTATATCTCCATCCTCGTGCTCAAAGTGACAGTGGAGTATGCAGATGATTTCTCAACCAACTTCACGCCGTTTCTGTAGGCAACAAAACCCCAACCGCTTTTATTTGTATATCTTTTGACTGTGTATATAATTATGCCTATGTATATAATCTTTATGTGTATCTTTATATAAGTATATAATTATTCTGAGAATGCTCAGAAGAGATAAAGCATACTTGAATAAGGCACTCATAAATTTATTGCAAAAATAGTAGAGAAAAGACTGAGACCTGTAATAGAACAACAACTTAGTAATACACAAATAAGTTTTAGAAGAAACAGAGGATGTACTGATGCAATATTTATTCTGAAACAGCTGGCAGAGAAGTCAATAGAATACAACCAAAATTTATTTATCCTTCATAGATCAAGAGAAAGCATTTGACCGAGTAAACAGAGAAAAACTATGGGAAACATTAAAAATTTATGGAGTTTGCCAACATATAATTAACGTTTGTAGAAGTCTCTATAACAACAGCAGTTGCACTATAAGAACAGCAGCAGGCTACACAGAAGACTTTGTGATTAGCACAGGAGTAAAACAGGGATGTGTATTGTCCCCACTACTTTTTATTACATACATGGACCATATAAACAAAACAGCAACTTCTAATGAAACAAATTAACTGCTTTTTGCAAATGACCAGGTTTTATTTCACAACAGCATTAATAACCTACATGACCACCTAAGCATAATAGACACAGCAGGCAAACAATTTGGAATGAAAATCAATATAGACAAAACAGAAGTAATTAATATTGCATGAGAAAAGGAGAACATCAACATACAAATAAACAATAAACAACTAAAAGTAGATGAATTCAAATATCTGGGCAGCACATTGTGATATGACAATAAAGAAGAAGCAGAAATAAACGCAAGATGTAATAAGGCCTGGCGGGTCATTGGTCAATCAACACCTTTACTAAGAAACAAAGATATTACACTAGAAACAAAGAAAGCGCTTTTCAACACCATTTTCTTACTGACATTGTGTTATCAGTGTTTGTTTGTTTGTTTTTCGTTCGCTCCATTGTAACCATCACGGATATCCGTGCGATTTCCGCCGGGAGCGTGATTACGTTGTGCCACCGTTATGCGCCTTGTAGGCCTAGCACATCCGATTTCGGCATGCCTTGACAATTCGGGTGGGCTACCCTTAGCCTGTGACAGCCTCTATATCTGTCTCCAGGCACGCGTAGTGGAGACTCTTCGCCCAGACGATTTTCTTGCTCTTAGTCTGACTCAAACGAGGTGTTCCACTGTCTATGAACTTGCCTCGTGTAATTGGACGTGCTGTGCCTGTGCCCATTGGGTACTGAACCGTTTCTCAACCGTGAGCCTGGTTCCTTAAGGGGAAGAACTCAACAGAGGAGTTGGACCCTGGCTCTTTCGCCCTTGTTATCAGTGTCAAACTTGGACATTGGATTCTATAACAATACATAAGATTAACAACACTGAAATGAAATGTGTGAGACGTATGATTGGAGTTAGCTTGAGAGACAAAATCAGGAATGAAGCACTAAGGAAACAATTAGGGATCAAGTCAACAATATAATACATCTAGAAACAACAAGTTAAATGGTACGGCCACATAACCAGACAGAAAGAGCAAAGTATTATCCAAAAAACACTTAACAAACGATACGGAAACAGTCGACCTATTGGACGCCCTCGTAAAAGGTGGATAGATAGTGTATTAGAAACACTCGGAAATATAACAGCGGAAGAGGCAAATAGAAGGGCAAAAGACCGTACACTCACTCTCCCCTCAACACCGAAAGGTACATGAGGACAGAAAGACGAAGATGAAGAAGATAAATTTATTGCAAAATATAGAGTGTGTTAAAGAGGCTGAGAACTTACACATACAAAGAATGTCAGAATTGACAGTGTCTAGATGTGAGGGAAGGAAAAGTATAGTAGTCTTTTTGGAAAGATCCTAAGATTGTGTAATCAACACCCGACCAGGACTCTCAATCTATATACACTGGGATGGCTGCTAGAACGAAGAGCGCAGCACTTCTGGGAGTGTCCCGCGTGCTGTGATGCTAGTTTGTAATCAAGAATCCTCTGGTTCCTTTGTTTTTCCTAAAATCAGATTATTTTTTAGCAACTTCGATGTCTTGCATTGTGTTATCACTAGTAGTTGTTTTATTATGGGACTCATCATACCGGTTACTCTGTACTCTGTACAATCCATACCCCTAAGCGTCTTAGCTAAGTGATATGAATGCTGATAATTTTAGGTGTGTAGCTTGTTTCATTTGTGTCATTGCAAGTTTATGTGATAGTTTCCACAGCAAATTCATCTATAACTTTTATTGTTGCTGCTGTAATATTGTCAGCTCCTGTAGGCTTTCCATATTCCATTGCTTGTATTGCATTTTCTGTTTCTGGTTTCATTATCGATGTTTTCATAAAACAGGTATGTCATATATTCTGCCGATTCTGTCAGTGCTTCAGTTTTAGCAAATATATCGATGTATACATTTCTGGTTTTAAAAAAAAATTAGTAGCATATCCTATACAGGATGTAGCAATCAACTCATCATTTTTTGGCTGTAGCGATTTTCTTAACAGTATTTACGTTCAGTAGTTTGTCATTGCTTTCTGAACGGTCCGGAACCACAATTGCTTAAGATGGATTTCGAACTCGGTACCTTGGCCGTCACTGACGCTCTCTGCACCACGCCGCCACAGAGCCGGACTTTTTCTGGTTTACATTGATTAAAAAACGGAGACGTCTGGCCACATAAGCAAGCAATGTTTTCTGCATAATTGTATCTCTGGTAACTGCTATGAAAACATAACCTAGAAACAAAATGTTACGTAATTTCCTATGTGCAATTATTATAATTGAAGCTTTTAATTGCATTTCAGTGAATTCAATATTATCTTATTATGTTTTCAGCAGTTGTTTTTTTTTGTAAACAATTTAGTTTAGCTATATCTTACCTAAAATATGGCCATAAAAAGGTCCAACTATTTGGCATCCCCGTTGTGATACATGCAGTTCGTTCTATACCGCGATGCGAATAGCTAAATACTCTTGACTTCCATAGCAAAAATACTACTTCACATTATCACAATGGTATTGTGTTTTGAGTTAATTTTTTAGAAAACTAAAAGCTGTTTAATGAAGTTTCCTCATTGTTGCATACTTCAAAGATTGCAAAGTCTAGAATATTTAACATAAACTCTAATTCTCGCACTGTTCTCCGCTTTTCTTGCTTATTTTATAACATAAAGAATATGCCTGTGTTGCTTTGCGTTGGGTGTAAATAGTATTTACTTTAGGTATTCTGCATTAAAAGATGGAGGATCTGTCATTTTGGTTGTAACAAATTGTTACATAGTATGGGTTCAATACGGGAAGCAGTGGCCAGATTTCAACTTTTTAATATTATGCGTATTTTCATTCAGCTTTCGTGACCTCGCTGAACTCATTAAGAAGTCAATCGGTGTGCATCGATCTGCGGGCTACGCATTGAAAGCCATCCAAGAGTAATCCCAGGGGAGAGAGCTTTCAGTGTGTATCGGGCAGATCGATGGATCCGTTCGAAGTCTTAACTACTGTGAAATGCGTCTTTTTCGATATTTCGTTTCGTTAAATAATGTACGTATTTGTTTCGTTAAAATGTGACCACTGCTGCCCGTAATGTGCCCATAATATTTATTCTGAGGTATTCTACAGTAACAGATATAGGATCTGTCATTTTGTATTGAGAGTCACAGATTGTTATAATATTATTTATTCTGCATAAACAGATGCAAAGTATGTCCTTTGTGAGATATTCTGCTGTAACAGGAAAATCAATCCTTCTATGAGATATTCTACAGTCAGTAACAGATGTAGGATATGTACTGTTGATGAGTATTAGAAATAGTTAAAACATATATGCTACATTAACAGATGGATAATCTGTCTCCTTGTGTTGAGAGTTAATAAGTATATTCAAATTTATGAAAGGTCATGTAACGTGTCACTATAGTGATTACTCCGTGTGTACTTTCTCTACTGCATCTAGACATGTTCGTTGAGTTTTCCTGTTTTTGTTGTTGCGCAGTTTATTCTCCTCTCCTTATGATTACATATTGCTATGAGGAATTCATGTTAGAAACATTATATTATCGATTGTGATTAGGTTTCAGTATTTTATTTGTTTTCTTTAAGTAAGTTAATTTTGTTCTCTAATTCTGTATTTTCTAAATTGGATTTTGTTTTATTAACGGTGAATGGAATTTTTGCATTCAGTTAATCATCCTATTTTATCTGGGTTTTTTTAAATAATTTTTTTGCTTCTGTCACCTCACTACTTTGAGTTTATCTCTATTGTACTTCTACTCCATTACCATCAATGTAGAAATCTCTTCATATTTAGGATTTATTACTTTGCGATAGTCCTCAAACTTCTGCCGGCTGGCAGTATGTAGTATGGATTACAAAAAATACTTTGCCTCATGCTTTAACAGCTCGGATACAGTAACTGCACCTTTCTCCCCAAACTATTCGGTTTCAGCATGACTTTCTACAGACTGGTAAATGACTCTAGACACCACCTTTCATGGCCACCTCTTGCCACATACAGGATAGTCACAATACTACAAATAAGTGCTACCCTTTTTGATCAGGTAACTCTATGACTATTATATAAACACAGTTTTTAGGTATGTGTACAATGTTAACCTATTTTTGTAATGTATATATAGAACCGACATGACTTGTGTCATTGGCATTGCAAATGTTTTAGTTTGTTGTGCGCCAATGTTAATGACATGTCAAGAACTTTGAATTTCAATACAAGCATCATTGTCGTTAATATTGCATATTATGAAAATGCAAACAGTTCTGCTTTCTTATATCATGATTTTGGTTAATATCTTAGAAGAAATGTAAACATGAGATAGGGCTACATATTGTCTCCATCCCTTTGAAATATTGATCTGGTGAACATTATACTTGAAAATACTCACACTCTCTCAAATCATGATGCGCAAGATGGAAAAGTTCGTGCTAAGAAAAGGATGGTGGGACTTATTGAACAACTCATGTGTCCAGAGCATTGCATGGATATACTGCCCTGGTCATGCTGCGGTCGAAGGAAACGAGAGAGCCGACTTATTGGCAGGCAATGGGACGATAAACGCACATTGCTGAAAAGTGATAAAGCAGACTTAATGAAGGCAGTAATAAATTCATTTCAAGATCAAGATGATGTCAATGAGACTGAGAACGTACATATACAGAGAATGTTAGAAATGGGAGTATCTAGAGGGAGGGAAGGAAAAGTAAATTTTTTGGAAAGTCTCTAAGATCACACAATCAACACCTGACTGGGACTCTGAGTCTACATACACTGGGATGGCTGCTGGAGCGGAGGGCGGATCACTTATAGGAAAGCCCCGCGTGCTGTGAAGCTAGTTTCTAATCAAGAATCAAGAATACTTACCAAATGTCTATTTGCATGTCATGTTCTTTGTCATTTTTACTTCACTGATGATACTGAATCATAGTTACTTTCTAGAACTGTCAATTGTCGTACAATTATAAATATACACAAGGGGAGATCGAAGCGCTTATGAACGTGTCTCATGTTCATTGATTATGAATTGACGACTAACTCATAGAATGTTACCAATTTCTTTTTTTTATCTTTATATACACTGTGACCCTTTTATGCCTCGCAGCGAGAGGGGTTTAGAGGAGTTCTCTGGAGATGACCTCCTCGTGTGCTGTTTGTAGGCTTGTTTTCGTAACCTCTTTGATTCTGTGCACCGGGTTGTTTACCAACACCAACGTTTTATCTCTGTATTTGTTACGCATTAAATGAATGGCGTATATATACAAATATATATATTTACAGTTATTGCCTGTAAAAGACAATATCATTGGTAAGACGACAACGCTGACAAATCTCCATAATGGGAGAGTTTCGTAATAGCATTAACATAAACATATGTTATTATGTGTGTGGGGAAACTATAGAGGTTTTGCGTTTATATGTGTTAATATTCTTCCTCTTTCTGTCGCTTTATTTTTTTTTGTGTGTGTTGAAAATCCATTTATTAATCTTTCTCATTTTATATTTTATTATTTTTAACTGATTATCTATAGACTTATTATGCATCGTGTCGCGTTATTTTCATTGATTTCATTCCTGTCTACCATACAGATGAAACATTGTTTCCAACAAATAGTCTTGTGTTTCTTTTATTTCTGTTTATTTTTGTGCATTATTTTTTTTATGCTTTAAGTGCCGGATAATCAAATAGCCCACGTCATTTGTTCATGAAGCTCTCTTGTCTTAATATCGATCTCGTTGTTTTGATATAGTCATAATGTCGATGTTCGTGGATAGATTATAGTTTAATGTTACTAATGTCTTGAGAATGAGCGCTGAAGCAGATTAAGGTAATCACGTAATTTGTAGTGACGAATAAGTAGTAGTAGTAGTAATAGAGGTAATGATAACGATAGTGGTTCCAATGAGCAGTATCGCTCTTTAATCCACGTGTATTATACTGTGCTCTTGATAAAGACCGTTTAGTCGAAACATCGATCTGTACATGTTTTTCTGTGACTTTATATTGATTATCACAATTCCATTACCCTGTTTCCAAGTATCACCTGTCGGACTACATTTTTGCAGCAATTTTACCTATTATCAGCTCCCGATAGCATCATAATATGATATATTAAAAATAGCATAGTGATAGACCGAGGATGTAGCTGCTGATGCAGAAATTGAAAAGACAGTAATTATTTTGTAATAATCACTGGAAACACACAGGAAAAATAGCAAAAAAGGCGACATTTCGAACAGAAGGACTTAAGATTGCAACACACAGTGTCTTCTTTTAGTAGTACTGTACTATGTTGCATTCAATCCACCTCCCCCAATTCAACTCCTTTAGGAAATTAGAACATTATTCATAGCACTTTAATACAAGTAAAATAGACGATATTTCCTAACATCCCAAACTGTGTGGCTTTTCCAATAACAGATAATCACAATATCAATCAAATGATTGTTATTCTTTGGAGAATCACACTTTCTTCATAAAGTACATACTGCCCATACTATCCCAGTCCACGGTAAAATGCTATTTAACAGCACTAATGTACTATTTAATTACTCCAGGTGTTCTCAAACGTTTTTTCAGACGGCGAGCACCACCGACATGTAATCGTTAGTACTCGTGAGCACTTTTTAACTCGCATTAACGCGACAACATGCCCTTACGAGAGTACGAAGGTGCTCGCGCACACCAGGTTAATAACACCTGAACTACAATACACCTATTATATTTAATTGCACATGTGTACTATTTAGATACATTTATGTACTATTTATATAATAACAACACCAGTATATTAATTACAATGGAATCCCGCTATAACAACTTGATTCAGACCGACAAACTATGTTATGTAATAACAGAAATTCGCTATATACAGTACACACAATATGTAATAAATATGATTAGAGATTTGAAAAGCATTGCTATACAGGGACATGTGTTACAAAAGGATGCGCTATAGAGAAATTCAAGTGTGTTTTCTTGAGGATGTAATCTCCCAACGACCATACCGATTAGTTATCATACTGTAGTGAAGTTTTCGTTTAATAATGATGAACAATCGTCTTCAGTTTAATCAAGGTAAACTCAGAGATTCTCAACCTCACCTGCACGTGGCGACTTGTGCAAATGTTAATAATTCATGCCGCTTGCTTGTACGGACTAAACACTATATAAACTGGCAGAAACACATTAGGAAAAACAGGCGGAATGTGTGTTCACATTTCGATTCCTAGAATTCTCTCAAAACATTATACATTACAGAACAGCAAGCACTCTATCACATAGTTTTAACTCATGACACTGTGTCCGAGAGTTGTTACAAGTCGTGTCTACCGTACTCGTCAACATATTTTAGGACAAAATCTATGAGTTTCATTTAAATATTGAGTAAGCGGGAGATTGTAGTAAAAGTGTGCACCTTATGCTAAGTAAATAGGTACAGTACAAGTAGATGCCACCACATGTTTAATTATTTTCCTTGTCTGTGTTTGTAAATTTCATGTTCATCATTTAATGTGATTTGTTGGGGTTATGGTTAGTTATGTAAAACACAACTATCCTAACCCTAACCCAAACCCTAAAATAAATTAATATTTAAATTATTAACGGATGAACATGAAATTTAAAAACATAGACAAAGGATATAACTCGACAATGTCGTGACGTCTACTTGTACTGTACCAGTAAATATTAGAATAAATATAGAGGTAAGTTTAATAGTATATTAACTCGCATCATAGCGCACGATTTACCATAAGTGCCAAGTCAGTGGTTGACCAGAAATCGCCTGGCTGGCGTCGCCAACCGCAAGTTGCTCGGTAGCATGGCGCCATTCCTCGACTTTCCCAGGGCATGAATCCTAGAGCCTACTGCCTGTTTGTTAGGTAACACACAGAAGTAATTTGTATTTAAAACCACAAATAACGAATGAATTTGAAACCCAAGTTTGCTGGTCAGCGAGCGAATGACTTAACATTACACAATGGTGCTGCTCTCAGAAAAGAAATATAAAAAGGTTAAATAGCTGTTTTACTTGGAACTGTACACAAATTCGACATCGAGCTAGTCTATGCATTGATTTTTATTCAGTTATATTCTAACAAGATAATGTGAAAACTAACAAGGGAACAAAGTCGTAGATTATGTCTATTCAATGATCAATCTATCGTTTAATGGAATTATAATACCATTACAAGTTTGAATTTCTTTGCGACAAAATTCTCTTTTTGCAAAAATAGCAATGCCTTCAAATCAGAGTGGCTGGCAATTTTTTGTTCAGTCGATAACGTATATAGTCCGACTAGACCGAATTGTAACTGTGATGATTCTGACAGAATCTTTCTGTCATTTAAGCTATGTTCTTAAAAAAAATAGTTGTTACTATATTGAGAAATCATATAACATATAAATAAGGCGATGAATACGAGTGTATTTATACATTTTCAAATCTAGTTTGAACATAAATAAATACATTTCGTTTTACAATATTTTGCTTTTATGGATTCTTTCGGGATTTTTACACCGGTCAATTATCATTCACAACACATGTTGTCCTCTTCATTTAAATTTCAACCATGTTCCCCTTCCTTTCTCTGTAATGACCACTTCGACCTGACTTGAACTATGAACCGACGTCTTCATGGGTAAGACAAGGAGATATTGATAATCCATACACTTGGACAAAAATCCCATTTCATTTCCCAAGGCCACTTTCTCCATCGATGAGGCCTTTACATGTGAATCCCGTAATGTCATTTACGTGATCATATGTAAATGCTATGGCAAACAGTACATCGGGGAAACCGGCCTACGATTGAGCGATCGCTTTTGTAACCATCTTCATGCCATCAAGCACAGAACACCCACTCATATGGCCACATACTTCAACGGCGATGGTCATCATGGTGCGTTGGATATTCAGGTCACCGCCATCAGATCTTACACCACCGATGATAGATCTAGGTATGCTCTAGAAAATCGTCTCATTTTCGAATTGGGTACACTCAAGCCTTTTGGACTCAATTCCGACCACTCTTATGTCTAGTACTGGGTTGGTGTGGTTTTTGTCTTTATTCTTTTTGTTCCGTCATTTACTCATCTTTTTGTTCGTTTCGTTTCCACATATATTTACGTTTTTATGTACTTTCTGACCTTCCGGCATATCATTTCCATATTTCCGTTGGACGTTGTGATAATTTTTCTATTCGTCGTCTTTTAATGTTTTGTTGTCTTAATAAATAATGTTTTAATATCTTGATAAATACCTTGTGGTTGAAACGTTGAATGTGATTTATGTATTGTAATTTTTATGATTTCTTGTGTGCTCATTATTGCCCATCATTACCCACTAGTTTTAGATATAGTCTGTGGTGTCCCATTGAAACGGAATATAAACCTGTGTTTTACGTAAGACAATAATCTCATGGGTTATTCTGTTATTATTGCTGTGTTCTTTGCTTTAATTTGAGACTCAAATGAAGCTGAATAATCGGTGAAGAACACAAACAATTATGGATAAGTAGTAGGTAACATAGTTTACACTAATATGTATGTTTTACTATTTTAGCATGAACTAGGCTCAAAAAAACAATTACTCTTTCTTCTTCTTCTTTTGTTCACTTGAAACATGTCTATATATGTAATTCTGTCTCCTTAATAAAACTCACTGTCTTTTGTAGTTCATACAGTGTCCCATAGAGCTTTGATTCCAGTGTTGTTTCCTCTGGCCAATATGTCTGCCTCAGCGTTTCATGCTCAGAACACTCTTGAAGTATATGTTTGGCACTCTGTGCTGCCTTTCCACATGTACACATGGCCGTGTTGCCAATCTTGAACTTTGTATACATGTGACTGCGTAGTCGGTTGTGTCCTGTTCTGAGACGTAGAATTATAACTTGTTCTGATCTGTTCATATTGTGATAGTCATCTTGTGTTGGTGTTTGTGGCTTTCTTATTGACTTGATCATCTGTTTTTTCTGATGGTAGGTGATTGGTATATCTGGTTGGTCTTCGGCAGCACCTTCCTTAGCCAGTTGGTCTGCTTTTTCATTTCCTGGTATTCCACAGTGAGAGGGTATCCACTGCATGGTTACCCTATACTGGTAAGACAATTCGCTAAGTAGTTTTTGCAAGTCTGTTAGTTTTCCAGACTGGAGAGCTTGAAGCACTGACCTTGCATCTGTCAGGAATACCACAGGCTGTAGGTCAGAGTTGGAGTTCAGCAGTTTTTTAGCTGCCACACTAATTGCCTGGATTTCTGCATCATAATTATTGCAGAATTTTCCTGTCGGTGTTCTGATTGTATCTCTAGGCTTGTGTGGATATTCTATATATACACCTGCACCTCCATTCCTCACAGCATTCTGTGCTGACCCATCTGTGTACACTCTGACCCATATATCATGTGGATATTCCTCATCCAGGAAACTGAGGGTGACTGTCATTCGCTGCACACTGTTCTGTTCGTCCTCGCTTAGTATTCCTTTCACATGGGTCTGAATGTATATTGGCATTCCATGGCTTTCACTCCACGGGGTTTGCTCTGGTACAGACCTTAAGGGGCTGTCAACTTCAGGTAGGTCTGTAAGTTGTCTACGGAGTCGTTTAGCTTGATGGATAAAGCTGCTCCTTTTCAGTCGTCCCATTGCTAGATTTTGGAATCTTTCCTTCATTGGATGACTTGGCATACACGGAAACTTTTCTGCTTGAATTAGTACTTTTGTGTCTCTGCGTTCGCCAAGTGTTTGCATTCTTCCCATTTTCTGCATCTCTGCTATGGGTGTTGATTTCATTGCTCCCAACATTATTCTAAGTGCCTGGTTTTGCACTTTATCTAGATCTTGTAATGTAGTGTTTGATGCAGGACACCACGCAGCTGAACCGTATTCCAGGTGTGGTCTTATACCTTGCTGGTAAACTTTACTGAGTATATTTCCACTGGCTCCCCATGTGGTTCCACTTAGTTTTCTCAGGATAGCTAGTTTCCTCCTGGCTTTTGTTGTTGCTTTGTTTATGTGCTGCTTAAATTACTCTTTCAAACTGTATTCCTTTAAACACTTGAATTTTGTCATCCGAAGGCTCTAAGTTTTCACCATATCTTTTCATTAACAAGGACAACTTCATAGTTTAATACTCACAAAGCTATGGCATTTAAAAAAACAGATGGAAAGTATGTTTGCTTGTGACGGACCACTTAAATTTTACGGTATGTAACAAAAGATGTCGTTTTTATCAGTTTGTATAATGTAACAGAGCTTCCGATTCCTGTATGACGTTATTCTTAGTCGCGATAAAAGCATAGTGTGACACAAATTTAAACGTTTCATTGAGTGAGAAATACTTCTGCTAAATAAATAATTATTTTTTTTTAACTTTTCAATCTCATGAACTTTAAGTAAACTTAAACTATATTTACTAAGATTAAACTCGATGACTCGGATAGTCCTGCTGGACCAATGACAACACAGAGTGACCACTGTCTCGTGTATTTTCCGTTTTAATTTTGAATTCAGAACTGTAAACTAGGTAGGTAGACTTCCATTCTGTGGGTTCTGCCACTATTTTCGAAAATACGTCGACACACCGCCTGTGCGTTAAAGTGAATCGAAATTGGAGCAAAGAATAGTAATGCAGCTACCAGGCATACATATCCTGATTAGTGACAACATAGGTTGTCAGAAGGGTTGGCTACCCCCACTCCTTTATCTCTGCTATGACGAACATTTCTGAATACCTAGACTACTGAGAATCAACCAGTTGTCACGACAAAGTTCTCTCCTTGGTAAAAGACTGTCCATCTAGAGCAATATTTACCAAACTTTTTTTTAACCATGCCCCACAAAGAAGTAAAAACATCTTTGGATTTGGACACTGAAATTCTGATCTTTATCTGTGTCATTTGTACCATTTTCTTACAAATAGATTTACAGAAAGTTGTGTAAATGTGTTCTTACATGTGTGATAATGTCAGGAGTTTCTGTCTGCGAGGATCTTCAAACCAAGCTGCCATTTATTGTTCAAAAGTGCTCATGGAATTGAGTAGTGTATTAGAATAATTACATACCCTTGCCAAAGAAAGGAGACCGTCAACTATGTACCAACTATAGAACAGTAGCATTAATTAGTCAAGCTAGCAAAATACTACTGCATATCATAATACAAGAATAAACAATACATCACAAATTAGAAATAGAAATTGATGAAGTTCAAGCCGGTTCTCGATCAGGAAGAGGAACAAGAGACACATATTCAACTTGAGGAACATAATTGAGAAGTATAGAGAATACAGCTTAGACTTACTATGTGTTTTATAGACTACACCAAGGCGTTTGATTGTGTTAAACATCACTTAGAAATGTAAGAGAAAAACTAGTTGAAAATCAATTTCATACATTAAATATCGATGGATACAAAATTCCATAAATAGATATGCAGATGGTACAGTTGTCCTCAACTAAACATCCTGATGGACTGAAAAAGCTAATAACAACAGCACAGAAATGCAGCTAGATCAAAAATCTATATCTAAACGTACAGAAAACAAACAAAAAATATCTTGGAGCAAATATAAACAGTTCCGGAGATTGTTCAGTCGAGATTAGAAGACTTGCAATTGCAACACTCAATTTAACACAAATGAGAAAGTTGTGGCCAAGTAGTAATAACAACACTAAAGTAACACTTTTAAGTTCATGTGTTTTTCTAGTGGCAACATATGGATGCGAGACTTGGACTTTATATAAAACAATATCCAAAAGAATAAATTCATTTGAAATGCCGTGCTACAGAAAGATTCTACGAATATCATGGACAGAGAAAAAGAAGAATTTGAAATTTTGAAATTACTGAGATAAAGGGTAGATTCTAAATACCATCATACCATTAATAGCATCAATTAATTTGTCATGTTGGACTCTGTTACGGCCTTGCTGTAGTCTATGAAGCAAATATAGATACTATCTTTAACTTCTTTATATTTCTTTATCAATAGTCGGGTACTAAATATAGCTTCTCTTGTTCCTTTGTTTTTCCTAAAACCTAATTGCTCTTCACCGACCTCAGTGTCTATCCTGTTTTTAATTCTTTCATATATCATCTTGAGTAGTATATCATGAAACTTATTGTTGTATATTCTGTACAGTTCACAGCCCTCGGCTTTTTAGGTATCCGTAAGAATATTGATGATTTCAGGTCTTCATGTGTGTGGCCTGTTTCATTATGTCATTGCAAAGCTTTGTGATAGGTTCCACAACAAATTTATCTATCGTCTGTATTATGTCTGCTGTTATGTTGTCAGGGATCGTTCCACATTTAATTTATTTTATTGTGTTTTCAACTTCTGCTTTGAGTATTGGTCCATCATTGTTGAGTAGTGTAGGTGGATTACATGGATTATGGTCAGAGTTAATATCAGCTTCTGGATATGTTGTAATGTTCTTGACACTATTTCTAAATCTGTTGATGATCATAGTATAATCTATTTGGTTCCTCTTTCTGTCTCCAGGACTTTTCCATGTATATAATCTTCTATTTTCATGCTCAAAGAATGTATTACATATGGCTGTTTTGTTGTCCTCACAGAATTGTTAGTCTTTCTCCTCTGTCATTTCTTGTTCCTAGTCAAAATTTTCTTACAATGTTCTTGTGTCTTCATTTCCTTATTTTTGCATTCATGTCTCCCATAACTATTAGAATTTCTGTTTATTTTACTGGTTTGAGTAGTTGTTGTATGTCTATGTAGTAATTTTCAATTTCTTTTTTAGTGTAGTCTGTAGTTGATGCGTATGTTTGTACAATGATCAAAAGGTTTTGCTTTAATCTTTACCATCATTATGATGTCGTTATATTTCCAGTACTTCTGATGTATTTATCTATTTCTGTCTTGGTCAGTATTCCTATTCCTCCTTACCCCACCCCCGATTATGATAATCTCCTCCTGAATGTATAAAACTGAATTTGTTGTGTCTCGTGTACCCAGCATCATTCCATTGTGTCTCTGCTAATCCTAGAATATCTACATTTAATGCTTCTGCTTCTTATTGCTCTTACTAGCTTCCCTGACTGGCGTAGTGCTTTAACACTCCATATGCCTATTCTAATAGGTTGCTTTCTAATCTTGACATGTTGGTGATCAAATGCTTTGCTTTTGTTATGTACGTGGTAAGGTCCCAATCTTTTCCAAGGTGGCCAACCAACATTCATTGTTATGCCCTGAACGTGCCTCTTGTGCGCCACACACTGTGCTGTTTCGCTGTTTGAGCCGTTGATCCATTTGGATTCTTCCGCCTCGTACGCCGTCACAAACTTTTTCGTATAGTAATGGACATTCCCTGTTGTTGCCTTTTGGATGTCTCTTTGCGATGACATTCTACGCTTTTAAATTAGCCGGCGTTAAATTAGCTGGAGTAGTAAAGACGCCATTTTATGTCTGCATCAAATATAGGTAGTTCGCAAGTCGGAACAAACTTGAATGTTTCACATTCCTCCTATAATTAATTAAGAACACAAATCACAGATTCTACAGGATGGAACTAAGTTTACAACAACACACTTTCTCCAGTAATAAACACTATCATTAATTTAGTAATGAGAATTAAACCTACTGCTTTTAATTACATAACATTCCAGAAGCTCGTAAAAGTTATGCAGACTTCAAACGTCTGGTATTTCATACTGAAAGCTTGGTGACATTCAAGGGCAACTGCTTGAGGCGTTTTTATAATATTTTGAAACTGTTATACTGTTGTTTTTTTTACAGACATGCTTCCTTCACTCAGTGCTGAACTTAAATAAAAATGGATATGACGTTTCCTTTTAACAGATTTATGTACACATTTCAATACAATTAATATGCAATTACAAGGTGAAATTTCAAAAATATCAAATTTTGTTTATCGTAATTAATGTTTCTCCCTTAGCATGAAGAAGCTTTGAGACATTAGCAATGAAATGATGTTCATTAAATTTAGATTGGACTTTTATTCTTTTATTATTTTTAGACTGACGCATCCGTTTCAGTAAGGTGTATGGCCTCATCTGACCTCTATCAGAGAACGACATCACCGTGACATGGATCAATTAGACGCTGGATCTGTTGTTATATGATGGTTGCCCACTCTTTCCGCAGTGTAAAAGACCACTGTCGGAGATTGGCTGGCGTCACGTCTCGCTGGCGGAGTCCTCTGTCGAAGTCGCTCCATAAATATTCTGTGGGGGGGTTAATGTCTGATGACATGGCTGGACATGGAATGGTCTGGACGATGTTGTCATCGTGGAACTGGGTGGTGAGTTGTACAACAAGAGGTCGAGTTTTATCCTGCTGAAAAATCGTTCCTCGGGCAGCCAAAATTGGAATTACACGAAGAGGAACATTTAAGAAACGCATCGTTCGGCATTCAAGAGTACTTCAGTTTGTACCGGATCACTTCTTCCCATGAAGTTGATTTCCCCCCCCCCCCCCACATCAGTACACCTCCACCACCATGTGGATGAGCCTAATCAACGCTGTCCTGGGCACTATGCTCACGCACTCTGCTGTAAAATCTATCGTGTCGCTGGAACACACAAAAATGTTTCATCTCTAAACCAAACCCGTCTCCAGTCATTCCCAACGTTCCATTGACGATGCTGGTTCACCCACTGCAGTCGGTTCCGGCGATGCTGGTCCGCATGAACAGGACCTCTGTAGGGTATTCTATCCCAAAGACCAGCGTCGTGTAACCTGTTCCTGACCGTTTGATCTGAAATTCGACGAGCTGCTGGCAATGATTTTACTGTCAAGGACGCGTATGCAAATCGATTCCTGAGGTGATGCAGCTGTACGAAGTGGTCTTCGGAAGGAATTATGACTATGGGTCTTCTACAGCGCGGCCTGTCTGCCACTGAGCCAGTTTGTTGAAATATTTTCCAAAGGATACTAATGTTGCTTTTAACCACGTAAATTTATCTGGCATCTACACTGTGTGATTGTCCAGTGTACAAGCGTCCAATTATGATGTGTCGTTATTCTGTAGTGAGATGAGCCATTTTTGCGCATTTAATTTTCAACTGAATTTATTCGACAACCGTCATTCTTTTATAGATAAAATATACTCACTATGCATAACTGAAATGCAATAGGAAAGTTTGAATAGGGGATATGAAATTCTGCTAATAACTAGTCACACACAAATCAATGTTTCGACCAAAAGGCCTTTATCACGGTTACATATATGTCCAAAAACGACGAGCAGTAACGACAGAACTTACGTTCCATTCTTTTATAGACATTCAATAATATGGTCAGAGGGTTTTGTGTTAATTAATTTCTACGGGATTCTCATAAACATGTCACGAGTTATTGCCAAAAATATTGTTTTGGCCTTGACCTCTTTCATAACCTCACGAATCATAAGGTAAGTACAATTCAGGTAACAAAGAAGTTAATGACCAGGTGGACACAATCGATAGGTTGAATGATGTCCAATCAGCGAATATGTTTTATAAAAGTAACTCTTAAAAACTGCGTTTATTTTTTTAACAGCATATATATATTTTACAGCATATATGTCATTCAAGCATTGGAGGAACAATTAATTAAATTACATTGACCTTGATTCTAAGTTTATAAAAACGTACCAAGTGTATTAGTTACATAACAAACTTTCCTGCCTGCAAAGGGATGCGCATTGTTCTCTGCAAACCCTGGGTTTGGAAAACAACAAATTGTGGTGTATCCTGGATACATAATGTTTCGAATTTCGTGAGAGACCATTTGGCTAACGCTGTCTCCTGACAGTATACACTGAGAAGGAATGAGAATTGTGGGCACATGACAAACAAAATATCTGAATAGAACCTCTCGATCCCCATAGCCAAAACACTGTTGCAGCACAGTTAAAGACAACGGCTTGCCTGAAATTCTGGTTGTCATATCCAAATGCTCACTAAGATAAGAATAACCAGAAAGTCTACGTATAAGTACGATTCGTTTGTTGAGTACACGGGATAGCAGCACAGCACTAGAGAGTTCCTCCGTGTTTAATAATGTGTGAGAACATCACAATTGTAATGAACGCTATGGACATACTCGAAAAACAGAATTCAACAGTCTTCAGGCAGCATGTTGTTTGGGAAGGTAAAATCAGGATACCATACCGACTCGCTACGAATACAATTCTTGCATAAGATAATACTTAGACGATATGTTCATGATATATGTGAACGTAACCTCGGCTAAGTGGGCGAACGAACCATAGTTCAACTTCACTTTGAGTAATTGCCTATACAGGAAGAGACACACAATTGAGGTAAGGGCAAGTATCCGAAGACACAGGGGACGATGACATCTAATTACACGAAACATGTTCACTGGTAGTGGAACAGCTCGTACGAGATTGACATAGTCGACACAAATCTAAATGCCTGCTCTTCGGAAACTGCCACCCAGAAAAACGTTTTTACCTGCACAGCCTAACGGCACAGTAGGCGATAAACCGTCACAGCATAGAGCTGATACTCGCTTACCTGGAGATAGATAGGAAGGCTGTTACAGACAAAAGAAGTTCATCCGAAATAAAAGCATGTCGAAAACTGATGTTCTGGGACGGAAAGCTCAAAATGACGTAATTCCGCTGTGAAACCAGCAGCATGACATACTTCACGCTTCCCGGTGGAATTCACACAGGTTATCAGTACGCGAACGCAGAAGAAGAAGAAAAGTTCTGATCACTAGCCTACAATTCTGATCACTTGCATACAACTCGGATCACTTACCTACAAGTCTGATCACTAGTCTACAAGTCTGATCACTTGCCTACAAGTCTGATCACTAGCCTACAAGTCTGATCACTAGCCTACAATTCTGATCACTTGCCTACAACTCTGATCACTTGCCTACAAGAATGATCACTTGCCTACAAGTCTGATCACTTGCCTACAAGTATGATCATTTGCCTACAAGTCTGATCACTAGCCTACAAGTCTGATCACTAGCCTACAAGTCTGATCACTAGCCTACAATTCTGATCACTTGCCTACAACTCTGATCACTAGCCTACTAGTCTGATCACTTGCCTACAAGTCTGATCACTTGCCTACAAGTCTGATCACTAGCCTACTAGTCTGATCACTAGCCTACAAGTCTGATCACTAGCCTACAAGTCTGATCACTAGCCTACAATTCTGATCACTAGCCTACAACTCTGATCACTTGCCTACAAGTCTGATCACTTGCCTACAAATCTGATCACTTGACTACAAGTCTGATCACTTGCCTACAAATCTGATCACTATGCTACAATTATGGAAAAAATAGCTTATAGCTTTTGTGACATGATATTTGATGGAACGTGCTTTAGTGCTGTCACCGGACTATTTTCTCTGGGAAATCAGCTGCATATTGCTCAACGTGATAATTTAAGACTGGTTCTACGTTATTTTCAACCATACATTGAGAAATTGATTTCACTTCAAGATCAGCCATCGTACTGAGGATTTATTGCATAACAGTGAGTACAACGTAACATTTTTGCATTGTAAAATTTCTGCTGAATAAGTTGAGAAACACTGCTGTACATTGACTACGAACAAAGCTGGCACCTTCAACAAAGCTTGCTTTCAACAACATTCTGCTAATTGATAGATGTCAACAATAAAAACGTAAATCTGCCGGTGTGTTGCCGGGGTCTGAAAGGGAAGAAATGAATAACGACACTGTTACCTGCCATGCACGTCGTAAAAGGCGACTAATGAGGTTTGCGTTGGAGTATGCTGCTCAATCCTATAGAGGATTGAGCAGCATACTCCTAAGTGGCCCAGAAAATATGCTGCATACGGATGTGTCAGGCCGACAGACTTAGATATCGCAGCCAAGCTGTCAAATATAACATGACGCAGTTCGTTCCTTTTACTACAGCCTACTAATCTGCAGGAGTCTGAGAAAGAACTGAGGGAAATAATAACAGATGAATATGATCACGTTTGCATCACTTCCTCGTCGGCTCTATCATTTATTCATAAGCCCCTTTGTTCTGATCGCCCGTCGACTAATCTTAGCTCCAGAGATTTCAACGAGTGTCATACTTATATCTATATTAGTCAACGGTACTCTTTGTCGGCGTCCTTTATTTGTAATCGCGCAGATGGTTCTGCTAGCAGTTTTAAATCATTATATATATGGAAGTAATTTAGTGTGATGTATAACCTTTTCTCTGTTCGAGTGTTCTTTCCGATTTTGGCATGAGAATCTGGACTTAACGCTACAATTACTTTATGTTGGGTCCGATAAATTTTTCCCCCTTTATTTTGCTCCCGCTTGCCAGAATATCACTGCGCTGATAATATATCGATACGCCTTATTTATCTCTGATTGGTGTGAACTGTAATTATTTTTAGTTCAATTGTTAGGTATAGTTGTGTTAATGTTGATGTGCAGTTGTTTTATTGTTTAATGTTCATTTCTCATTAGTGAGATGAGATGTACATGTCTATCATACGGTAACATACAACTTCAAAACTGCTTGTTTCTGGACTAACCAATTGCACAAATGGCAATAAATTACATAGTACCAAGTGTTCAAATTATATATTTCTTTAGTTACAAAAATTTCCAGCACACTAGATTTCATTGCTATTGTCCCTTCCATGCTCTGTTGCAGGACCGTTACCTCCGACCTCGCTATTACAGACATGTATGCAGGGTCACTGTTTTAGTTCACGCAGATTATTGTTATGATTTCATTTGTCAATTATTTATACTTTTTTTCGTCAGATAATTAAAAACACAGAAATAGTCTGATTAGTCTTACATAGTGACGTAGTATTTGTTAGCATTTGTTTCTGTTATATCGAAAGTAACTTGCTTGAGTAACTATACTTAACAACGCCACTGCCTGTCCAAACTCTGCAACTAATTTAACTAACGTATACGGTAAATTTCCAAATCTTACCTGTCAATACTCAAATATTCAGAAATTCACTGTCAAAATTTGCCTTCTATTTTACCTTAGGATCTAGGGTTACAAATAAGACTTATTAAAATGAGGTGGTGTGAAAGGAGTAGGGCCTAGTCCTTAAAGAAAAAGTATTGAACATCATTGTGTTTTACGAGGTAACCTATGCTTATGTGGTGACCCAGTCCAAGAAAGGGATCAGGTTGGAACTATTATCCGTGCTTGTTTATATCAGTGTTTCCCAATCATCACTGAACTAGCGTCAATTGTACCGTTCTTTGTCGTAGTTTTTTTTGTCGTTAATATATTCTTGATAAAGACATTTTGGTCGAAACGGCGATTTGTGTGTCTTATTATATGTGTTTCTAGTGATTAGCAGAACTTTATTTATTACACTGTTCCAAGTTTCGCTAGTTATATTTCAGTTTTTCTGTAGTGAGTACATATTATCGATCATCCTTCATTTATGTACTGCGTCCTCGTGATATGCTATTTTCGATTATTGTCACGTATTTTCGTGTTTTGTTTCTCCGTTCATTCCGCATCTTTTCTTTATTTAGTGCTTATCATTTCACCACTATTTCTATATTCTGTATTTCCTGTCAATTACTACTGCTAGCTAGCATGACAACTTTGCAGAAACTGAATAACGCCATGTAGTACTGAGCCATCGTTTCATTCAGTCTTCTCCCATTCAGCCAATATCCGGCTTACGGCAATTAACTATGCCTTGACTACTTTTAGAAAAACCTAATCATTTTTGTCATCGACGGTTTATAACAACATGCAATCGCCTTCTAATTCCTAAAGGCTTCACTTCTAACTTTTTCCTTTCGATAGGGAGGATCTACCCTCGCGAGAAACGTATGCAATAAAATGCATGTCTCACAACGTATGCACTTATCACTCACTAACTATTAGCGCCTTATATCTGACCTGGACACATCTAAATGCGAAATTTCCACCGTCTACAATACATTACTACCAACAACACTCTTCTTTACTTCCTTATCCTGTTCATCATCTACGATCTCAACAGACAACTATATGACTTCATGCGTACTCAACCATACTATATACTTAACCGCCTCCCGTTGCTAACTCTTGACCCCACCCCTGCAACTCATGTTGTTTGAGGTTGTATGCATTCCACCTGACCTGGATATTTCTGGCAGTGGGAGTTATATCCTGAACAAGGGACTTAAGTTTATATCCCTCCATCCCGCATATAACCGCTACTCTCATGCGCCATATACATAATTCCATCATCGCTTGCGCCTACATTTTCATTTTAAGGCAGTGAACCTCATAGCAGTTCAACACTTGATGGCCGCTCACACGTATTGTCTCTTTCTAATTAATGTCTGCACCCTTAATGTCTGTGCCTCAATTCCCTGAAGTTTCCTTAACAAGCTTCCTCATTCCTCTGTGTAGGCACACACTCGCATCATCTTTCAAAACGTGTGCTAACTCTCAACTCCTTTGAATTTGATGTGCACTACTTCGACCAAATCAGTAGTGTCGCCATTGTGACCAAGATGGGACCCAACTATGCTATTCCTGTTCCACGTGTCTCCTTACTGAACTAGTGCCCCCTTTTCGAGTCAACTAATCAACCGTCCCCATCCTCACACAACCCATACCCAACATATGACATATAACTACCAATAATGATGCTAGTCAAATTAAACGATGTATTAAATTATACAATAAAATGTGATATAAAATTAGTTGACATATTGCAAGAATTTCAACACACATGTATCATCTTTACAATCTATCATTGCAAACCAAACAATTATCTTCCATTAGAAACAGTGAATGACAGTAATGCTGCAATGCAGTAGGATTATTATTTCAAATCATATAAAAAATGTTAATTGAATCCCAGAGTTTCATGCAACTCCGCTATGTGATCAATGGCTGGTTGAATGTTTGAAAGAAGACCTTTATACTTCTAGCTTGAACATACCAACTTCGTGTTGAGACTTTGAAACTTGTTTAAATTCTGAAAATAAGAAATATCGTTTTCAATTATATCAGCATGGGACCTAATGTAAAAGGAAACATAAGTTGTTGAAACAGAAATTAAAATGAAAATAGGAGTGGCTAAAAGTACTTTCAATGACATGAGGAAAATATTAACAACTAAACAAATTACATGCAAGCTTAAAAATTAGAATTATAAAATGCTACATCTATTCTATATTAATGTATGACACGGAGACATGGACAATGAACAAATAACTAGAAGACAGAATTGGTGCCTTTGAGATGTGGATATGTAGAAGAATAGGAAGTACTTCATGGAAAGAGAAGAAAACAGATTCTAATAACACTTCGTATGAAGAAAGAATTATTAAGAGAAATAAAGATCAAATAAATGATGATGATGTTCCTCCTTCGTAAGCGAAGATGAGCATGGCATGAAAAAACAATAAATGTGATTAACATGCAGAAAGAAACAAAACATTTCTGATTGTCTAATTTGGTTTGTTATTTCGTAGATACCCGATGAATCCGATTTTTAAGAGGAACATTCTATTACAGTGCATACAGGAGTGCAGAGGGTCTGGTGTAGGAGAGTTTTCCGATTTGTCCTTTCGGTTCCGTTGCTTGTCAATTGCCCGAAGTGTTCTTTCTTTTTCAAATTTAGTAATGCCATCAGTGATCTGGGTGTGCCAAGCCCAGCGATCAAGGGATGTAGTCTCCCAGGAGATAGGATCGATACTGCAGTGTTTGAGTTTATATGATCCTTGAAGCGCTTTTTCTACCGTCTGCTTGAACGTTTACCACCGCACAGCTCCACATAGAATAATCTTATTGGATAGTGCTTGTCTGGCGTACGGACGATGTGGCCAGTCAAGTGGAGTTGGGACCTGGTCAGCAGGGCATGAATGCTTTGCATAAGGGACTGTAAAGAATTTCCGTGTCTGATACTCGATGCTGCCAACGCACTCCCGTGAGGTTTCTTAGGCACCGAAGGTGGAAAGAGTTCAGCCGTCGAGCGTGTCTCACATAGACAGTCATGGATGACCCAGCATAAAGCAGTGTTGGTAGAACCATTGCGCGGTACACGTCCAACTTAGTTGTCAGACTGAGACCACGCCTGATCTAAACGTTGATACGAGGCTCCCGAATGTCGCACTCGCGCCAGTAATACGCAATGCAACATCCTCCTAATTTGTCACAGTTTACGATATAGTGCTACACTCTTATTGGAAGTATTGAGGTTTTCTCCCTTTACTGTGATTACTGGTGTGTGTAGGAGACACCTGGCACAGGTTGATACATTACTAATGTCTTCCCGGTGCTGATGTTGAGATCGAACGTATCGTAGGTCAAAGAAAAGAGGTCTATACTGTCCTGCATGTCTTTCAGACTGGTATCGTTTAGCGCGCAATCATCGGCTAACAATAGGTCGCGAACAATGTCCGTCTTAGTTTTGGTCTTGGCCTTCAATCTACTAAGACTGAATAGTCCTCCATCAGCTTGATAGCGAAAACAAATTCCTGCACTGTTATTCCGGATGGTATCATTTAACATGGCAGAGAATACCACGCTGAAGACCGTCGAAGCCCCGTTTGACACCGTTAGTTACCGGAAACGGGTTTCAGTGTTTCAGTTTGCTCCGTTTTCTTGCACACATGTGGCCATTCATCACGGAACTGGCGAACCTTGTTGGTGAATTTTTGGGGACATCCAAATTTGGCCTTGATCTTCCATAGTCCTTCGCGATTTACAGTGTCGAATGCATTAAGTAGGTCGACAAATGTGGTTTAGAGACCAATGATATGTTCGTGACACTTTTACTGTACTTGTCTGGCAGTGAATATTATGTCAACCGTACCTCTGCCCTGTCGGAAGCCACATTGGCTCTCTGGGAGGAGACCTGTCTCAAGATGGACTTGCAGTCTGTTTAACAGGACGCTAGTCAGAATCTTGCCTGCTATAGAGAGCAGGGATATGCCTCGGTGGTTGTCGCAAACTAGGCGATTTCCTTTTCTCTTCTATAGATGTATGATATAAGCATCCTTAAAGTCTTTTGGTATCGCTTCTAACGTATTACACAGGTTTATATAATCGTTTCAATCAGACACTACAGACTATATCTAAAACTAGTGTGAAATGATGTGCACACAAGAAAACATACAAATTACAATATACAAATCATATTCAACGTTTCAACCAAAAGGTATGTCGTGTCTGATTGAAACGATTAGTATGTCGTGTCTGATTGAAACGATTATATAAACCTGTGTAATACGTAAGTACGATTGTTGATACGTTTCACGCAGTTAACTTGTATTGATTGTGGTATCGCTTCCAGGTTCCACATTTTCTGGAAGGGCTCTGTGAGTATAGGAGTCATAACAGGGCCACTGACGGCGTAAACGAACTTCGGCTGAAATGAAGTCTGGACCTGGCGTTTCTCCTACTGACAAATTTGAGATTGCTTTACCCACCTCCTCAAGACAAGGGGGCTACGATAATTTATAATTTATTGGTATTTGCCTGAAGCGCGCAATCACTTCATCGTTGATGTTGGAGGGGCAGTTTAGTACATTTTCAATATGTTCAGCACAGCGATTGGTAATTTCCTCTCTGTCAATGACAGTATACTTTCCATCTGCGCTTAGAAAAGGAGACGTTCTTGAAGACTCTATCTATTTATACGCTGTAGCCCTTGTTTGCCTTGCGGCGTCAGGGGTAGACGAGTTCTCTGGAGATGGCCTTCCTGTGTGCAGTTTGTAAGCTTGTTCCTCTGGCTTATTTTCTTTATAGCCGTTATGTCTATGTGCCAAGGTCATCTGTGGCATGCTGTCTGTTGATAGTCTGGAAGTGTGTGAAGGGCACTTAATCTGTTGTATAGTGTCGCACCATCGGTATCACCATCAGCACCTCGAAGACATTAGTAATGTATCAACCAGCGCCAGGTGTCCCCTACACACAACCTGTAATCACGGTAAAGGGACAATAAAACGAAATACCGTTTCTGTGTAAAGTTTCTGTGTTTCAGTGTTTTCTAGATGGACTATGTGATTTCTTTTCTGAATGAGATAGATTAGAACACGGTTTATCAATTTGGAGTCACTGAAACGACACTTTGACTGGTTAAGCGACCCGTCAGTGTAGAAACTAGTACAAATACCGCTCGTAGGAAACAATGGAGAGTTCCTAAAGACTGCTGGACATAAATTGCCTTTAAAGCTCAATAAAATTTCTTCATATTATTGTTGTCAGCGTAATTTTGTATCTCTGGCTTTGCTACTAAACCATGAATCTTGCATCCTCCTTGGTTCTTTTTTCGCGCATTTCTTTGAATTTTCGATAGCGTCTTTTTGCTAGTTGATATGGGATCGTTTAGGTCGATTAGGGAGCCGCGTAGCGCAATGGTTAGCGCACTGGCGCTATGAGTGGTGCTTGGTTCATTTCCCAGTTGAGGCGGAATTGTTTTTCAGATCGCAACTGCTCCCAGGTCGACCCAGCCTTAAATGGGTACCGGATTGCTCCGGGAAGTAAAGGACTGCGAGGGAGAAGAGGTGCCTACCACCCATATTTGCAGAGCCTCTGAAATGTGAGATCGCTAAAATCTCACACCCCTTCTGCATTAATAAATGATATGGGTTGCTTTACTTTTTTTTATGGGCTCGTTTAGATAAGCTTTGTGCCGTTTGTGCTTGTCGTCCATGAGAGCTTTGACCTGTACATCGTTTTCGTCAAACCAATCTTGATACCTGCGAACAGCAACCACACCACTTCTTCTGTAGCTCTGTAGATAGTTTCACGGATGTTTTCCCAGCTTTTTTTTAATGTCTATGGAGTCGACAGTCAATCGTGCAATTTTGGTATCCATTGAGCTGAACAGACTCTGTTTATATTTATCAAGTGGATCTTTCAATTTGAAGACGTCGAAACATTGTGAGTGTCTGCTATTTGGAGGTTGCCGGATATGCAGTGTATGGAGATTCATTTTGGAAACTAGTAGTATGTGGTCCGTCCAGCAGTCGGCGCCACACATGGATTTAGTGACTCTCACATCCTGCTTATCACGTTATCTCACGATGACATAATCGATTTGATGACACTGTTTTGAATGTGGGTGCACCCATGAAGTCTTATTACGATGAGATAGTTAATAAAGTATGTATAAAGTATTTTATAGATACAAGATAAAGTATTTTGGACATATTAAAAGACATGACAACTTGTTGACGACCTTCGAGTTAAATCGAGAGAAGGCGAGCAGGAGGTAGGCAGAGATACAAGTGGGAAAGAAAAACCACGAGATGGACAGGCTACAGTCTAGCCGAGTGCACCTCTATTACAAGAGACGGTATGTTTGAGTACTGTTACAGACAAATTTCGCTGCGAAGATGACACTGTTCTTCTTCTGCATTCACTCTCTGATAACCAACACTAAAGTTCGTGTGATTTACGCCAGCGAGCGAGAAGTACGCTGTGCTGTCTTTCCAAAGCAGAGCTGTTTTATTTGTCCCGTGGATGGTCCACAATATTCGTTTTCGGCATGCATTTAATTCAGTTTGACTTAAATTCAGTGACAGCCTTTCTATCTATTGCCAGGCGATGGATATGTATCGATTCTACTACATGACGTTTTCCACCAAATGTGCCCTTGGATTTTACATGCCAAAACATGTCCCTGAGTGGCATTCTCGGATGAGACGGTAATCGGGGATTTAGGCTTGGGTCGATTACGTCAATCTCGCACGAGGTGTTCCGCGGCCTGTGAGCTCGTCTCGCGTAATTAGAAGTATTGTGTCTGTGCATATCGAGTACTGAACCTTTTCTTTCTGCGAGCATGATTCCTGTATAGGAAATCATCGACCGTAGAGTTGGGCCCTGGTTCGTTCGCCCCCTTAGACGATGTGTCATTCAACGACATCGTGAACCTCTCCTCGATGTCCGAGTCCGTACACATATTTAGGAGCTCCGAGGCGTAGAATCTTGTCTTGGGCTAAACAAAACCTTTTTTCCTATTTTCCTGTAACATTATTCCGTTCTATTTACACGTGGCGCTGCCCTCTGGCGTTGTGCTGCCCTCTCATTGTACTCAATATATTATCCTTACGAAACTAACGCACGACTTGATATTCGTCATGACATTTTTCTATTTCGTGACATTTGCATTGACCGCCTGCTCCAGACTATTGACTAGCGTTACTGTGTGTCGACGGTGTCGCTGCATGTTTTGGTGCAGATGTGTCGGAGACATTGCCTGTATTTTTCCAGTCAATTTTCGTTCCATCTGCTGCCTCCACATTCACGGACACGATCCTCGAAAGTTTTATCCAGAAACAGCACGAGCAGCTCAGTATTTCTGTTTCTAAGGTGCACCACGAGGAGGTACTTTTGAGGTCTTGGTTATCTGTTAACTCTGGGTCAGCCGAGAGAAATTCGGTACCTTCTGCACTCCGGAGATGGCACTTAATGATGATGATATCAGCATGATTTTTGTAAGATTTTCACTCATTCTCGACAGTTTCATAACGTAGGTAGTTAATGAGTTTGCCTCTCTTTTGGAGAGACGTGCTCCTTTCAACCAGCGGACAAAGTCCAATTAGGTTATACCAGGACACACTAGAATAAAATATTAGAGGAAACAAAGACCCCAAAGTTTGAGTCAACATTATAAGTTTCATTGTGTTATTACAAAACAAAAATTATGAACAAAACACATTGGTAACAGCTCGTTGGTGACTATCCATAAATTACGTCAACATGTAAATGGGTGGGGGTGGAAATCTGAAAAAGTGTGATAACTGTTGACAAGGGGGAGGTGGTGTTGACAACAGTTGACATCAAAGATACTGTTTTTTATACAGCGATTAAATTCTTTGAATTTGCACTATTTCTTTCTAAATATGTGAACACAATCATGTAATTTTCCCGTACATTTTCTATTAACAATTTTTAGAGAGGGCTTGTGGTAAAATGAATTGGCATAATTAAGCAGTGATTGGGGGAGGGTCTATGAATTCTTGACATATTTGTCGACATTTCCTATGTACCAGAGACATCCTAAATATATCAATTAAAGCAATAAAATATATTAAAACAGCACAATATAATAATGTATTTCCTCTATCTCAGAATAGCGTCACAAATGCTTTAATCAACGTTAATTTGGTATATTTTATTGCTTCATGCATGTGCAAACACGTCCAGATTAGCCTGCTACCAGGGCCGCAGATATATTCTCCTCAGTGGGAGTTATCTAATTTAAAACAAACAAGGAAATCTGTTCTTTTTCGTATTTCAGTTCGTCTATTTGATAAAATATGTGATGACCTATTTGTGAAAAAACGCCAAGGGGTGTTTTTTTTTTTGCTTTTGGAGTGGGGTGGTGGATAAGGTTCCTATTACTATACGTAATTTTCCGATTTGGCCAAGGAGGCGAGAAGAACACTCCCTTACCTACCGGTCTGCCTACCACCAATATCCAATTGGGTTTTTTTATGTGACCAGCAACAGGAGAATGTGTTGCTTACACTGTGCTGATATGTTTAGCTTTTAATAACTTGTAATTAAATAGTCTGTCAATGAATGTATCCATATCTGAAGTAATTGTTTACCATAATATCAAATATCTTTCAAGTATAGTCACTAACAAGACTCCGAATCCCCATAAAGGTTTGAAACGTTCCTACGAATAATTAAGACTGTCGACAAGACACCCATATGGTTACCAAAACGTCCACAGAGACGCCAGCGTCTTTCGCTAGGAAACGCTGTTCACGGTGACCTAACACCTAATTGGTAGGGGAGATCTATGACAGACTGTTCACAACCGGTGTGCAAGAAACTGTTTGTCCACTCCCTAGTCTACTCATACGCTTGCTGAATTTACAGGACTACATCTGGAGATTCATGCAACAATGATTTCTATAGTTTTCACGCAAACTTTTGGTTCCTGTGAATAGTGGAGTGGGCATCTTTTAGCTGCCATTATAATGCCATGTTATTCGTCCGCTCCAAAATAGCTCGTGTATCAGATGCATTACATCCTAAACAATAATATTGATCGGTTACAAGACAGTGTCATGATTATTCTAACTTCTATTATCTGTGTAAGGTTTGCATTTCACCTTCAGATTCGTCTGCCACACAGAAGAGTTTCTCAAAGTGGGATCCGCTCGTTAATGTATGTGATTATGGATCGCTTCAGTGTGTCCACTGGTAACACAAAATATTAAACTACTCATATTTGTATGAATAATGTCAAGATTAGCGAATAATAAATATTAAATTTAGGTACATTTCTGATAAAACATGGTCAAACTTCTACTGTTAATACACTTTCAAATTGACCACACAAAACTTCCAAAATAACCAAAATACATTCCATGACTAGTGACATCTAAAGATGCCAAATTGAGTTAAATCTAGCCACGAAATGGTCATATTGTGGCAACCTGGATAATATTCAATATTTGAAAATTGTGATATTCAAATTGAATATCCTGATTAAAAATAAATATTGCTATACAAATTATAGTCTTTAGTTGCCTCATCTTGGGCCACCCGTGTCCAAGCACACATTATTGTAATGGGTGCCTGTATACATGTGCTATTTATTGAAAAGTCAGCTATATCAACATGGGTCGATAAATAATAAACACAAACCTATGTTAAGTAAGAGAAATTACATGGAGATGATCAGGACAACAGACTGATAAAGTTAGTAGTTCTAAAAGTAAGTTATTTTAGTACAGAGCGGTGTTCTGCAATGGTACTACATTTTTTTATGCTCAGTCGTGCTAAGTCCGGAAGTGGCTTCTCTGCTAGAGAGGAATGATTGTAGCTGAACAGAGTAAAGTTTATGTCACAACAAGCTTCAGTATGAGAATGGAGGTGAATGCAGCTACAACAGCTTTATGATTGTTCTCGAAAACCACGCTGATTAGGGAGGTGGTATTCTCTTACTCTCAGTCCATAACATATTTCAAAAGCGGATGGTTGTGACATTAATAGGCGACATACATAAATATCACTCACGGAAATGGTATGGATCTGCTTCCAGACCATGCTGGAGTACCCGGAAATGGTATGAGTCTGCTTCCAGACCATGCTGGAGTACCCGGAAATGGTATGAATCTGCTTCCAGACCATACTGGAGTACCCGGAAATGGTATGAATCTGCTTCCAGACCATACTGGAGTACCCGGAAATGATATGAATCTGCTTCCACCATGCTGGAGTACCCGGAAATGAGTGAGCTGACACGCTGGCTACAAGGACACCTGTGGTTGGGGCTTTGACCATAGATAAAGGTGAGATCTTTATAGGAATACTGGATCACATATAGGAGGATGACAATTGACTGGATGAAACACTAGTGCATAGATTTCAGGAATTTGAAGCGTGGCCCGAGCAGGTAAGCGTGAGAGAGAGGTTGAATTAGGCACATGAAAAATTAGCGCACGACGGGAACATATGCATACATACTATTCATCATCTGCGAAAAAAAGACAGAGCACCCATGAGTTCTTCTAGAGTGAAATGCCCCTAATTCATAAATACTGGAAATACTTTATGTATGCACCCTGTTAAAAGCTGCATTGTATTCTATCATATCATTTATTGATTAATAATCTGTTTTTATTAATAATCTGTATGAGAAAATGAGAAGCCTTTTATGCAATAAAGAAATATCAATGCTTACGCGATTTCGAGTGCTAGCATATAATATTGAGCCAATCTTTCTTTATGGAAGTGAAGCATGGACAGTAAACCCAATTACCCAAGATAAGCTGCTGGCAACTGAGATGTGGTTTTTAAAAAGAATGATGAATATTCCATTGACAAATGAGAAAACTAATGTAGACTATCTCGAAGATGCTGGAGTAATAATTGATGGAAAATTATAGCAATAATTAGAAGAAGACGACCAAGATTAATAGAGCATGTGATGAGGAAAATAAAACTTGAACATGTAGTAACCACCGGAAAGATCCAGGCTGGAGGAGACAAAGGATGACAAAAAGAACAATTTCTGGATGGGGTTGTCAGTGTGGAACAAAAAAAAAGTCACCAACTGAACTTATTAACAACACAAGACAGCTAGCTGTGGAGAATCATGATCGCCTACACAACTCGGTATAACACTTGATTGATTGTATTTAATAAAAAATTATAATTAATTTCAAAATTATAATTAAACAGACAAGCTGTTGCAGGATCGCTAGAACAATACGGGTGTTATGTTAACAAGAACATGTATTACACATTACTGAAGAACATCTCATAAATGAAAATAATATCAATAATATAAACAATGTGGAATTCGACCTGTGTCCATCTGGGAAAAAAATTATAATTATATAATATGTATATATATATATATATATATATATATATATATATATATATATATATATATATATATATATATATATATATATATATATATATATATATATATATATATATATATATATATATATATATATATATATATATATATATATAAACAATGTTTTCCGTTATTCGTAAAATAGCTACCAAATGCCCGAAGTGTGAACTGTCGGTAAAAGAATGACAAATGTGTATTATTAGAAGTGAAAATAGGAGAGTAGTGCACATGATGAGACAGATAGTGTAGACAACTAATCAAGACGAACACATATGAGAAAACCTAAAATGCTACGTAACAAAGACAGATAGACACAACAAACACAGTAGTACAAAACAAGTACTTACACAGCAACCTGCACGTTGAATAGACATAAGGGAGAAAATATCATAAACGCATACAATAATACATCGGTGAGACAAACTTTGGAAGACCTGAAGTTTGCAATCTGAAAGTAAAGATATGTTGGAACTATAGGTAGCCATGGGGCATTAATTATTGATTGATCGGTTAGTATTTATAACATTTTCAACATCAAACTGTCATCTATTAGTGTTCGATAGTCTGGCAGCATTGTGTAATATTTTTTCAATCATTCTTTTGGCTTAAAATGACAATAGATCCTCATTATTGAAACTTATTCCTGTCCAGAGTATTCATCAGTTTCTAACATTATTCGCATGGCAACAATTAGTTATTAAAAACAATGGATATCATTGTTTCTTTATTGCATTTTTTAGAGTTTGTTCTTAAACTCCAGCTCTTAAACTTAAACTCTCTTGTAGCAGGACAATGGACCTGCCATATTTACAGCGGATTGTAGTCCATAGAACGCAGATGCGTTGTGTGATGATTCTATTTGCACCAGCGGCCCGACTTATCAGATTTCGATAGTGGTACGTTTTTTTAACAAATTTTATGGAAAAGTTGGGTATCCGTAGCCATATTGCTAATAGACCAGTCTGTGTACCTCAAGGTGTTTAGTAACTTCGCTCACACAGCACGGTACCCTTTTTTGGTCCCCCTTCCGAGCAGATTCCAGTCATCTTTGCTTGAACTCTTTGCCGATATCTGTGACGCAAGTAAACGCAAACTTATTTTGAATTGGTAACAACGAATGTCGTACAACTACAACCAGAAATCATAAGTCGGAGGTCGTGGTGGTATGTTTATCTGAACCACGACCTGTATTGTTGGTGGTTATAAGCACTGATATAACCAAAATTGACACAAGCCCGTGGTTGAAAGGAGGATACCTTAGTACAAGAGGTACACAGTAAATTACCACTACATCCACAAACACGCACACATGTGTATCTCCACATCCTGACTAGGATATGCTTCCAACGTTCTTGTAACAATAAGGGGAATAACATGTGAATATAACGAACATTTTCTGAACTATAAATCTTTCTAATGTAAATCTGGTTGACCACTTTGCGGATTATACTTAATCGATCTACTCTGAGATGTAGATCACATACAGCTGCCATCCAGATTTATATGTTCATTTTTTCTAAAATTCTCACTAGGTCATTCTTGTAACAGGGTGCACCATTATCTTTTCAACAGGATGTAGTCCAGAGAAAGGAAATGCGTTGTGATGCCGTTTTTGTGTTGTTTGTTCTTTTTTTTGCGTTATTGCCCGGCGTCATCCGACTACTGCTCCTTATTACCACTGGCTTTTGTTTCTGTTCTTGTAACACACATGTCCATCTACATCAGTGTTTTTCACATTATTTCCTGCCACCGCCCCCTTTTGTATAGTTTGTATAGACCAACCAGGGCTGTATATGCGTTTTGGGTAAGGATGGGGGAGTGTTTTTTTTAAATACTAAAATATATTTTTAATGAGATTTCTGTGTGAACTATTTTTTATAAATTGTCACTTGATCTCATTGGTTTCATATTCTCATTGAAAAATAGCAAGCACAGTGACAATCGTCTCTTTATGGGAAAATAAATGAATCCCTATATTGGCCAAATTTCTTTAGGTGTAGTTTCTTTTATCTCTATTGATGATTGAAATAATATAAACAACAGTATGATCTGCGAAAGCTATTAGCAAGACTGTTAGACTTGCTGAAAAGGTCTCAAAGATTATATATATATATATATATTAAGAACAATAATGCAAAAACACACGTTGAAAATTAGAAAACTTTCTCGTAGTGTGCGCTGTATTGAGTTTACAAAGTGGATTTACAGGACTCACTGTGACTAAGTCAAAAGTTGATGACGTTTAATAAGTTTTAATTATTTTTATTTTGAACATCAAAAAGCTTCAGTTTTCAGGAGATGCTTGTCACTGGTTTCACTAATCTAATTTGGGCCATGTTAGAGATAGAGTTTAATTAATATCAGACGAATTGCAATTTTTGTTTTATTGTACATAAAAGTTGTACGTACGTGCATTTTCTATATTTTTTTCGTCAAATGTGATGTTCAGTGCTCCATAAAGCTTTTTCGTCCCCTGACCCTCTGTCCCCTTTTTTCCTAAATCGCTTCCTCCCCCCCCCCCTCAATCCCACTCTTGAGACGCTAACCCCCCCTTTCCCCTTTGAGTTTTCGTCCACTTTTAGAAACCCTGATCTTTTGTCTACTGCAAACTTGTCATCTGTTGTACGCGTAGCATCTGTAGCTTGGTCAGTGACACGACCAGGGTTGGTAACACCTGGTGCGATATCCCTGTGGCTCCTCTCCCTCCCCCACCCCCACATTGATATGCTGTCATTCATTCTGTGAAATCTGAGGATCTTTTTTTAAGTTTTCATAGTAACCGTTATAGAAACTAAGAGTGAAAATTATGTTTGTTTTACTATTAAGTTTCAAGAACAAACCACCTTGTCGTGCTCACAATGTTTAACACTTTGACTTATTTCCGTTTATACCCATATGTTATTTTATTTACAGTTATGCTGTTTATATGGTTTCTTAGTTTCTGTCAATGAATTTTAATGATAGTATTCATCTATGAAGATATAAAGCTCAAGTGTCGGGAAAACAACGCAAACTGAGAATGTGAGAGGGGAGGCTGGGATAACACGAGGCACATATCAAAATGAACAGAAATATGTATAAATGTTACCAATATTAGTCAATACAACAAGCTAACAACGTTCATATTGATATTCATCTATGCAACATCAACATTTAAAGTGACCAATTCGTCCGTGTTAACTGGGTCTGAAGAGGGAGCAAATAATATCAATACTAGACCGTGCGTGTCGTAAGAGAAAGTGAGGGTGGCTCATAAGACAGTCTAATTCAACTGTCAAACTGAAGTCAAATGTGTCAGGCTGAGAGGCGCAAATATCTCAACCAAGCTGTAAAAAATGACACAATACATTAAGTTCTCCGTACTACATCCTGCTGACGAATAGGAGTTTGAGAGAGATCACAGAAGGTCACGGTACCAACTGTTTTTGTACGTGTGATGCAGGAACTCTACGTATAAGCATTACATGCTCCTAAAGTGGTAGTTTGTGTTGCTAGGTATTTGTCACAATTATGTTGCTAACCCCGTGTTTAACCCTTCCTAGCGACCTTTTACTGTTTGTTGTGTAGAGTGGTGTATTCTTATTCTTTCCTCACTATAGTAGCTATCGAAAATTGCATTGGAATATATATATGTAATGTATGCATTTGCACTAGTTCTTCCTATAGCTTATTAGGTGTGAGACATTCTTTCACTGAGCAGTGTACTATGACGCACATAAAGATTTGATATTGGAATGTCTTGTAGTAGTGTATTTGAATAGTGTAGCATTTGATATTGTGACATGGACAGTGTATTATTTGATATTGTGACATGGACAGTGTATTATTTGATATTGTGACATGGACAGTGTATTATTTGATATTGTGACATGGACAGTGTATTATTTGATATTGTGACATGGACAGTGTATTATTTGATATTGTGACATGGACAGTGTATTATTTGATATTGTGACATGAATAATGTAGCATTTGCTATTGTTATATGAATAGTGTAGCATTTAATATTGTGACATGCGATAGTGTAGCATTTAATATTGTGACATGCGTTAGTGTAGCATTTAATATTGTGACATGCGATAGTGTAGCATTTAATATTGTGACATGCGATAGTGTAGCATTTAATAGTGTGACATGGGATGATTTAGCATTATATATTGTAGCATTTTATACTGTTTCTTTACTACTTCAACGGTGCAAACCATTGGGGTGCAAGTGATGATTAAATGACTGCTATTAAATCAAGCTCTTCTGGTGACCGTAATTCTACTGTCAAATTTTCATACTCCTATTTATAGACAGCCCATTTGGGAGTAACATCCATCATTCATATGTGAAGATATGCTTTTATGTTATGGAATTTCTCTTTGTTTTTCATTTTTGTAGATATTCCGTGATATTCTGTCAACTTTCCGTTTGGTTTTGTTTCATCTCAATCCTAGTTTTCTATTATTCCTGCACTTCCGGATTATCACATCTAGTAATATGAACGTGCCGGTTCTTTCTGGTCATATGTAATGTGTTATTGATAAAGTCATATGGTCAAAATGCATATTTGTGTGTGTTATGTCTGTGTTGCCAGCGATTAGCAATACTTCATTACGATTTTCCAAGTTTTTCCTGTTTACAGAGCAGATTAAAGCCAAAGTCTCAGGAAGAATACATCGCTTTTTTGGTCTCCAAATATCAGCAGTCATACATTGCATATACTGTAACGAGACACTTATGTATACTATGTGTATTTATGTATAGCGTGCATTCAATGTATCTTCAATGTTCTGAGTACACTTGACAACTAACCGATAACAGAACTCTAATCACTTTGAAATATAATTCATCCCAAATGGTTCTACAATCATCGGACAATGCTCTGACCTGTTTTTTTAGAATCTCACAGCTGTTGTCGATGTTCCGTATATCACACACGTATTTTTATTATGACAGTACATTATCCATCATGCAACACTGCTACTATTTGATTTCAGCCGCGCCACAGATTGTGATTACACACAGGCGCAGCTGCTACGACGGAAGTGTACATACGCGACAGTAAACTGTTTATGAATGTTTGTGTGCGGGATAAGAAAGTGATTCTATTATGCAAATATTGACCCGACAACTCGACCGACTGATAGAAATATTGACCTGACAAATCTACCGACTGATAGAAATATTGACAACTCCGAACGTAAAAGTAACTATTGACTAATAATAAAACGAGTATGTGCCATTCTGAATTTAGACAGATGTTGTTTCACGTTTAACATGGAATACGGACTACGTTATTAGTATTGCAAACTTGTTTTCTCTTGAGTGTTGTCGTAAATGTGAGTGTTTACTGAATACGTTATTTACATTCAGTGTATTGATGGATTCTAGTTGAAACTTATGACTATCTATATCCATTATGCATCAACCCATAACACGTCAGGATCGTAGGGGTACCACATTGGATGTGTACCACTCGAAAAAACTCCAGCGCATGTTATCTTCAGCGATGAGGATGAGCGAGGAAAAATATAAATAGTAAAGCAAAATGAATTAAACTGGTTACTAAAAACACTTATTTGCCTATGAATAAAAATATATAAAAAAGTATATATATTATAAAATACAATAAAACTATACAGAACAAATCTCAACGTATCGGTCCAAACGGCACCCTCCAATACGTTGGACACCCTCCGACCATTTGGTTATTTAAAAATATAAACTTGTGCAGTCTTTAATATTAAATGTTCTTAATTTTATTTCACCTTTTTCTTCTTCTTTCGCTTTCAATTGATCCATACAAGATCTTTTAACAATGAATCTTGTCGACACACTGTTGAAAGTAGTGCTGCTTGTGAACCTGCAAGGAACTCTAATTTACTTTCTTACGCTCACATTTATCTACTGCTCTTTAAAAGAGATTTCTTATCTTACATTTGTATTCGAAGGCATGTATTAATCTCTCCATGCCTGCAGTGGCTGTCCAACTCTCACAACCATAAAGCATATTAGAGAGAATTCTAAAGTTTAATTTTCACTCCAGCATTGATGTTGCTTTTCCAAATTACGGTTAGCCCTGACATAGCAGATAAAGCCATCTCCAGCCTTATCTTTGATTCTGTTTTTCATTTTTTATCTCTGCATGTGCGAGATTCGAGGTATTTGAAAATATTGACTTCTTCAAGTTTATGCCTTTTGTTGGTCTGTTATTACTATACAGTGAATTTGTTCAAGCACATATATAGCTGATGCTGACTACATGTGTTAATCAGTGAAGTTCTTCACTTTTAGAATGTATGCAAACTTGTAGATTATGTTGTAGTGTATAATTATTAATATATGAATTTTTGGGCCACAGAGTCTCTCTCCTTCTTCATGAGATTATGGTCATAACGTAATAATATTTGTGGATTCTCAGAACTCTTTACGATTCTCGGCGAAAACAAGGTATTGCAGTTTTGCTAATCGCTGGAAACACACAAATCGACGTCTCAAATAAAAGATCTTTAACAAGATCACAACATAACTCATGTTCAAAGAACGGCATTGTCTATGTCACATAATAGAACTTATTGGAACAAATTCAGGAATTCATGAAATAATTTATGATAACTGAAAATTTAAACACTAGAATATAGATACGAAACAAAATGAATAGAAGATATACAAAAAAACAACGTGGTATTTACAGGAATATTTGATGTTAGACAAAAAGACCATAGAGTACCACATTGGTGGTACACGAACTCTCAAGCGCATATCGATACCCGTCATAAGGCTCCTGTCATAATTTGCTCATAAATTACGTCAACCTAGTTTTTAACACCCCCGTCCCTCCCCATCAGATCTTTGTGAACAAATGTCAAGAATTTGGGGAACCCTTTACTTAATTATATCAAAAATAATTAAATTCCTCGGCTTACTTTTGAAAAGCTGATTTGTGCGTATTTTTCTGTGTAATGCTTAGCAAAACTTGAAAAAACTGTTTCCAATATGTGTCAGTCGGTGTACAGTTTTGCTATAATTGTTATCTACTACGATTCTGAATACGTTAACTAGCAGCCAATGACATGTTTAAACAATATGCAACGTCTTTTGTCCCAGTTGTATTGATCAGATGTCCATGTCTAATTGCAATAAGACCTTATATTATTATGTTATTCAAACTGTTATGTCGTGTTACGGACCAACAAGCTATTTTCTTGGAGTGATGTTGTTTAGAAGTCAACATTCTTCCTATGCACCCGTGTGTTGACGCGGCCCGAAAGGGGAGCCAAGAATATTTACACTGCTACCTGCCAGGCGTGTCGTAAGAGACGACTAAGGAGGTTTTTTGCGGATAGAGTTTGCTGGCCCATCCCATAACGGGTCAAGGGTCAAATTCATCCATAAACCATGCTAAAATCACATATGTCATGCCGGAAGACGCAAATGTCGCAGCTAAGCTGTAAACCATGACAATGACACAACGTATTCTGTTCTCTGAACTTGCTAATCTGCAGAAGTTTGAGAACGAACGAAGAGGAACCTCCTTCCACTTTCAGTGCTGACAACACTTCCTGATTCAGATATACATCACCGGTGTCAGAACAACCTCACTCTCTGGAAATGTAAGATATGCGATAATAAAGATGTTACCAATAATAAGTGACATGCTATCAACAAAACACAAGGACAAACGATGTTTCCATTTAAAAATAATTCCTCTGGACGAAATAGAATAAGTTGAAGGCGAAACGGAAACAATGACACTTTCTAAAAACATCTCAGTCTAAACCAGGAGAACCGGGGAAACTGGAAAAGACAAAAACAGTAGTAGGTAACAATCAAATGGGTAATGCAGACATGGTGTTGATGTTGTCGATATCCAAATGACTGATGAATAATTCAACTCTTGTCAGCACAATGAGGAAGATCTAAAACAGCCCTTAAAAACACCATTCTTAAAGAATGGGAATTAATAAGATGTAAGACCATCCAGGAACTAAAGCTGCAGGCAGCGGACCGCATCATATGAAGAACCAAAACCTCTGCCCTATGTGTGGCTTGCGGCATGAAAGGAGCAAACTAACTTACAGTGCAATACCATTATTTGAAAAGTGCAGGTTTATGAAGTTGACTTTGTGATCCATACAGACCCATAGTACTATTAAGGGTGCGTGTAGAAGTTTTAATCTGGCAGTTGAAATGTAAGGGCATTCAATTAGGATGTGTTCCACTGTTTCATTGGAATTGCATAGTGTCTAAAAGTGGGTAGTTGCTTGGGTTTGATACGGTTTAAATGGCTATTGACCCTTGCATGCCCTGTTCGAAACTGAAAGATAACGAATTGATTTCTCCTACAGCGTTTGTTTCTGTTGTCATTGTCCTTTTGCCGTGTCATTTCACTAAATGCATTTCGACCAGCCAGCCCATTTGCTAGATTTCCATCTTTTCAGCCAGATTTCCCTGGTGTTGTTTCTGAGGATATGTTTGACTGTTCCCATACTACAAGGTATTTTATTTGGTTGTTTTGAGGCGCCTCTTTTCGCAACTCCGTCCGCTATTTCATTTCCTGCTAAATCGTTATGTTCATAGAGATCCATTGCATGTTCACACTAATGTGGTATGTGGAGAATGTCTTGATTTTTATATGGGGTATGTTTAAGTGCTTCTGAAACTGACCTAGAGTATGTAAAAATGACTTATGTCTCGTGGTTTTGGTTCCATGAGATCAAACTGTTGGTTTATTAATTCAATGCATGTCTTGATGGCCTCAGTCTCTGCTTCATAATTAGAACAATTTTTATCACAAGAGTCACAGCACTCGTAGGCAATCTATCAGGGCATCGCATATGGGTGTCATATTCTGCAAAACAGGTGGCCTTGAAAGCCGATCCATCAGTGTAGGCCTTGATTGCTGATGATGGATAACTGTTTATGGTTTTTATTGCACATGTCCTCAGAATTGTTGGTAGTGCTCTCTTATTGGCTGTTTTATCTAGTAATATTTTTTTGGATAGTTGGTTGGTGCAAGATCTCACAAGGGGGGGGGGTGGTCCGAGATATTTGTTTTCTAGTTCTCTCTCTTGCAGTAGATGGTGTTTGCCATCTTCTTCTCCGGGTATATCCAGTAGAGACAGTTGTTTTAGTCTTTCTGTTTGTTTCCAAGTGCCAATAAATGTTTTAGTTGTGTGATCATTCTTGTGTTTCTTGTACCAATCTACCGCTTCCGTCAGTGTTCTTTTCCGTCTGATATCTAGCGGCTCTACATTTGCATCTATCTCACATACTGCTGTGGGTGTTGATCGCATCCCTCCAAAGATTAGTCTCAGAGATTAGTTATGCACCCTATTCAGAGATGAGATAATAGTATTTCTCACAATGGCCTAGAGAGGAAGGCTGTAATCCATTACTGATATCACATAGCCGAGATACAGTTGGTGGAGAGTCTGTCTGCCTCCCAGTTTGTACAAGCTAGTCTTCTAGTGAGGTTTAGGCGTTTACTTGCTTTTCCTCTGAGATTTTCTATGTGCTCTTTTAATGGTAATTTTCTGTCTTATTTTACTCCAAGATATACGGGGACTCATCCTTTGTTAATATTTCCCCTTTCATTTTGATTTTGACAGATATGTTGGCTGTTTTGTGACAATAGTGTAAACCTTTTTCTGTGTATTGATTTTTAGTTCCACAAATTCACAACATACTGAAATTGTGATGAGAGCTCTGTCGATTTTTGCTTTTGCCAGGATGGGATATTTATCAGTGGTCCAGATGGAAAGGTCGTCAGCAAACAATTATTTTGGCACATTGAGATGTTTCACCAGATCTAGAAATGAAAATAAGGAAGATTGTGCACCTTAGAGAGGAGCCTTGAGGCAGTCCCTCCTCCAGTTCTTTTCCTGGATAGTGTACCGGCATAGCTGGTGGCTATGGTTCTGTTTGTCAGGAAGGTCTGTATCCATTTAAAGATCTTCTAACCTATTCCCATTCTGTTCATCTTCACAAAAAGTCCCATTTCTCCAGACTTTGTCGTAAGCTAAATACAGACATAAATCACTAGTATCAGGAACAACACAGTGCGCTGGAACTGTAGTGGCTACGGTGACACTTTGTAAATACGGTATAAACGGAAATCGATTAAAGTGTTGTCAACAGTAAGCACTACACACTAGTAACAAAAGTTTAAAACATTTTTCTTCGACTAAATAAATCCTTGGTGACTCCTTTTTCAATGTCTATTGTATTCTCAGAATTTCTCTGTAGCATCATCTCATTTCACAAGAAGAAAAATATTTACCATAGTTTTATTAAGTGTCTATGTTTCGCAGCTGAAAATGGCAATGTAATTTTACTTCGTAATTAGTACATTGCTATACAAGTGTTTATTAATACTTTTATATATAGATATCTATTGCAATACTTCTTAAGATTTTTGTCACACAAACACCCCCCCCCCCAGCTGTTTATAGTCACCCCCATACATTCAACATCTTTTTACATCTCTCAGTTGTTCTTTACAATTTGCGACTTCTGGTTGGGTTTGAATAGTATATATTGTCGTGAGTTTTTTGTTTTTGTTAAGTATACATTTTTTTAAGTGTAGCCATGTGAGGTTTTTCTGATACGGGATTATAAATCCGACAGTGGGGACTCAATGTGCTCGTAGTAAAATTAAGAGTTTCCCAAAGACGACTAAGGCCATCTCCAGGGAACGCTTCTACCCCTGATACAGCAAAGGCAAAAAGGGACCAGCGTATAGATGGATGGATGGATGGATATAAATGAGATAGATAGACAGACAGGCATGCAGGCAGATAGACAGAGGAGATATGAGATGAGATAAGCATAGATTAAATAGATTTTAAAAAAATGCTTCACCTCACTGTGTTTTCTTTGTTTAACTAGGACCAGTTTTATGAATACAGTAGTTACTTATAGAATGAAATGCCTTACGAGATCTTCAGATTTTGACAGTGACTTGAGTACACAGTTTGAATAACTTGACAAAATGGTATTTTTTGGAGATGCGGTTTAGTCAAGTACGGAAAAACCCTTTTACTCGAATTGTAAGGCGATTCGGTTCCGCTAGAACGGACCTAGTTCAATTACCGTTAGTCTCTAGAAGGGAAAAAAAAGAGAAACACCTTATGAAGTTCAAATATGAGGGATATTGGAGTGGGTATCTTAATACAATCTACCTATTTCCTTAGTGTAAAGTCGGATGCATACTAGACCTGAAGGTACTAGACATGAATAAAGAGGGCATAAATGATTTTCTTAAAGACAAATAGAGTTGGACGCTGTTTATACAGAAGCTTGTATAAATGACCCTCTTCTTCTTCTTCAGCATACATTCTCGAACTCCCTCTGTGTATCACTTGCAGCAAGACAATGGTCATACTAGATTTCCAGCAGAATGTAGTCCAGAGAATGAAAGTGCATTGTGTCGTCTTTTTATTTGCGCCATTGGCCCATCATCTTCATCGGTGGAGTACAAGCTACTCTCAAAACTGGAGAAACTATTCATTCATTCATTTTCCTTTTGCGCTTAAGTTAGCGCATAGGGCAGAGGTTAAATCTCTCCAATTCTTTCTGTTCAAAGCTATTCTGTGCAGTTCTTGAATAGTGTGAATATTGGTTGTTTTACTTTCTCTAAGTATTGTTCTCCTGAGTGTTTCTTTTGGTCTACCCCTTGCTCTTTGGAGAAACTATGTTGCATTATAAATTTCACTAAAATGGGCTTGATATTTCTGTCTCAATGTGTAAGGTTATTTCATGTTGACGTTAGATTCTGCAAGAGTTTCTCACTGTGCAAGAGTTTATCTCCGCAAACATTAGCCCCAGTAATGTGTATGCATTGTTATACACTACCTTATCTCTTAACAATCATTCCAGTACAAGATTTGTGATCTAAATTTAGCCTGAATTTGTTACTCAGATTGACTCGTATACTGTTGTATTGATGGTAACTGTACACAAATCAATATCGCATTAGAATTGTTCAATTTATTCTCTTATTTGTGATAACATTCTACTGGGTATATTTAGTTGTGATTGATATTACCACTGTTTCTGTTCCTTCAGCGCCGAATACAGTTAAATGGCGCAGAAACCAGTGCTTTCCGTATTGAGCGATGTGATGCTGCTGTGTGTAGTTCTTGAGTTGTTGAACACCATCTTTTATATTTGTTCTGCGAAGATTTTCTTGATCTTCCTCTGTTTCATTTGTCATCTGGTACTCATTTTAATGATTGTAGTGGCAGCCTATTTTCATTCATCATAAGTGCATGTCCGATATAAGCCCACCGTGTTCTTATTGTTGTAGAATTATTTAGCTATTATTATTTTCTCTTTTTTTCTTGTTTGATTTCTTCCCAGCTGATATTTAAAAGTCTTATAAGACGTTTATTTCCAATGAATTTAATTTCTTCTTCAGTTCCTTTGTTACTTTTCAGCTTTCGTAATCATATGCTAATAAAGATGTTACATAAGTAATAACAAAAAGTCGTAGTTGGTTACAGTATATCAACTATATTATTACCACAGCGATTTTAAAATATGTCAGTAAATTCTCTCTCATTCTTGACATAGAGTTTCACATCTATGCTTCCGACAACACGAACTGTCTGCTCACACATTTGTCTAGAGATCCTAAACTGGAGATGATAGCAAGAATTGAATTTTGTTAGATTATTCTGCCATCGCATTCTTTAACGCATTTCTTTCATCGCTGAGAGACTTCTTGACACGCTTATACCTAAATTCCATGGGTTGAATTACATATTCAGATAAAAAATGTATGTCACCAGCTGTAAAATATAGTTATCTAAAATTCAGTCTGGCAAGATATCAGATATACTCTTTTGTATTTTTATAGATGGTGCATCAAGACAGTATTATAACATTTATTTGATAGTAATTTTTTTCAGTCTTCACAGCATTAACACAGTATTACGAGATACATATAGTATAGTCCGTTTACTAATTCATAAGCTCCGGAACTGTTAGCTCGAAGTGATTTTTAGCATACGACTTTCGAATCTCAATGACGCTAAAATATTGCTGCTATTTATTCCATACATGCCATGTTTTTGCACAGCAATTCTTTTAATGTAAAGTCGGACCATTGCAAATAGATGTAGTCAAATTTTAGATTCTACAAAACTCGTGCTATTTTTAGTTACATTTTATTCATAGTGTGATCTACATAATGCCTCGATATGTCAAGCAATTGTATGTTTTGACATTTATGTACAATCGTAAACGTGGTACCAATATGTGACAGTTAGTCTTGCCTTTTGTCACCATTAGACCACACACATGGTGTCTTAACTGCACAGAAAAGTATGGTTGTAGAAGAATTTAGATATTTTCATGTATTAGTTGCTCCTGTACTTACTCGCAAGTGTTAGCTCCACATATGTTTATCTAATCCCTGACTGTTATTCATTCTGTTAACAGAAAATAATGAAAATATATAATCGAAAAATAATATCTTCCAGTCATGTTCATGAATTAGTAAAGACAAGTAACTTCTCAATTGGATATCACGCGAATATAAACTGTGTTATAGTAATTTCACAGTTGGATATCACACGAATGTAACCTGTGTTTGATAGTAATTCCTCAATTGGATATCATAGGAATATAAGCTGTGTGTAGTAGTAATTTCTCAGTTGATATATTATTAAGACATGATTAGCAGTAATATATCAAAACTATATCATATTTAGAAAACTGAGTCATCATATTAATTCATAATTCTCACCAGTAGTGGTCGTTGTAATGAGAATACTGCAACGTTTCTATATAAATGTTCAATTTTACGTCAATTTGTGTCTCGTTTAACTAAGTTATAGCTGCGCGAATTTATTATGTACTATTTTTTATTTATTTTTTTAGTTCGATCACATAGACTGAGTATTTTAATATTTATTTTGTAGACAACCGGTTAAAGTCGTTGGCGTATTGAACAAATAATTCGCGTTTTTTCTTTATTTGTTTGTTTTTTGGGTTTTTTTTTAATTTTAAACGTATTCCTTCAAATCACATAGGTCTACATACATCTGTATACTCTAATCATATAATTCTATTTTGTAGAGCCTAATAGATTTGTTTCCCTAGGCGATCTCAGAAATGAGGGAATATCAAATTATTACTCTCTCTTCTTTTTTATTCTTACTTGGGCAACGCCGGGTGTGTGTGTGTGTGTATATATATATATATATATATATATATATATATATATATATATATATATATATATATATATATATATATATATATATATATATATATATATATATATATATATATCACATACACGTTCACACTTGTATGCGTGTCTCCTGTCCGACTTGCCTTCCAGTATGCCATTCAACAATATGTTATATTTTATTATGTACCCACAATATTTTGTATTGTTATTCTCCTCAGTAGTCATTTCTTCGTTCCTAGTATTTCGAATACGGAGTGCATCCCAATATGTCTGTTCTCTTTCCATGTGTTTTTACTTAAGCGCGGTAGGGTCATGGTTAGCGCACTGGTTTAGTATGAATGGTCATGGTCTTATTCCCCAGTTGAGTCGCAAATGTTGTCTACCGCTCTCATATAGCAGAGCCACTGAAATGTGAGATCGCTAACATCTCACACCCCTACGGCATTAATACATGTTATGGGTTAACTTTTTTATTTACTTATCCTTTATGCATCTACTTCTGAATGTAGTTAACATGGCTTTTATATCATTGTCTCGATAATGATCTAGGATTCAGAACCATACATCATTATAAAATGTGCATAGCACTTGCTATTTCTCACTTTAGCTTGTTTTTAATTATTTACTTATTTTTTTTATGTTAGTAATTTTCACATTTCACTCACTGCAAGTAGTTTTTATTCATTTCTATCCTCTTTTTAACCTTTAATGCATATCTGCCATCATCTGTAATCGCGTGTTCAGAGAATACGTAGTTGAAATATCGCTCCATGTACTAGATATTTAACTTTGGTTTCTCATTTACTTTTATGACCATATATTCACACATGCCTACTTGTATGTTAAATTATTCGTCTTAACATTATCGAAATAATTGTTGTGCCAGCACCTGGAATCTATTCCAAGTATATTTAAGAAACGAACGTACACTCAGATGATAACTTATGTGATATTATGGGAGCTTATCACGACAAATTGCTACCAGACTGTACTCCTGGTGCCGAGAATGATGGGGAATATGTGATCATAAGCTCTGATGTAGTTAATGGCGGTGATGCTTGTCCAAATTTAGATGGACGACATGCCAAGTATAAACGTTCTTTATTTCATGGGGAGAGCACTGATTCATGTAACAGCAGCGTGGCGGATTCCTTGGACGAAGAGAAAGATATATGTATGGGTGGTCTTCAGAAAGTATTGGAAGTGGATGAATCCAAAGAGAACAGTCCGATTGTTAAAGTAAGAAATGTTGTTTCGGAGTCACGGTACTCCTTCGAGAAGTCAAAATTAGCCCGTACTAGAACTGTAGCAGTTTGTCAGCGTCGACATGCCCCTCCTCCTCTATGGGCGTGGGAACGAGACAGAAGAACGCTCTCCTCAGATGACAACATCAGGGTTGGAAAGGTAACCTCTCATTAATGTATGTGTTTCTATAATTACAGTAACCAATGGCTATATGTTTGTTTATCTTTTCTTAATATCTCTCACACGGCCATGCAGTTAGTTAGTTCAATTATTTTCATTTCTCATATAGCGATGCATCTATTTAAGTAGGCCTAATGTTTCTCCCTGATGTTTTCGATCTTCGGAGTTTGCAAGCTAGGACTAAGGTGAGAGACACAGTGATAAGTGAACTCCTCTATGCAGATGACTGTGCATTGTATGCTTATTCTGCAGGCAGTATGCAGGTCACCCTAAACCAGTTTTCTGAAGCCTGCAACAACTTTGACCTCACCATCATCCCAACGAAAACAGAGATTGTGTTTCAACCTATAAAAACAGTCCACATATAAAGATCATAGAAAAAAAACTTCTAGGTCAACTACTTCGCCTACGTGTGCAGCACCCTATCACAAGGCATAAATGTCGACACTGAGGTTTTAAAAAAAACAGAATAGCGAAAGTTAGTGCCACATTTGGAAGACAGTATTGGACAATGTGAATAACGGCTACTACCAATTTAGAACTTACCTGGCATCAGTAATATAATCACTACTGCAAAACACTGACAGTATACGCCAGACACGCTAGACGAGTCAACCACTTCTACCTAAACTGCCATCATAAGATACTAAACATCCATTGGTGGGATACAATAAAACATTAAAGCAATGCGATCTAAATATGTAAGCACACACTCAATGTTGATGAAGAGACAGACACACTGGACTGGACACATGGTGCGCATGAAAGATCATCGTATCCCAAACAATTTATATATATAGAGAACACAGAACTGGCTCCCGCAATGCCGAAGGACTGAAGAAGCGTTTTAAAGACACTCTTCAGACATCATTCACATCAATATAGACACAAATTCATGGAAGAGTTTCAATTCAGATCCTACTGGCGTCTCAGATAAGATCAGTGCAGCAGCTGTATAGAAACAAGCAAGAGCTGCTCATTGCTCCAAAGACTCATGCTCAGAATGCGGTAGACAAAAACAGGTATGCATATGACTCATTACTCAAAGCAGGGCACACTGCAGACATCATCATCATCATGAGTTTTTTTTTTAAGTCATCGTCGATTACGACAGAGCAACACATCAAGAAGATCACTTAATTCAGAGGCATGAGCTTCAACAGAAATCAGCTAGTCCAAATGTTATCAGACAATTCTCGGAGATGCTACCAACACTTTAGTCAGTGATCAGACAATTCGAATCGCCTTCACGATGCCTTCGTGCTTGGCGTTCAGTAGTTCCACCACAATGGACTGCTGCCGACAGAGCATCTCGTTCAGCATGCTATAGGCCTATGCAGTATGTGCATTGGTGACGTGCACAGTGGCCTAACGCTATGTTCACGGATAAGTCCATATTTGCCTTGGAATTTACAGATAGACAAATCAGAGTAGGGAGCGTCATGGTGAACGCTTTAGTGATGGTGCAATCCTCGAGCGTAACCGATATGGTACGGCTCGGTCATAATGTGGGGGATACATTAGTTTACTACACAGAAACCCCTCCCCCCCCCACTCCTCTATAATGTTATTGGGAATGCGAATAGTAACCGCTAAAGTGACTAAATTCTACTGCATCTTTTAATCCCAGCACTGAAAGTTACTGGACACAATGCAGCCCTTCAGGATGATAATACAAGACCACACCGTTCTCGTGCAGTAAATGATTTCCTGCAACAAGAGGGTGTCAGTAGAATGCATTGACCTTAATTCAGTCCTGATATGAATCCCATAGAACATCTTTGGAATGAACTTGAGCGACAAGTTAAACATCAGCCATCATCTGCAACTCTATATGAAATGCCTTTGGTGCTTCAGCATTAGTGGCAGGTAGTGTCCCATGTTTCATTCACAAGCTCATAATTCACATTCGACAGAGGTGGTTTAAATGCACTGCAAATAATGGAGGTCACACATGGAACAGAAAATATTGACCTTTGGTGTTATTCTCATTAATGTTAAAAATGAGGTTTGTTTTGAATGCTGTGCTCTAATGCACACGTTATGCAATCTCACGAAATACAGTGCTGATTATAACTGATAAGCTTGTCATGTTATACTTTGAAATGCTGTTCTGTTATTTTATTTTCCTTTTCATTAGATTTAGCACCCTTCCAAAATGGTATTTTTTTTTTTTTTTTTTTTTTGAAATTATAGATATATAATACATATGTGATAAATTTAGTGAATGCTTCATATAAGTAACTCAGTAATTTATTTACACTTCAGTAATGTGTTCTCTATAATGAATACCTCAGTAAGATGCTATACACATTTACAATACACACTTCAGTAAGATATAGACAGTAGTCTTGTTATAAATATATACAACACACACCAGTAAGATATATGTATGTTCTATGAATGTACAACACACTCTTGAATAATATATAAGCCTGTACATTTTCTGTAAATATACAACACATATGCCCTATTTCAATAAGATAATATAATAAAATGCATAACACACACCAGAGTAAGACTTACTTGTTTTAAAAATAATCAGCACACTCTATGTAAATTGCCATTTATATTGTTATGTTTTCAGTCCGGTTCAGTTATGGGCCCAGACGATGGGTACAGATACAAGGCATGGTCACACGCAAATGGCGGGTAAGTTAATCATCGATATGTTTCATTGTTTGTTGAATTGAGATATCCTAAAGCTCTGAGCTGATACATAGACATTCAGCCTACTACCTCAGATTCAAACTGGAGCCGTATTTTTCTAGTTGAATTTGAATTAGAACCATCAACCACCTGATTAGGAAACCAGTGCACCAACCACAGATATATCACTGCTCGCACATACTCATATAGAGTGAACAATCGATAATGCATGAGACTGCTGTAACACTGTATAACAATAGTACTTACGTAAGACACAAGGTTGAGCAGCTTTCCAATGAATGCGCAGAATATCAGACTATAGGGTATGAAAAGATATCCCATAACGTTATTTGCGTTATCATTTGTGAACGATGTGGTAAGAAATATATAGGTGAAACTGGTAAAAGACTAGGTAATGATTTATGCCGACATCTTCATGCCATTAACCACAGAACACTTACTCCTGTTGCTATAGATTTCTGTGACACTGACCATCGTGGTGTCCGTAATAGTATGATCACTTCATTAAGATCATTCCTCACCGACGATAGAGCGAGATACATCTTTGAAAATCGTTATATATTGCAGTTTGGTATCCTTACTTAATAGTAATGCAAAATGAGTTAAACAGGTTACTGAAAACACTTACCTTGCCTATGAATACAAATAAAAATATATAAAAAAGTATATATAAAAAAACATACAATAAAACTAAACAGGAGAATTCTCCACATATCGGCTCAATGGAACCTTTTTCATTCATATATTTTCATTCATAGGCAAGGTAAGTGTTTTCAGTAACCTGTTTAACTCATTTTGCTTTACTATTTGTTCATTCGCTTACTGCGGCACCCTCCACTTTGTCGGACACCCTCCAACCATTTGGTTATTTATATCCTTACTTAATTTGGTCTTAATCGATCATTCATTTATTTAGAATTGGAGGGTCAGGGCCTTTGTTTTGTTGTTGTTCGTGTTCTCATGCCTATCATTATATGTGACGTGTCCTTTTCATAACATTGTCCTCACTGCCAATCTGTAAGTCTCTTGGTTATGTGCTTGCTTCATCCAGTGTCATTCATGTTCAGAAAATCATCAGAAAATGGACATTTGTCCATCATAGTCGTGATCTGCCTCTTGTTCTCTTTTCTGGAATTGTGCCCTCCATGATTAATCTTTCTAAACCATGGTTGATCTTTATATGTCATTATATGTTAGTTTGCGTTTTTTGATAGTTTTGAGATGTTATTGTTCTATGCTCAGATCTTTTCAAGTATAGTTGTTTTATTTCGTTCTCTTTCCCCATATCTTCTAATCGTCTCTGACAATAACGTTTATACATTCGTCATTTTATCTTGGATTTCTCTGCTGTTAAATGTCTGCCGTCTAATGCTTTTGTGATAGTGACATTATTTTTCTGTTTTTACTGTTTATTTTGTATTTTATTTAAAAAGGTCTAGAGTAATGATGATGTAAATACTTTCATACTGCAGCATCAAATGAAATGAAGTCACAGATAGACTGGTGAAAGAAGGAGGTAACCTGCCACAAGAATACTATCTAGTCAGTTACTAGGGAAGACCATCATCAAAGGCAACTACAACCAAAATTATAAGGAAGATTGCCTTAAAAATAATGCAGATAACGGGTATTACTAACTATCCAGAAGGAACCAAGTTATCTTGTGGCGTCTCAGAACTGGTTACAACAAAGTGAGACATCACCTGTACACCAAATTCAGAATAGGTACAACTCTTATCATTGCAACCTGGTGAATATGACAGCAGGACATATCTTACAAGACTGTCCCCAATATGCAAAACAAGGGGTAAAGACATGGCCCACCACAATCAGCTTTGAAGAGAAACTGTGTGGCAAAATGGATACCTTGAAACAGACAGCAGTCTATATAATCCCAACCTGCCTGAGTACCAATCTGCCGGAGTCCCAACCTGCCTGTCCCAACCTGACTGAGTCCCAACCTACCTGAGTACCAACCTGACGGAGTATCAACCTACCTGAGTCCAAACCTGCCTGAGTCCCAACCTGACTGAGAGATGATGATCACTGGAGAAGAAGAATCACATAATATCAGAGGCCATTTTTAGAAATTAAGTATGCAGACGACACACTTAATATATAGAAGTCTCACGTATTTAGAACACATGGTTATGTCAGTTAAACATCAAAGAGAAGTCCAAGATCTTTACATCAATGCAAGGAAGACAATACTAATGCATATCAATAGAAATGGACTGGACTCACACCTACAATAATCATTGACAAGAACTAGAAAATAAAAGCAGCTTTGAATATAGCTGATCACGGAATCAGCTATAAACTTCACAAGAGATTGTTCACCAAAGATGAGAAAGAGATTAGCAATGGCCCTACAAAAACATCACAGATGAAAACTCTATGTTAAGTGGCAAACAGAAAAACAAAATTTCAGCTATTAAGAAGCTATATTTTTCCTGTGGCTACATATGATTGAGAGACTTAGTGATATCCTCAATGGGAAAAGGAAATATCAGGATTTGAAATTAAATTGCACAGAATTATCCTAAGAATATCATGGAGAGAAAAACGATCTAATACAAACTTATGTAAAGACCTGCACATTGAAGAATACTTGCTCCTCAAAAATATTTTTGTTAAATGCAAACTAACATATTTTGTACATATAAAAAGACACAATGGATTAGAAAGATTAATCATCAATGGTAAGATTCCATGAAATAGAGCAAGAAGCATACAAAGATTACTATGAACACAGAATATTGAAGAATAGGAATAAGAACTTCTTAATTCTTAATTAAGTAAGAATTAAGAACATCTGTAACAGAACTGTTTGATGACCAACGGAACAAAAAACCAACAATACACAACAATGATGGACCAGCAATACTGAAATCAGAAGTAGAACATGCAATAAATTCAATAAAATGTGGAAAAGCTGCAGGCTCTGACAACATAACAGCAGACATAATAAAAACTCTAAATGAATTTGGTGTAGATACTATCACAGAAATTTGCAATGACATATACGAAACAGGCCATATACCTAAAGACCTAACATCATCAATATTCATACCACTACCTAAGAAGCCCATGGCTGTGGACTGTACAGAATATAGAACAATAAGTCTAATGAGCCATCTAACTAAAATACTTCTCAAGATAATACATGAAAGAATTAAGAACAAGATAGACATGGAGGTCGGTGAAGAACAATTCGGTTTTAGGAAAAACAAAGGAACCAGAGAAGCTATACTGAGTATCCAGCTAGTGATAGATAAATATATAGAAGTCCAAAAAAGTATCTATATTTGCTTCATAGACTACAGCAAGGCCTTTGACAGAGTCCAACATGAAAAATTAATCAAATGTCTTCAAGAAATAGGCATAGAAGGAAAAGACATCAGGCTGATTAGAAATATATATTGGGAACAAACTGCATCAATAAGGTGTGAAAACAGCTACTCACCGTACATAGAAATAAGAAGAGGGGTAAGACAAGGATGCATTTTATCACCAAGCCTATTTAATATCTACACAGAGAATATCTTTAAAAATATAGAAGAAATACCAGGACTCAAGATCAATGGGAAAATAATAAACACCATTAGATATGCAGATGACACTGTTCTTTTAGCAGAAAGTGAACATGAACTACAAAGACTAATAGATCAAGTCAATAAATCAAGTAATGAATATGGACTGGATATAAACATTCAAAAAACAAAAACTATGATAATCAGCAAAAACACAGAAGAACAGGAGGTAAACATAAACATACAGGGAGAGAAACTACAACAAGTAAAACAGTATCAATATCTTGGACACATAGTCACAAATGATGGCAGATGTGAAACAGAAGTTAAAAGGAGAATAGGAATGGCTAAAAGTACCTTCAATGACATGAGGAAATTATTAATATCTAAACAAATTACAAACAAGTTAAAAATGAGAATTATAAAATGCTACATCTATTCCATATTAATATATGGCTCAGAAACATGGACACTAAATAAACAATTAGAAGATAAAATTGATGCCTTTGAGATGTGGGTATTTAGAAGAATAGGGAGAACATCATGGAAAGAGAAGAAAACAAATAAAGAGGTGCTAAAAACACTTACCAGGTAATATGAAGAAAGAACTACTAAGAGAAATAAAGATCAGGCAAATAAAATACTTTGGACACATTAAAAGACATGACACCCTATTGAAGACCTTACTTGAGGGTAAAGTCAAAGGGAAGCGAGCAAGAGGTAGGCAGAGATACAAGTGGGAGAGTAACATTACACGATGGACAGGTTACAGTCTAGCAGAGTGCACCACCAAGACAAGAGACAGGAGATGTTGGAGATACGTTGCAGCCAACCTTCATTGCGGAGACGGAACTTGATGATGATGAATTCTTAATATGATATTGGAAGAAGCTGAACAGCTAGCACAAAACTGGGAAGCTTACAGACTGGCAGTGAGGACAGAATTATGCAAAGGACATGTTATATAGATAGATAAAGGATCAGAGAATTCCTAATCAAATTTCAGTCAGTAAAACTTTATGAGTGACTCAAGATGGACAATGCAAAGTATGGTAGATTTATAAAGTTGTGGTTTTGTTTCAAAGAATGTTATCAAGCACTGTTCACATGGACAATTAATAAGCCTAAACTAATGCATTAAACAATATTAAAAATACTAAAATATAGTGGGCACTCATACATAATTTATAACTTCACATGAAATGCACGGCTGATTTCTTAGAAAGGGAGGCCAGATGAATTGAATATAGCATCTCGTTTCAGGCCTAAGACCTGATGATAAAAGCAGAATTTAAGAAATAGTGAAAGATGACATATCCAACTGCGAAAATGAAAAACTACCACACGCCAAATGTAATTCAGAGAACAAACAATTATTTTCAGACTCCAAACATAATTGATTGGAATGTCATATGTTCTACAAATAGTGTACATTTTTTACACTTATTGGTTTAGCACAGAAACTACTAAATGAAATATTGGTAGTATCTTTCTTGCTTTTTATGCACATAGAAAGAATAACAGAAATTGGGATGACAGGTGTAAGAGGATATAGTGTGTCCTTTCTGGAAAGATTTAAGATCATATAATTAACTTTGACTGGGACTTTGAGTCTGCATACACTTGGATGGCTGCTAGAAAGGAAAACTGAGCACTTATAATGCCCCATGTGATGATATTGGATTCTAATAAAGATTCAAGATTTAAAATCCTTCTTGCTTTCGGCTCTACAGAAAATAGATGGAGAGAATGATACCTATGGACAGAAAAATATCAATTTCTGATCTTATGGAACTACAGTATGTGACCTGAATAACAGTCCGTTGAAACTACTGATCCTATGACTCAGTGTATTATTATTATGAAGGACAGCACTATTATTAATTAGATGACTCTATACATAATTATTTTTAAAGAGTGACAACGAAGTAAATGGCAAGTTTTGGGGAGAGGGAGGGTGCGTTAAATATCACATTTTCCTCCTTTATATCAGATCATTGCTTGTTGCTGCCTTTTGAAAAACTGACATACTGTGTTGTTTTTTTTCTTTTGTATACAGAATTAAAGTGGCAAAGTTGTTATTTTAACAAAGTAATATTGTTTTAAAATATTTATAGACAACAAATAATTTGCATATTCTGCGTGTTTATAAATGTATATCTAGACATCTGCATATGTGTTTGAGTAAAAGAACTATTGAAGATACAGAAATGTCTGAGATGACAGGAAGATGAATAGAGAGTCAACAAGTATAACAGACTCTGAAATACTTGAAGAAAATATAGTTATTTAACCTGACACATGATTCATGATGATGACCATTACTATTCTATTTGTTTCCTGTTCAGCTTTGAAGAACTACATAAAATGAACAAAAAATGAAGGAGATCACAGTATAATGTTTTGTGAAGTTCCTGACAAAATAAAAGTAAAACTGAGCATGTAGGAAGGATATCACAAAGTGAAGTAATGTGAAGCGGCTGACCAAATGTATATAGTAGAACAGTCATGGAAATTAGGACAGAAATTCAGGACAAGCATAGAACCAGCCACATTATGTACATGATGCACAATAAACACTGTCATGTCTAACTGTGGTTTACAAATTGTTTTGTCTAACAGCCCTCCACAGTATAACCCCTTCTACACAAGTATAGACAGTATGCCTGAGATTAAGCCAAGAAGGAAGAGCATACCCTTTGTTAGTGACTTAGTAAGTAGGCACTTTTCATATTCTTCATATTCATTGAATCACCAATATCATTTTCTTTACCCCTTAGAGCATAGAATGACAGTTGTGATAGTGTCATTCTGCTAACTATCTATTGTGGTTTTACTCAATAATCTTGACTATCAGGGGTTTTCCCTTCTGTTATTATTCTGTACCCCATTTGTATTGTTCTCTCAATTATTCTCAATTTATGAGGGTTTCAATTAGTGCAGGTCTCATTATATGCAGGTTTCAATCAGTGCTGAAATTTTTATTGATCATGAGTTTGCAAAAACAATGTATAAGCACAGTAGTTCATGCGCAGTTCACTCTGGTTCATTTTGACATATGCGTATTCCTTATGCATATATGCAATGTATTAGTTGCACATTTAAGTCATAGTTTATATAATTACACAATGTATAGGTATAGATATGGAAATAAACAATGTATAAGCTGCATGGACATCATAAAGTGTATATACATTTTCTCTGTACAGCTAATAGTAATAATAATAGTAAAGCACATAACCCGTTATGGTTGTAGTGGTGCCACATGGGAAAAAATCATCACGAAAATTATGTCAAACATCCCTACCTTCTGGCATATAGCTGAGTGTGAAAAAATCACTAACCATTCCTTGATGTTATTGAGCCAGGATTTATTTGATATATTTTCCTAGCTACAACTGTTCCATACAGGACATTCTTTGAAAGTGAATTGTGTATCTGTGCATATCCAAACTGCACAAGCTTACACCATTTTATCTCTGTCAACAGCAGTTCCTATTATCCTGCAAGTTCAGTTATTTTGTCTCTGACAAATACATTTGATTTTATGTTTTCTACAGAATATTTGTAACACATGACCTACAGCACTTGTATTCAAATATCTCCATCTTTCTTTCTGTATTTACAGTGAGTGTTGAGTTTTCATATCCATGCACACAAAAAACACTGTACAAAATAAATCTATAATACAAAAAAACAGAAGTATGAAAACATGAAGTAATGTGGTTTTACTAATTACAAACAATATACTGAATCAAAAACAGAAGTATGAAAACATGAAGTAAAATGGTTTTACTAATTACAAACAATATACTGAATCAATGCTCCAACCAGACTTTTAAAACACAGAATGCAAAACATAGAAAAATGACAGCACTAATTCTGCATGTGAACCCCTACAGTTTGAAATACCAATCCAGAAAATAGTACAGTTACAAAGTTAAAATAAAGCCAAAAACAAACTGAATTAAAACAAAAGAAATGAGGGGATGAAACTGTAATGAAAAAAATTGTTTTACATGTAGGTATGGATCTTGTTCACTCCAATATGTAACAATGCACCATGTACGGTAACTATATATAATTATTTTTGGTAAAGAGAATCTGATAAGTGTAGTATTATCTAATAGTAGTGACTTGAATGTCACTGGCACCCAGATGGTCTATGCTCTTACAGTATGTAGTCATATAGGTCAAATGTCTGTGGTTTTTGTATCCTATAGATGTTCATAGGAATGAAGAAATGATCATCTCTTATCAGTTTCATTTATGTGGGTATATCACAATTTTTTCACATCTAGCAAAAATAATGTTAGGAGAATCATCATATAAATTTAGCCTTGATAGAAGCATAGTTATGGTGAGTGATACGAACCATCTGTCCCACATACATCATATTTTACACCACCAAAAGTCACATCAAAGTTGTCCTAAAGTTTTCATTGACTTTAAGTCAACTATGAACTATGTCCTTCAGGTCTGTAGGGAGCCAGAGGCAGAATTTTTGTAATGAATAACTGTGTGTGTCTACGGATAAGATTGATGACATAACATATTGGAGATGTAACTGCCAACCTAACATTTTTTCATTATATTGGTGTACTTGGCAGAATTTACATTTTGTAGTTTATCATTGCCTTTTGAGAGGTTTAGATGCACAACTACCTGTGATGGAAATTGAACTTGGTACCATGACCAAACAAACATACATCTGCTACAGATGTGTCTGAGGATCAGATATGAGAAATATGTCACACTAAGAGAGTAATACAATAATGAAAAGCCCAGTTTCAGTTTTGCCATAAATATGAATTCTAAGTGTATTAATCTGAATGTCATTGGTGAGAAAGACAGATATTCTGAAGCAGAGCATGGACTATGGCAGAGTCTTGGTAAATGTCTGCAGGAAAAATGCATCACGACAGCCTAGAAAAGACCAAAATAGAGGGAATGATGCCAGGGTAGTGAAAAAAATGTAGACCATGAAGAAGATTGACACAAAATATTAAAGACCACCTGAATATGATACAGAAACTGAAAGATTAGCACAAGATCAACACGAGTTACAAAGACTGTGATAACTATTAGACTTGTCCAGCACATGCTACTTGATGCTAACTTTTACATAATGAATTTCATGAGGTTAAAACCAGCTTTGATTTTGTTCTGTCTTAATATATCAAATATGGTTGTTATCAACCCATTCCTGTATAATATCTGAGTATAGTAACACACACAAGCCCAGCTCTGTGTTAGATATATCTCTGCATTGATGTGCTTGCAATGTGTGGGTATCTTACACTCTGTATAGTGTCCTGGGTGGCCCACCCTGGTACTCTGAATTTGTCAATGTGGGGATTCCTGAGGATTTTCAGAAAACAACAGAAATAGGAGTAAGAAAGTAGAAAAAATGAAAAAAACAAAAGTATGTGAAAATTAAATGACAAGATGATGCAGCATACACAGCAAGTATGACATTTTATTTAACTAAAACTAATAATGGTAAATAATAGTAATAATTTTACAAATCATCCTTGAGTCTTCCCATCAAATAAATTGTTTATCAGAGTGTCACATAGGCCTATGACATAATTTATATGAAAATATGAGATGGTATTTATCAGATTTGTATTTCTTGTATTAGTTTGTTTTTAATTCTTCGTTTTTGTTGAGTTTTTTTTAATTGCCTATTTGTCTTTCCATGAAATTCAACCATTTCAAAAATGCGCTACTATCCTTTAATTTTGTGTTCATGGTTCTGAAGCATAATCATTGTCTATATTTCTAAAGCAAAGGTCTAATTTATATAATAATGGCAGCTTACTGAATAGAAATGTTGCTTAGCAGCCATAAAAATATGGGCTTATTGCTTTGTTCTGAGTGTAATATGCAACCAACCTAGAATTTAATTTATAACATATTTGATATATAATACTTGATAGTTCTTATTTATTTTGTGTTTTGGTTAATTGTCTCTTCCTCGTGTCATTAGATTTACTTGTTGCTATTAATACTCTCTTAATATTTTCATGTTTCACAACTATCATTTATATATATATATATTATTTGTCCAAAATGTAATTATTTACTTGCTATAAACTGTATCATGTAACAATATTGTGACATATTTCAACTATATATAATACATTTCTTATAGATCTAGTAACCTTACAGTGTTCATTAGCCCGTTAATGATGCACTTCATTTTTCACGTCATCCACAGGTGATGAAGGTAGATTTTGTCAGTTACAATTAATCGTAGCAGTTGCCTTTTTGAAAATTTGCAACGCGTTGTCATTTTACTTTTTTTTCTTACACATTCTCACTAGATTTTATTTTTGACCTTTGAAATAGATATCTCTATGCAGTTTCAGCCAAGCATAGTAGTGCTCAATTACTAATGAAAAGGTGCACACATTGTCCTAGTATTTATTTGTTTGATTTGATTTGCAAGTTAGTAATTCACTGTGTATCACCAGTTTATTTTTTATTCAGAAGTTATTAATTTCTTGTTTTTCACTACTGCATGGCAGTTTTGAGTGTTTGTTTTTAAAAACATTTCTTTGTTGTTAGTATCAGTATATTTTTATTTAGTGTTTGATAGATTCTTTATCCAGTTTACTGTTTTATGATTGTTTGTCAATTTCTTGGACAATATAGAGGATTGCTCTTCTGAAAAGGCTTTTGTGGTTGAAAGGTTGAGCAAAAGTGGGCAAGAACAAGACAACAATATCTTTTAGAGATGAACTTTTATGAGGGTAGACAAGAAATAGATTACTGAGTGTACAAGTAACAGAAATTGTTAGAAATTCTACAAGAAAAAACTTTGACCATCGGACTGCTCTTAGGAACAAGCTCTACCGCTCAGCCTTACAATGTTTTCACAGTTCATTAAAGGAGTCCATATTAGTGTATTGACAGATAGAAAATATAAGTTGTAGATCCATTTTATATTTGATGTATGGATGTCATTTGACCTGATTGACTCAACTACAGTATTTGTGATAACATACAAAAATTGTGTTTGCACTTATTTTTCTGTATTTGTACTGTTCTGTGACTTTTTGTCACAATTTTTAATGCATGTCTGTTTATATTAAATAATGAACATTTCTATGTGCCTATTAGTGTTAAGATATAGTTTGTTAACCCAAAGAGGTTGCATGCTTTTTTTCATCTCTTTTATTATAAATATTTTTCACTCACTCTATGCAAACACACATACACACATTATTATAAGTTTTACTGTATTTTTCACTGAAATTCTAATCTGGACTGGTTTTACCAAACTGATATAAGGATGATGATGATGACAATTTATTCAGCATCCAATCTTAACCAGTTGAACTTCTCAAGTGTCCTCAGTAATGAACTTTTCTAACATATTGATGCATACAATAACATTTGGCTGCAGAGTTCTCCTTTTACACACAAATTTCATAGAAAGGCACAGTTACTTCAACAAAAAGCTTCCTTCCTAAATATCACCAATGTTGATATATGAAAAGATAAGTCAGAAAAATAGGTTATTAATATGCTGCTAATCTGCAAGAGTTTTAAAACAAATACACAAGAAGAAGAACACTGTTGCACACATTGCATATTCCATATCTCCACACAACTGATGAATCTAAGGGGAAAAAAACAATGTCAGTAAAGATTAGCACCAGTAGCATCACTAGTGTAATATGCTATTCTCTCAATTTTCTATGTAATTTATATCACATTCGAGAGCCTCACTTCAGGCAGATATGAGACCATGAGAAATGTGTACCTTCTTGTACAGATCTGAATCCTACACTCCCATTTCTTCTTCATGAAGTCTAATAGGGCATACATTGAAATATCCAATGGCATATATCTATGTTCCTTCAACGCTGAATACTGTGAATAGGGCAGAAACCATAGTTATCCAGTTCAAGCATTGTGATGCTACTGTAATTCTTGGATGTTGTTGAGACCCATAGTCTTACCCTCTTTGATGGTTGTTCTGCAAATTCTCTCTTGGTCTTCCTGTTTGCCTTTTGCCATCTGGTACCAAATGGCATAGCTCATACAGTTCCCAGGAACTACTTAAATTTGAGATTTCAGTTTTGAGTATAGGCTAACATTTATTTTTCACTTTTACTATATCGAGTGGTCAACTCCCAACCTCAATCCACTTTAGTTGCCTCTTACAACATGCAAGGATGGCCATAAAAATATTATTATTTGGGTTCCAGCAAAGCATGAGTGTTTTATGATGCAGTCAATCAATCCTCTACTTCAACAATCTCATCTGTCATTAAGCTGGTGGGAAATTTAGTTTCTCCTTTTTGGATCAGCTGATCTTGTTGATTGTCCATGTTTGCCTTCTATCATACTTTCTCATCTGCTGGATTAGTACAAAATAAAATAGTATCTGATTAGGTTTCATTCTCAAGATATGATGAACACTTTCTTCTTTGTCTTTGTAAACACTTCTATGGTGGATGTGGTTCCTACATTTTGTCTGATGTCTGTACATAAATCAGTGCTATTGCTACCGCTGTTCATGATCATCAAAATGTGACATCTTACTATATCTCCACTGAAAAATTCACAGAACAATTAATTTCACCAACTAACACTGCATCTACAAACAACAATATTGATGTATATATTTTTTATCAACTGTAAATATACTGTCTAGACTGGCCAAAGAAGGAGGAACATGCCATAAGAAGATTATCTGGTCAGCTGTGAAGACCATCATCAAAAACAGCTACAACAAAATGTGTAAAGAAGACCACCATAATATAATACAGATGATTGGTATTGTCAACTATCAAGACCAGATTATCTTGCTGTGACTCAGAATTGGCCACAAAAAAATGAGACCTGTGCACCAATTCCAGAATATGTACACTGGCATTTACCATTGCAACATGATGCATGTAACAGCTAAATATATTTTATGGGACTGTCCTCAGTAAGCAGACCTGAGGAAAAAGACATGGCCAACTTGTATCAAATTTGAAGAGAAGATGTCTAGCAAAGTGGAAACCCTGAAACAGACAACTATTTCATATAATCTGAAGTCTCAATCAGAGATTCTGCCAAAGACGGATGTGTCAGGACATTTGTGCAAATAAAAGATTAACCAACACACTTCCATTCTCTGGACTACTTCCTGCTGGAAATTTAGTAGGACCTTTTTACATAACTTGGCTGGTTCTATGCTTGTCCTGTATTGATGTCCTAATTTCCATGACTGTTCTGCTATACATTTTGACAGGCACTTCACATTACTTAACTTTGTGATGTCCTACATGTTCAGTTTTACTGTTATTTTGTCAGAAAATTCACAAAATGTTTTACTGTGATCTTCTTCATTTTTTTTCATTTACAATAGCTGCTACACGAGAGAAACAGCTGAAGTTTGAGAATGAACGATAAAAAAGAAGAAATTGGAGTGGTTCTCTGAAGAAAAATATACATTTCTGATATATTTCCAGAAAATACAGATTTATAATACAGATTAAATAGATTATACTTAATTCCTTCTGTTACGATCCCCAAGGAGATATGAGTTTTTACTCAGTTCATCATCAATATAATGCACTGGGATACATATATCTATACATATGAAGACACTTATGCATCATCATTATCAAGTGCCATCTCCACAATGAAGATTCGCCGCACAGACCTCTTACTTTGGTGGTGCCTTCTGCTAGGCCATAACCTTAGATTTCATGATGTTTCCCTACCACTTGTATCTCTGCCTACCTCTTGCTCGACTCTCCTAACCTCTACCCTCAAATAAGGTCTTCATTGATGTGTCATATCTTTTAATATGTCCAAAATACTTCTTTCTTTGAATTGTATTTCCTTTAATAATTATTTTTTCATATGCAGTATTGTCAAACCTCTTTGCTTTTTCTCTTTCCATGAAGTTCTAGCTATTCTTCTATATATCTACATGCATGCATACACAATGTTATTAATGTGTGTTGAATTGTGTCTGTACTTGTAGACACTTAGGTATATGTTTGTTTGTGTGCTTGAGACAAGAATGTAATGGATATGGTCAGTGCATCCCTGCATAGTCTATGTCACATGAGGTATTTTATAAAGTATTGATGACAGGTTTGCAACTTGATGTTGATGACAGAGATATCTTCTTGTGGTCATATAGTTATGTTAATTGTAGTACTTTTATATAACAGGTTATGATAATGGCTGATTATATAGTGATAGAAAGGGGTAATCAGTGTGTAATAGTAGTAGTAGTAGTAGTAGTAGTAGAGATTATGATGTCATAGTGAGATTTTCACCTGTAATGAATATTTACATTTTGATAAATCATTTAATTTGGATAAGTATATGAATAGAACCTGGAGCAGGTCAAACAATGTAAATATCTTAAACTGTTAAAGATAAGAAAGAGGATGTTAAGGAAAATTAGTGAATAAAATATTGAAATATCTAGGACCTGGAATAAATTAGAAAGGATGTATAATGTAGAAATGGAAAAATAGAACCAGTTGAAACACCTTTTTCCGACTTTAAATATAGTCTGCAAATTTGCCTAGACTATAAATTGATAATTCTTCTCAACAGAATAGTTAAGCACAGATTTAATGTATTATGCTAAACCTATGTGCTTTTATTCAACTATGGATATGAATTATGGACCATAAGCAATTGTTCTCACAAAAGTCAGCTACATGTATGCAACTAGACTTTGTTGAATGCTGTTAAAGAGATAAAACACCAGTGTTGGGAAACAATCCAATCCTGGAAATATGAATGCTGGAGTAACACAGGGCAAATAATGAGATGAACAGAAAAGTGTAATCATTTTACCAATATTTCTAAATAAAATATGAGATAGCAAAGAAACACAACGAGATAGATGACATTTTGACTTTTAAGAATCCTTCATCCTGACGAAAGACAACAAACAGCCAATATACTTTACATAGAAACACACATGTGGTGAATGTTTTTTAACTAACAAAATAAGATGACAAAAATGATATACATGTATAATGACCTGAAGTCTGTCTCCTGTAGAGAAAATTAAAATCTCGTTTAAAGTGATGTATGCAGGATGGAAAGAAATTTAATGCCATGGAAAGCCAAAAGCTAGTGGATTAAACTACCAAAATGATCAAAATCTCGCTTAATGGAAATTTTATTGCAGATGAGTGGACTAGACTGGTGTGAAGTCTGAAAATAACCACCATTCTGTCGCCTTCTACCTGGACAGGTGCTCCAATCAAGGATTGTATGAACCAACTTATTTGTCCTCATATCATTCCCTGCTTGCTTCTCCTTCTGTCATATGACACACAATGAGCATAAGGGAATAAGAATTACACAAACTCTGAGTAAGATCATATTCTAGTCGAAATAGAGTATATGCTCAAATAGATTCTCATTAGCTTCTCACTCTTAACTAGCATTGATTTTGATGTTGTGTGGTAAACTCTGTGGGTTGCTGTGACATGAAATGGAACAAGACATAGTAAAACTGTGATAATAAATATTTGGCAAGTATTGGATACCTCATAAAGTCAACCTTTATAAATTTAAAACCAATATTCAAAAGTGTGCTTGATAAATGTGTAAATATTGCAACTTTGCTGCATCTAACAGCCAATTTTTTTCCTCTCACATTTCTCATATCACAAATCAGTCAAAGGTCATACTTGAGCAAGCACAAAGGAAGATAAAAAATATAATAAATGTGTATAAGTAATGTTTATTCATACATAACCATGCCCACAGAATATGAGAAGTAATACCACAATATCTTAATCATCATGTAATTCATCTTCATAAAGAAAGTGATATAGGCTGAGACCTTGAACTGCCATCTTATAGAGGACACAATCATTATGTTATTTTGTGTCACTGTTCTAATCAAAATTAGTGCTGATATTGTAAGGTGATTATATGGAAGGCTTTGCAACAGAGAGGGATTAATCCACTGTATCATCATTTTATTAGTCCACACAGCTATAAGTGGATATTTTCTCTGATTAATTTGAGAAGGGAACATTAAAGAAACTGGGCAGACCACCTCTCATCTAAATATTATTACTAGCTATTGATTATTAGGCTAATGTCATATAACTCTCAGCTTACTATTGATGCTCAGTCTTCTCTGGCAGATAACAAGGAGTATACATACTTTTATTTCTGTGTCTACTTCATCTGATGTTTTAACTCTACTTGTTTTACTCCAAATTCTTTAACTTAAAATGTTACAACCTAGTGGTGAAATAAAAGCAAAAATTACCAACACTGTAAATTATAATGTTGAGAAAAAAGGGTTGAAAAGGTGTAAAGGGTTGACTTATTTGCACTCGGGATACCCAGTATGTAATCTGTGCTTTTCAATGACGCAGCACACCACCTGTAGGTAGTAACATTCATCACATAACTCTGTAACTTCAAGCAATGATATCCCTAAACAAAACAACATGAGTGGGACACCAACCGTTGACCTCTTGAGCACAAAATGAACAGTTGAAACACAACATCAGGGAGATCCCAACTTGTCATAAGAAGTGACTAAGAAGGGTTGAATGTGAGCTGAAGCAACAAATTTTCTAGAATATCATATTGACTCAAGAATCCATAAAGTTGCATGTGTCTAGCAGAAAGTTAAGGTGAAGATATCACAACCAAGCTGTAAAGCATGACACTATACATTCTTTTCTTCAGACTACATCCTGCTAGATAGTAGGAGTTTGAGATTTAGTGCAAAAGAAGTGATGTGAGGTATCACACTTCACAACCATATTAGATATCTTTGCAACTATTTTTATCTATGGAAGTATTTCCTACTTATTAAACTCCAGCAACAATTCTCACGTGATTCAAGTCCCAACAGCAGAGAGGATGTTGTGTTCCCAGAACATACACCAATGAAAAAGAAGCCAGTGTTTGAGGACCAACACACAGTATGAGATACATTGTGTTACAACAGGATAGGAGTGTCTACCTAGGACACTTCTCTAAATATTTCACACCCATAGAGAGAGGGGAAAATAAGAAACTCAGATATTATCAACACATTGAAGATGCCGGATTATTAGTTACTAAACACAATAGAAAGAAAAAACTACACCTGTTTGGTCATATAAAGAGACACAACTGTTTAGAAAGACAAATAATGGAAGAAAAAGTACCTTAGAGGAGGAGAAAGGGCAGACCAAGAAGATGATGGACTGACGACATTAAGGATAACATGAATACTTCATTGGAAAATGTAAGCCGCATAATCCAAGACAGAGAAGAATTCAGGAAAGACAACATTCTAGAGAGAAAATGTCACATGACACACAGAGAGAGAGAACATTTTATGGATATGAAATAACGCTCAGAAGGATCATTCCTATTACATAAGTAAACAAAAACTAACAAGAGATGAAAATTCATGAGATTGTAAGAGGTCAGCAAAATCAACTCTAACAACATTAGGTAGTTGCAAGTATAAGAAGCTGATACATGTTAACACTTTGATTTGTTGACTTCTGGTTTTTTTTCCCCCACACAGTATGTGCACTATAAATAATTACCATACATGTTCTTGATGTTATACACAAGATCTTCCTTTTTGAACTTGGAATCATTTCTTCCATGAAAATATAATGAAAATGTCTGAATGAATTTGTATTTAACATGCTGTTGCTTCCTTTAAGGTCTGTCCATAAAATACATCAATTATATTGGTTGACAACAGTTGACATCAATAACATTGCTTTTTTTATACACAAATTAAATTGCTTGAAATTTTATTTTATAAATTTCTGAAACAAATCATGTAGTTTTTATTTTGGTACTTTTTCTGCTACAAACTACTTTGGGAGATGGGAGGTAAATATTTTTGACACAAGCAGGAGGGATCCCTGAATTCATGACAGTTGTTGACAAGGAAGATGGGAATGGTTAAAAAAAAAACTCACAAATATTGTTGATGTCATTCATGTCATACATCGCCTAGCTGTAAAAAATCTTGTTATGATTCACAGAAAAACTGTTTAAAATTGAGATTAGTTATGGTTTTCATTAATTATAATTGGTATCTTCTTTATATCGTTTGCCAGACACTGACATATTTCTCCCTCTTTCTAATAAAAAGATAAAAGTGTTTCTTCATGCTATATGTAATCCATACTCTCACAGAATAGTCAATGATAATACTGCTGATTAACTGCAAAACATAATCACTGATGGCATTCTGTGTCATTTTTTTTTTACATGTGTACAATTGTTTGTTTCAGAGCCTGGCTGCCAAAAGAAATGCTGGGGTATCATCTTCTATGGTTGCACGTCAATCTTTAAATGATGAAGAGTTGGTAAGTTTTTGGTAGAGCAAAGAAGTATACCCCTAGAGTAACATCAACAGGTACAACCTTAAAGTATCAGAATGCAACAACCACCCATTACACCAACGTCTAGATGAATCACAGGGAAAACGAATTATGCATAACAAATCATAGATGGCAGTGGTTGAAGATACACTGTAAAGAGTGTGAATTTGAAGAAATAGGAAAAGGCAATCAATGAGTGGAAGTAGACACTGAGAAGAAATCACTGACTAAAGTAATAGTACAACTAGATAAAGTGTATTGAAAATGGACATGTGTCAGTGCCCAGGTTACAGGGCATGAACTCGCCTAGCTACATTTGAAACCACAAGACATAATCATATACAGATATGACTAAATTAACAGAAATACAAATAAATGCGGTTGGGGTTTTGTTGCTTACAGAAACGGCATAAAGTTAATTGAGAAATCTTCAGCATACTACACTGTCACATCAAGCATGAGGATGGAGATGGAGGGAGTTACAGCAGCACTTAATTGGTTGATAACTGATACATCAACACACTCTGTAATACTCACAGACTCTCAAAGCATGCTGCGCAAGATAGAACAGTACATGCTGAGAAAAAAATGGTGGGACTTATTGAATACCTCAATTGTTTAGAGCATTACATGGATATACTTCCCTGGTCATGATGGGTTTAGGGGGAAATGAGGGAGCCAACTTATTGGCAGAAATGCAGCGATATACGGCACAATGCTGAGAAAAGATAAGGCAGACTTGATCAAGGCAGTAATAAATTCATTTCAAAATGTAGATGATGTCAATGAGGCTGATAACGTACACATACAGAGAATATCAGAAATGGGAGTACCTAGAAGGAAGGGAAGGAAAAGTATTTTTTTTGAAGGCCCCAAAAGATCATTCACTCAACACCTGACCAGGACTCCTAATCTACATACACTGGAGTGGCTGCTGGAACGGAGGGATGAGCACTTTTGGGAATGGTCCATGTGCTGTGAAACTAGTTTCTAGTCAAGAAACATTAACAGAAGATATGAAGCACATATACAGTATTAGAAAGTCGGAAAGCAAAACTGATATGAATACCTTCCAGTCAGGAAAATTCTTAAATAAATGAGCTAACAAAATGAAATAGATTACTTGTAAACAGAGCTAACAAAATGTAATGTAAGTTGGCCTCAAATTAGTTAACAGCTAATCGTGACGTCTTCATAATCCTGTTTTGATGGATTTCATTTTCAAGCATGAGATAATTTCAGTGGTGGTTGATCTGGAAGATGTTTATAAGGGATTAGAATTCTCATAAAGAATGCATGTCATAATGTAAAGTTTCAGTGGTGAAGTGGTCAAACCACTTGCTTTGTGTTCACAAGCTGTTATGTTCAGATTTTGGTAGAATTTCTTATTTAGAAGTGTATTTGTCAGAAATCCCTGGGTATTTCTAGGTAAATTTCCATTGTTTTGGTAACAACAAGACATGCTGGAAATGTGAGGGCTGGGGAAACACCACACAATATAAGAAAAAACAGATTTAAGTAAAATATATTGCCAATATTTATACACATGACATGCTAACAACAAAGACAAGGACAGATGTTTCAGCTAAAACGTCTTCATTTGGACAGAGAACAATAAACAAATAATGAATTCTATATAAAAATAAACTTGTAATATAAGTGTAGTATGAGGAAAGCAGGGGCGAGATAAGTGAAATAATAGTAGATATTAGTAGGGGAGTGGATAAACAAATTAGAAAAGTATTTTTTGAAGAAGTGTAGTGGGTGATCACAGAAGAAGGTAACAATAATTCTGATAATAATAATCCTAATAATTGTGGTAATCTTGTTGTTATTCATGTCATACTGTGGAATCCCACTGTAGTGCATTCTTTTATAACAAATTTCCATATATAACAACACTTTACAAAATCTCCAGTTATATTTATTCTTTATTGAACCTATGCTGTATATAACAAATATATGCTATTACATACATATTTTGTCAGTCCACAAGTTGTTATAATGGGATTCTTATGTATCAATAATAATTATCCTACTAATTATAGTAATCTTGTTGGTAATAATGTAATCTATCTATGTTCCTTCAGTGCCAAATATGGTGCATAGGGCAGACATCAGAGTCTCCAGTTCAAACGATATGATGCTATTGTGTGTAATTCTTGTATGTTGTTGAGACCCATAGTCATACCCTCTTTAATGGTTGTTCTGCGAAGATCTCTCGTGGTCTTCCTCTTTTTCTTTTGCCATCTGATACCCATTTTAATGCTTGTAGTGGCAGTCATTTTTCATTCATTCTAAGTACATGTCCAATATAAGTCCATCGTTTTTTGTTTTATTGTTGTAGAAACATATTGCTGTTTGATGTCTTCTCTTACTTGCTTGTTTGACTTTAATTCTTCCCAACCAATATTTAAGATATTTATTTTCAAATGAATTTTATTTCCATTTAATAATGTAAATCAATAATACTAATCCTTCCAATATTAATAATTCAAATCATGTGAATAGAAAATATTCCTGCAATAAAATCTAAGATACTAACAAATTGATCCTGCTTAGAAGCATCTCTTCTATCAAACAGAAAATGCACGTCTACAAGAAGACTCTTCAGGCTCTAATTTATCCAATTTCTTCAACTACACCACACAACTTTGTGGTGTGGTCTGCAACTTCACCTACCTACTGCTTTGAATGTGAAGGTCTCCTTTGGGGACTGGCTCGACAGGGAGTTCGGTGCACAGAATGTGGGGTCAAGTGTCATGAGAAATGCAAAGATTTGCTCAATGCCGACTGCCTTCAGAGTAAGCATACATTTTATTGTTGTAACAAATATTATAATTTATATTATAACGAATATTATAAACAGAGATGAGCTCACACCTACAATAGTCATTGACAAAAAACAACTAGAAAATGTCAGCAACTTTTAATATCTCAGGTCAACCATCATCACCACATAATATTTCTCAGCAGACATCAGAACACGGTTAGCAATGGCCCTAACAAAATATCACAAATGAAAAATCTATGACAAAGGGCAAACAGAAAACAAAGTTATATGGAGGGTAAAGTTCCAAGAAATAGAACAAGTATCAGACCAAGACTGCCATGGAAACATGACATCAAAGACCTTCTGAACATTACACTGGGAGAGGATGGGAAGATTGCACAGAACCGAGAGGCTTACATAGTGGCAGTGAGGACAATGTTTTGTAAAAAAAACATCACATAGATAGACAGTGCCTCTTAGGGTGACTTCTCAAGCAAAACCCACAATTTGACATTTGTACGTTGTTCAATCAAATATATTTTCAACTCTGACAATGAACTAACACAACACACAAACAAACATTTGTATCTTTTCTTCCTGGGTATATGTGAAATTCAAGTCTGCCATGTCCTTTCCTGAAGGTCATTGTGAACTACAAAACTTCATAATCTTCATAACATCATCTTTTCTTCAAACATCAGTCGACTATTCTGAGAGCTTTGTGAAGCTTTCTCATATAATAATTCAGCTCCCAGCATGGTTGACTTCCTAATCTATGCAGCTGAAGTTTTTATTTGGGGAAAATTTGCAATTTCTGCATGAGTTACTTTGCAAGTGTTCTGCTCCTATCAACTTTAGTAATTGGAAGAGACTGAGCAGCTATGGTGAAATTCTGATTGCGGACATCAATTGTAGATAACCAAATGGTTGGAGGTGTCCTACAAAGTGGAGGGTGCCGCAGTAACCGAACGAACAAATAGTAAAGTAAAATGAGTTAAACAGGTTACTGAAAACACTTACCTTGCCTATGAATAAAAATATATAAAAAAGTATATAGAAAAAACATACAATAAAACTAAACGGGAAAATTCTCCACGTATTGGCTCAATGAAACCTTTTTCAAGAGACAAACAACAGTAAACACCACAATAATAAACAGAATAGATGACTTAGCCTGCCTAAAGCCACGTCTCCAAAACATAAAACCACGTCTCCATGACGCAGGATTGGAAACACATCTAGTAAAAGAGAATGTGTTTAAGTAAAAGAATCTAGTAAAAAGAATTAAGAATCTAGTAAAAGAGAAAGTAAAAGATAATCTAGTAAAAGAGATGCGTTTCCAATCCTGCGTCATGGAGACGTGGTTTTATGTTTTGGAGACGTGGCTTTAGACAAGCTGTCATCTATTATGTTTATTATTGTGGTGTTTACTGTTGTTTGTCTCTTGAAATAGGTTCCATTGAGCCGATACGTGGAGAATTGTCCTGTTTAGTTTTATTGTATGTTTTTTTATATATACTTTTTTATATATTTTTATTCATAGGCAAGGTAAGTGTTTTCAGTAACCTGCTTAACTCATTTTGCTTTACCATCAATTGTAGCAAGCTTTTATATTATCTATATATCTATAAACCTGTAAACCGTCAGGGTTATAGGGGTACCACACTGGATGCTTCAGCACACAGAGTCCTCCAGTAATTTCTATCTTCAACGATGCGGATGAGTGAAGAAAAATCTTTTCCTGTCCATTCCTTGATGTTGTCTGTCCTTGTCTTTATTTATTTTATATTATAAATATTGCTGCTTCCTTTGTGTAACCAGGGGCAGCTGAGAAAAGCTCAAAGCATGGTGCTGATGATAAAGCTCATAATATTATTATGGCTATGAAAGAAAGAATGAAAATACGGGAGAAGAATAAGCCAGAAATATTTGAAATGATCAGGTAAGTGTTTTATGTGTGGTTTACAAAGGTTCTCTAACTGATTCTTATTTCTGATGTATGGCTGATGTGTATAAAATGCAGATAGTGGTGCTTGACTGCTGAAGTATCACAAATTATTTATTTATAGCAAGACATCTGTCAGATCTGCCTAATTAATTATATATTATTATGTAAATAATCATTACTATTGATAACCAAGATGGCAGAGAATATCTGACAAACAGGCATGGGCTACAGTAATACAAATAAAATAGAAAGTATATTAATATGTAGGGCCTTAGATACATTTGTTGTGGGAGTTGCCCAAAAAAACAGGTCATTCACCTCATATCTGTGTATGTAATTCCATATGAAATAAGATGAAATTATACACAAAGATATGAGGTGAATTACCTGTTTTTTTCGGCAACTCCCAAAACAAATGTATCTAAGACCCTACATATTAATATGAAGTGAGAAATTTGCTGATGTTTTTGTGTGGAAATTTGTTAGAGGGGGAGGGGGGGAGACTTTAACACCCAACCTACCTTTTTTTTGCTACTTGCTTGTTAACATACTATATGTTAATATACATTATTAACTACTAGTATAAAATCATATTTACAAGAATTTGACAATTACAGCGGAATTTGATAAGAGAATACAGGCTTTTGAAAACAAATGTTACAGACGAATATTGTGCATCCAATTTTCAAAACAGTAAAAAAAAATATGCATAAGAAATATAGTAAATGCTCATGTAGGTCAACCAGAACACCTCATGGCAGTGGTGAAACATCACAAACGTGTGTGGCTTGGTCATGTAGATAAGGCATGATTCCCTTTCTATGACTATCCTACAGGAAACAGTTAAAGGTGGAAGATGAGGAAGTTAAAGGAAAGTATGGATTGATAATATTAAAAACTGGACAGGATTATCATTTTCCACACTTAAAGAAGAAACTGAGAACAGAGAGGCATGGCAAGATTATTTTGTTGAAGTTTCAAAAGTGACATACCTAAGACCTGATGGGTATGATGATGATGATGATGGTCTCAACTATCTCTCTACAAAAACTATATTTTGGACTGTCATTTTTCAGTTACAATTGTTAGACACCAATTTCTCTTACTTCCTACTCTAATGTTCTCTTTAAACTTTATATTTATTATTCATTATCTATTTCCATTTCTTGAGACAATTGAAATAAATATATGCATGAAAAATATGGCTACCAATTTTGATAGATTATCTGGAAAATTGAAAGCTAGAAAATGTTTAAAATATACATTTTTCTAAAGCTTGTGTGATGAGTACACTATATTATGACTGCAAAATATGAACTACCTGCTCAAAATATATGAGGAGACTTAACACCTTTCATCTAAGATGTCTCCGTGAAATCATGAATATTAAATGGCAAGATAAAGTCATGAATATTGAAGTACTACATTATTGTCAGATATCATCTGCAGTGGAAACAGTTAAGTACAGATAGACTACAATTGGCACATGTCTACAATTGAGTCATGTGCACAGAATGTCATAATACAGCATTCTTAGGAAAGTACTATTTGGATGCCTCTGGTTTTTTCCTGACACTGGAGATTTATCTTGCCTGTGTTACCCCAATCATCATATCTCCTGCATGTCAGATTGCTACCCTGACACTTCTTCTACTTCTTTCATTCACTGCTTCCCTGAGACTGAAGATTTATCTTTTTTATGTCCTCAAACTCCCACATTAGCTCTCTTGTAGCAGGACAATGGTCCTACTAGATTTCCAGCTGAATGTAGTCCGGGCAACAGACATCCTTCACCAATGTATTTGCAAAAATGGCCCAACACATCCAACTTCACCATGATAACGTACATTCAGTGTTTCATCACTTCCATTGAGCAGTGGAAATCTGAAGTCATAAGGACAATGTACAAACAGTTCCTTTGAGATGTGGATATATAAAGGAATAGGGAGAAAAGACAAATAGTGACAACAGAAATGAAGTGCCTACTAAGAATACTCAGAGTGTCATTAAGAGATAGAATTAGAAACGATAACATCCGACAGATAACCAAAACAATACCAGTATGGAACATATCAAGAGGCAACAGATCAAGTGATTTTCACACACTTCCAGACTACCAACAGACAGCATGCCATTGACGGCCATGACACATATACATCATGGCTATAAAGCCAGAGGAGGACCATGTAAAAGATGGATCACAGAAATCAAAGAGGCCACGGGAACTAGCTTACAAACAGCACATAAGAAGGCTATCTACAGAGAACTTTTCTACCCCTGACGCCACAAGACAAACAAGGGTCACAGCGTATGATAGATAGATGGATGGATGGCTTGGCTATGCTAGGCGAGGTGAGACTAAACTAGACTATAGACACTAGACTAGGACTAAGATTAGATTGGATAGATAGACAGGCAGGCAGGAAGGAAGAAATGATAGACGGAATGAGACGAGACTATAAACACTAAACAGACTAGATGGATGGATGGATATGGAGAATTTTATGTAAAGAGAAGAAAATAAACAAAGAAGTGCTAACAATAATTCATATGAAAAAAGAACTCATAGGTGTCAACTAGTATGGATTTTCCACATTGATACAGATTTACAGCGGTGTGTATCTTACACACACGTATTGACAAAAAGCGGGGGGCAGGTGTTAAATTTCTTTAATTATTGCTAATATTACTAATACAGGCACTTTTATAAGAATGTGCATATAAATTCTACAAATACACATTTATGAATAGATAAGTTGACAGCTATGAGAACTATTAAAGGAAATAAAGACATGACACCTTGTTGAATACCTCACTTGAGAGTAGAGTCAAGGGGAGGTGAACAAGAGGAAGGCACGGATACAGTAGCAAAGATGGACAAGCTACAGTTTAGCAGAGTGCACCACCAAAGCAAGAGACATTTGATGTTGGAGGTCTGTTACAGCCCACCTTTGTTGTGGAGGTGGCACTTGATGATGACTCATGTCAAACAAATAAATAATAGAAGACACCAAACAGCAATATGTCTTTATCTCTACAACAATAAAATGAAAACAGTGGACTTATGTCAGATATGTAGTAGAATGAATGAAAGATAAAAGATAAAACTCAGGAGAGAGAGTGTGGTTGACGATTAGCGCAACTCTTCCACACTATAAACCAACTTCAGCGCTAGTCATTTCTCAACCCATTTATTTATTTATCTTTATCAATTAAATATGAAGAGAACAAAGTGTGAATCAATCCTAGTTGGTTCATGGAATGTTCGGACACTTACGGATATCTCAGATGTAAACAGACCAGAAAGAAGAACAGCACTAATTGCTAAAGAATTGGCCCGTTATAATCTGGATATTGTTGCACTTAGTGAAACGCGGTTTGCAGATGAGGGTCAGTTGACAGAGAGAGGTGGAGGGTATACATTCTTCTGGATAGGACGTAAAAACACAGAGAGGCGTGAATCAGGTGTTGGTTTTGCTATAAAATCATCTCTGGTGCAGAAACTTCCAGGTCTGCCTCGAGGAATTAGCGATCGCTTGATGTCGTTGCGATTGCAAGTGAGCAAAAATAACTTTGCCACATTACTTTCTGCATATGCGCCGACAATGACAAATCCTGATGAGGAAAAGGATAAATTCTATGAAGAGTTAGATGCCGCTATATCTGGTACACCGAGAACTGATAAACTCATTATCCTGGGTGATTTCAATGCCCGAGTTGGCAAAGACTCCCAGACATGGCAAGGTGTTCTTGGACGTCATGGGATCGGTAAGTGTAACAGCAATGGTTCCCTTCTTTTAAAGCTATGTTCTGTGCACGAACTCACTATCACCAACACTATGTTTCGTTTGCCAACGCGCAAAAAGACCTCTTGGATGCATCCACGCTCCAAGCAGTGGCATCTTATAGACTATATCATAACCAGAAAAAGGGACATCAAGGATGTTCGTGTCACAAAAGCAATGTGTGGAGCTGAATGCTGGACTGATCACCGGCTTATAGTATCCAAACTAAATTTCACCATTGCAAGAAAAAGACGTCCACAGGGACAAAAGATAGAAAAACGCCTAAACACTGATCGGTTGAGTAACCACGATATAAAAAATAATCTCTCCAAGGATCTCGACGTAGCCTTGGGAGACTTAGATCTTCTTAATACCACATCTGAAGATAGCTGGGCTTCGTTTAAAGGAATTATTTACGCCAAAGCGAAGGAACATTTGGGAGTGAAGGTACATAGACACCAAGACTGGTTTGATGATAATAATTTTGAGATAACATCCTTGTTAGAAGAGAAACACAAAGCTTTCAAGAAACTACAAGGGGCAGCATCTTCACCGTCCAAGAAAGTAGCCTATAACAAGATCCGTAACACTTGTCAAAAGAAGCTTAGAGAGATGAAGGATAAATGGCTAAGTCGAAAAGCTGAAGAAATTCAAATGTTTGCAGACAGAAAGGACTATAAGCGATTCTATGAGGCTTTAAGAACTATCTATGGTCCACACTCATCGGGATCACCACCTCTATTAAATGCCGATTCGTCGAAGCTTCTCACTGATAAAAATGACATCTTAAATCGTTGGGCTGAACATTTTGAAGAAATCCTAAACAAACCATCAGTAATAAATGAAGAAGTCATAAACAGAATACCACAACTTAGGATAAGAGAAGAACTCGATATACCTCCAAGCAGTCAAGAGGTTATTATAGCGATTAAACAAATGTCAAATGATAAAGCTCCAGGTTTGGATGCCTTACCTGCTGAAATTTATAAAAATGGCGGACCACTGCTGATTAAAAAACTAACTGACATTTTTGGTATTTTCTGGAACTCAGGTACATTGCCTCAAGATCTAAAAGATGCTTCTATAGTGCACCTATATAAAGGCAAAGGTACCAAACAGTCTTGCGATAATCATAGGGGCATATCACTTTTGTCTATAGCTGGTAAAATTCTCGCTCGTGTCATACTCAACAGATTAAATAATTCTCTACTAAACGAGCTACTCCCAGAGAGTCAGTGCGGTTTTCGTGCAGGTCGTGGTACAGTTGATATGATATTCTCTGCACGACAAATTCAGGAAAAGTCACAAGAGCAACATAGTGAACTCTTAGCAACATTTGTGGACTTAACTAAAGCATTCGATACCGTTAACAGAGAAGGACTGTGGAAGGTGCTTACAAAGTTCGGATGCCCCCCAAAACTTGTCACTGTGATACGACAATTTCATGACGGTATGATGGCTAGTGTTATCTGCGACGGAGGAGTATCTCCTGCATTCCCTGTCACAAATGGTGTAAAGCAGGGATGTGTGCTGGCCCCTACTCTTTTCAGCCTGTTATTTACAGCCATGTTAACGGAAACACACCATAGTAATGAAACAGCAGGCATAATGATCAATTACAGAACGGATGGTGGTCTTTTCAATTTACGTCGTCTAAAAGCAAACACGAAAATTAAATCTAGTACTGTTAGAGAATTACTTTATGCTGACGACTGTGCATTGTATGCTGACTCTGTCGTAAAAATGCAGAGCACCATAGACCGCTTCTCAAAGGCCTGCAACAACTTTGGTCTCACTATTAACACCAAAAAAACAGAAGTCATGCACCAAGCAACATCAAATAGCCAACATACTGCTACTTCCATCATCGTCAATAAGGAAAAACTGCAGGTAGTCGACAATTTTACTTACCTTGGAAGCACTCTATCTCGCGATGTCAACATTGATGTGGAAGTTAACAAGAGACTGGCAAAAGCTAGTGCTGTATTTGGCGGATTACGCAAAAATGTATGGGACAGAAGAGGTATAAGAACAACCACCAAACTACAAGTATATCATGCTGCTGTTATACCAACCTTACTATACGCCTGCGAAACGTGGACAGTGTATGCTAGACATGCAAGAAAGTTAAATCATTTCCATCTTACCTGCCTACGTAAATTACTAAACATCCATTGGTGGGACAAAGTACCAGACTACGAGGTCTTGGAAAAATCAACCTCAATCAGCATCCACACAATACTTATGAAGGCGCAGGCACGCTGGGCAGGCCATCTTGTGCGCATGGAGAACTCGCGATTGCCAAAACAAATATATTATGGAGAACTCAAGGCAGGATTTCGAAAAGCTGGTGGACAGAAAAAGCGTTTCAAAGACACGCTCAAGTCATCCTTGAAACATCTTAACATTGACGTAGGTGCTTGGGAGAGCCTCGCTCAGGATAGAACGGCTTGGCGTTACAGCATTAGAACGGGAGCACTAGCGGCAGAAGAATTCAGACAAGAAACTGCAAGACAGAAGCGGACACGTAGAAAAGAAGAAACATCTCAACCTCACACAGATACATTCTATTGTTGTCAATTCTGTAAAAGAACATTTTGTGCGCGCATTGGACTTGCTAGTCATTTAAAAACGCACTATTAACTTTATTATTTTATTATTTATTGTTATTATTATTATGGTTGAGTTTTTGGTCATCGTCGATCACGACGGACGAACATCAGAATGAATGAAAATAGACTACAACTATTAACCCTTTTGCTGCTACATTGTTCTCAATAACCAATTCCAGTTGTGCTATATTCTTTCCCAATGACTTTTGACCTGTGCTGATTATTTTTCTTGAGCTACAAAAATAAGAGAGCTTCCACTGTATTGGCTATTTATTGTCACCAGAAAATATGTACCGCATGGATGGAATAATTGACAAACTTAGTATCAGAATTAGTATTCTAGTTGTGTTATATTATTTGCTTGTTTGTACAATTTCTTGGCAAATTCAGAGTGAAACCATTTTTAGCAGTAATGGGAATAGGAAAAATACCAAAAATACAGATTAACTCATCAATAGATAATGTAACGAGTAAACTTTTTTGTACCAGCTAATATATTAACATGGGTATTAGGTATGTTGATTATCCTCTTCGCACACAGGACATGCCCATAGGTGCTCAGGTCTCCGCTTCGGTAAATCTCTCAGATTATAATGGCTGATAGTTCTGGTTCTATGTTGGTTCACTACTCTTTTTGAAATCTTTGTTAGGTGTCTCTATGGGCTTTGCCTATCCCCACTGCCAATTCTCACATTCTCGATATTGACTCATGGTAATTTATCTCAAACATATTTGACCATGCAAACTCACGAAGAGCCATGAGTATGACTGCATGGTCCATAGGTTATTATGGTGAGGCTAGCTAATTGGTCAGTCTGTTCATTTCCCTCCATGCCCGCATGTCCAGGGACAACGTGGTATGATAAGCATTAAAATGGTTATCAGACAGTAAAAAAAGAAAGGGGACTGTGAAAAACTCATTGTAGAGCAATCATCAAAACGGGTATGACTATGAGTCTCAACAATATACATAAACTACACACAAAAGTATCATATCCGCTCACACTGGAGAGCACTAGTTTCTGCATTTATCAACAATTTGCTGAATCAAATCTGCAGTATTTTTACCAATAAAAAAATTCAGAAGCAAGCAGTTGTTTACCCTTAATGTAAAATAGTTTTGTTCACTCAGTCATCAAGTCACAGCCATCATTAATATGGTATATGTCTCCCAGCAGCATCAATACAAACTTTGCATCTCTATTGCAGAGTAAGTTGAAAAATGTTTGAGTCATGGTGTTCCATTCAGCAATGAGTGCTCACTTGAGGTCATTCACATTGTTGATGGCATACTGCCTGACCCTTCTGCTCAGTTCATCCCAGGTGTGTTGAATTGGGTTCATGTCAGGAAAGTTTTCAGGTCAATACAGTTCAAGAAAAGGTTTCTGGGCTAAGAAACTCCTGGTTACATTAGCAGTGTGAGACCTAGAATTGTTGTGCTGAAAGATTCCTACCTATTGGTAATTGTAGATGAAAGGCACAGTGATAGGTGATACTTGATTAATACAAACATCCGTGGTTACTTTAACTGTGAAAACATGCCGGGAAGTACTGTACTCAAGGGAGAATCTACTCCAAACATGTATGCCTCCTCTCCTCTATATCTTTTATGCTTTATGCTAGACTATAGACACATTAGCATATCTTTCTCCAGGACGATACCAGATGTGATTTCACATATCAGAAAATGAAACATTGAACGGGCTTTCATCAGAGAAAATCATCTATCTCCTTTCTGTTATTTGACCATGAATTTTTTGTTGTCCAGTAAGGATAGGACAAATGTTAAAACTTCTGTTTTTCAAGCCAGAGAAGTGAAGTTTCTTTCACACAGTGTTTGCTCTAATAGCCCCAGAGTACCACGTGTATGAGCTGCTGAGTTTATTTTTAGAAGTGATTGCGCAAATGTTCAGTACAATATGATGATCTTGATCTAGTGTTGCTACACATGGTTGACCAGGTCTGGATCGATCATTGGTGATATCTGTCACCAGGAATCATTGGTGCAGCCTTACTTTAGTGGACTGGTCATAATTCAAATGTCTGACAATTTCTCTGGTTGTCATTTCACTGACAAGCATACCATCAGCTTGCCATCGCTCTTGTAATGCCAGATGAATCATGACAAAAACAGTAACTGATCTTTCGATGAAAACAATAATACCTTTTATCCACCTAAAATTTATTAATGTGTGTGTCAAATTTCAACCTGTTTTGACTTTTATACAAGTCAGAATTTATTTATTTCCTGTTTTGCATGTAAAACACGAAAAATGTAAAAGAAGCACCACATCAACAGAACAGTGGGACTGCATGGAACTTCATCACTTGTGTGGGTTCTGGGTTGTTAAGCGTGAAAACAAATCATGTTTTCAATGCTTTTTTTAAATGGTTGCTAGTATATACATATAGATAGATAGACGGACAGACCAGACAGACAGATAAATAAAAGTATTTACCGTAAGTTAATGATATCATTAACATATATTAGGGGATAATAAGGAAATTTATGAATCTGTCTGCAGTTCTTTGAAGATATTTCATAAATCAATAAGCAATATCAGTCTATCTGTTTCTTTTGTGTCAAATACGGTGCATAGGTCAGAAAACAGAGCTCTCCGACTGAAACGATGTGGTGCTACTGTGTATAATTCTTGTATGTTGTTGAGACCCATAGGCATACCCTCTTTGATGGTTGTTCTACGAAAAGTCTCTCTTGGTCTTCCTCTTTTTTCTTTTGCCATCTTGTACCCATTTTAATGCTTGTAGTAGCAGTACCAGTGTGGATAGTATTACCCTTACTCAGACTAACTGTTATTTATAAATTGTGGCTGACATTTCTACTACTTGGACAAGTGTTTTTTCTATGTTTACAAGTAATATTGAAACTGTTATTGCTGCTACACATATTATCTCTTTGTTGTTGAAAAGTCAAATTGTACATGCTATTACTGCTGCTCAGGCTAGTATTTGGAGTAGATAAAAAGTCACACTCTGGTCACATGAAGGCCATCAAACAAAGTGTGCTGGATGGCACGTCCAAATGGTCAGCTAAAATAGCTATAACTGGTAAGCGTCACATGGCTTGCAACAACTGTTGCTTTGTTGTTACTTGATGTTATCATCCCTGTGACTGAATCACTCCTTCCTTGTTCATCTTGCAACAATGATTCACTTCATTGCACTCACATTTGCCAAGTAACAGTGTTATATATGCCTGTGTTATACAATGCACTTGTCACATTACTTCTAGGAAATTGTCACATATTTTACTATTTACTTTCCCATGATGAAATTATTGAGGTGTTTTCTTCCTTCATTTTTTCCATATAACTTTTGCCTTATTTATAATCTTATTATATATTTCTTGCAACTGATAATTATTGTTATTGTTATCCATTTGTATCATATTTATATGATCTATATAATTATATTGTTAACTGCAAAGGGAGAAAATTCTATCACAGTTATTACTATTTTTATTACTCTGATCTGAAATTATCTCTAAATTAAAATTAGTCCCTCATTAATTTTTGCAAATATTTGAAATTGAAATATTTTGTCCATAATTTGGTGGCAGAATATTTCATAACTTGTTCTTGCTAGCAACATTTCCTTAACTTGTTTGATATGTATATTTTTTCATATTTTAACAGGCATGCACCACTTATATTTGCAACATTATTTTAATAAAGCACTGTTTTTCTTGTTCAAAACTAGCACATGAAATTGTTGTTGTCATTGTTTAGCATGGTCATGTTACTATAGTTACTGCTCTTGTCACTAAATAGTCTATATTATTGAATGGTTAAGTACAGTTAAAAGTAAAATTTACTTTTGGAAACGTCAAGAAACATAATTTAAAGTGAAGTCCAATCTTTACATTAAAGCCAAGAGAGGTGGCTTGCGATAGTGTGTGTATATATATATATATATATATATATATATATATATATATATATATATATATATATATATAATATGTGTGTGTGTGTATAATTGAAACATATCCTGTATGCTACATAGCTATATATACATTACTATTCAATGTCACTAATAAACCCAATTACATCATCAATAAATTGTTGAAGAATGACTTTCTAGCCATTAGCAAATGCAATAAAATTGTGTTTGTCAATCTTGCCCACTAACCACTCTCCTCTGAGCTAATCACTTATGGTAGTAGCCTTTCTAAAACAATATGTAAAAACATGGCTTTATACTAATAGCTAAGAGCTTTATTCATGAATCAAGAACAAGGCAATGAAAATGGGTATTAACACCACCCAAGAACTACAACATCTTGCAACAAACCGCATGTCATGGAGAAACATGATTTCTGCCCTATGTGCCATCCTTGGCACCAAAGTATCAAACTAACTTAATAAATAATCAGTAAAATGTTAAACACTGGAATAATTATGTTTTATGAATCAGATGGAAAACATACTTCTTCTTCAGCATTCATTCTCAAACTCCCACTGGATTTCTCTTCTAGCAAGACAATGTTCCTACTAGATTTCCAGCAGAATGTAGTCCAGAGAATGAAAATGCGTTGTGTTGCCATTTTATTTGCGCCAATGGCCCGACACATCTGTCTTTGGCAGTAAAAAAACCATACAAATTTGATGTTTCTACCAAAAATGTTTAAATAAGAGCTTGCTCAACAGGTAGAAACTACCTAGTTGTTTCTTGTGTTCTGTGTTTAGCACCAGCCTCTTTAAAAAGTAATGTTGAATCTGTGTTCCTTTTTTCTTGTTGCATGAAACTTCATAACCTCATGTTTTCATTTCTTTCTAGGGCTCCAGAAGCTAACAAAAATTATTTGCAATAATTTAACTAATTTGCCAGTCACACTTATAAATATTTTATATTGCCATATGCATAGAATCTTGTGTAATCTAGGATATATTCAGTAGGAAATGATTAATCATTGATAACAAAATCTTAACCTCAATATTCATTTTATAAGTAAATCATCAAGTGCCATCTCTTCAACAAAAGTAAGGCTTCAACAGAGCTCCAACATCCCCTTTCTCTTGATTTGGTGGTGCACTTTGCTAGACTGTAACCTGTTCATCTTTTGGTGTTACTCTCCCATTTGTATCTCTGCATATCTCTTGCTCACCTCCCTTGGACTTTACCCTCAAGTAAGGCCTTCAACAAGGTGTCATGTTTTTTAATATGTTCAAAATATTTTATTTGCTTGTTCTTTATTTTCTTTAATAACTATTTATTCATATTAAGTGTTCTTAGAATATCTTTGTTTTTTTTCTGTTTCCATGATGTTCTCACTATTCTTATATATATATATATATATATATGTGTATATATATGTTATATATATATGTGTATATATATGTTATATATATATATATATGTATATATGTGTATATATATGTGTACATCTCAAATATATATATCATATATATATCCTCATATATATATATCCACATCTCAAAGGTATCAATTCTGTCTTCCAATTGTTTGTTTATTGTCCATGTTTCTGACCCATACATTAATGTAGAATATATATAGCATTTTATAATTCTCATTTTTAGCTTGTTTGTAATATTTGTTTAGATCTTAATATTTTCCTCATCTCATTGAAAATACTTAAATACTTTTAGCCATTCCTGTTCTCCTTTTAACTTGTTTCACATCTGCCATCATTTGTGATTTGTGCCCAAGATATTGATAATGTTCTACATGTTGTAGTTTATCTCCATGTATTTTTATGTTTAGCTCCTATTTTTCTATGACTTTGCTGATTATCATATTTTTTTTAATTTCTTTTTTAATTGTGATATCCAGTCCATATTCTTTACTTGATTTATCTACCTGATCTATTAGTCTTGGTAGTTCATGTTCACTTTCTGCTAAAAGAACAGAGTAATCTGCATATTTGAGGTTATTTATTTTTTTTCCACTGATCTTAAGTCCTGGCATTTCTTCTGTATGCTTAAAGATATTTATAAGTAAATAAGTTTATATAAGTTCCATAAATGGTTGCTACGATGTTCTCACATCAGGCATGACAAGCCATGCTTTATTGCATTATTTGAAGCCAGGTTTTTTTTTCCTATTCTTGATGTTGTTCTGGTGTTATTTGTTGTGTCTTATGTCCTTGGCAGACGTGTCTTTGGGGTAGATACAATGTCACATCATGGTCATTTGAAGGCTGCACAACAGCTGGTTTTGGATGGAACATCCAAGTGGTCAGCTCGCATCTGTATTCAAGGTATTTCACAAATATTGATTTGTTAAAACTAGACATGGATGACAGTAATGTTTTTTAAACATAATATATTTACATGCTAAGAGAGCTGTATACCAGCATGTATTCCGACAATGAAAAGTACCTGCCAAACACTCTCACTAATTTAGATAAATGTATCGACCCTTGTAGTTTGTTATGATGTAAAGACTTATGTCCAATCATTAATTATTGATATTTTTCATCCTATTTTATTTCTCTTTCCCATTTGTCTTTTTCTGCCAATTATGGAGTTAAAATAAAACATTTTGTGTTCTTCAAAAGCAAACAGGGCCTAAATATATAAAAAATAATGTTTTCAATATTCATAGTAGCCATGTTTTATTTCCTTACAACCATAAGTATTTCAGTTCATCAAATACTAAGCGTAACAAAGTATGCCTACATATTGAGAACAGTTCTGCCAATATATACTGTTCACGAAAAGAAATACAACATTATTGCAGTGCTGATGGACACCAAATTTCAAACGTGTACCACAATTTAATTTTATGGAATTAATGTTTCAACATTCATCTGGTCTGGCTCTGTAGCAAAATGGTACAGTGTGCGTCTGTGACTGCCAAGGTACAGTGTTCAATCCCTATGACAGGCAATTGTACATCTGGACAATTCAAAGCAATGGCAAACTACCTAATGTATTTATATTGCATAGAAAATTACTACAGTCAAAACATGCTTGGCTAATAGCTACATCCTGAATAGGATAAGCTACCAAATGTTTCAACCTTGGAGACTTTAATAATGAAATGATGTTCATTAAATTTGGTTTGGACTTCTATTCTTTGCGACTGAGGTCTCTGTTTCAGAAAGGTGTATGGCTTTCTCTGGCCTCTATCAGAGAACAACAGCTCTGTGACATGGATCCGATTAGCCATTGGATCTATTGTTTGGGATGGCTGCCAACTGTTCCCACAGTGCAAGAGACAACTATCTGAGATTGGCTGGAGTCATGTCTCGTTAGCAGAGGTGTCCTGTCAAGTTCATCCCATAATTGTTCTATGGGGTTCATGTCTAATGACATGGCTGGCCACTTAATGGTCTGGACTTTGTTGTGTATGCTTAAGAACTTGGTGGTAAGTTGTGCCATATGAGGTCGAGCATTATCCTGCTGATAAAATAAACTTTTGTGCAGCCAAAATTGAAAGGACACGAGGACAAACAATTTCAGCGATGTATTGTTCGGCATTCAGGCTTCCTTCAATGTTCACCAGGTCACTTCTACCCATGAAGTTGATTGTCCCCCCCACATTAGTACACCTCCACACCATGTGGAAGAGCCACATCAACACTGTTCTGGGCATAGCGTTCACAGTTTCTGTGGTACACTCTTCTCCTTCTATCGCTGGAGTATAAAAATTTTATTTTTTACATTTTTTCTATAGTATAGGGGAAAAGCAGCAGGCAAGGTTGTGCTACTTGATAGCACAACAACAAAATAATGAATCTCTCATCACTACTAAAAAGCCAACTTCTGTTACTTAATAGCACAACAATAAATCATGAAAGTTCTTCTTACTATTAACAGCCAACTTAACAGCACAGCAATAATCATAAAATAAAAATCGTTACTGCTAACCAGTTATCTACCCAGAGACACAGTTGTTGATGTAGTTAGAAGTTGTCATTATTAACCTGCATGAGAGAATGTTTGATAAAGGTGTTGCTTGCAGATAAATGTCTTGTGTTTAGAGCTTATAATATTTGGTCTGTACTGGTATATGAATATGTAATCTATTCTCTCAAGTATGATGATGATGAGTGATGCACTGAATATTTTTTTCTCATGGTCTGCAGTAATACTTTTCAGTCAGGCAATGTGGGACATTCAAATGTTAACATAATTATAGATTATTGTCATATAATATTGTATTCATTGTGTAATCTATTCAAAGTGACATTTAATAATTTATATTTTAAGTAATATTCATATTATTTCTTTGTTGATGTTCGAGTTATAAGTTATGTTAGAAAATAAAATATAAACACAAATGTGCAATTAGATGACAGAAATTGTTTGCTCAAATTGAGCACTTTACAAGAAGAGGAATGAATTTTAGAGGAATTTTAAAAGAAATATACATGCTAAATATGGATTTTATACAGGTGACATATTCTTTCCTGAATGTAATCATTTTATGGATCTTATGAACTCCTCACAATTCTGGGAGAATTGACCTGCCACTGCCAGGGGCACATTTAAACAATCTGAGATGTCTCTTATCCATCATCATCTTGAGCAGCCTTTACCCATACTTTCATAACCATACATTCCATTATTAATTTTCCCATGCTGGTATGTCTCTTTATATGTCTGAAAAATGTATAATGTTGTTTACGAACCACCACCCTTCTAGGTATAATTTTTTTTCACTTTTTATTAGTCGTTCTCACAGCCCATGGTATTTTCAGAATTCTTCTGTAAAATCTCATTTTAAAAGAATTTTTTCCTGTCATCACTGTTTAATTTTTTGTCCATGACTCACAGCCATAAATAGTTACTGGAAATATACCTGCTCTAATCAGATGTAACTTAGCTTTACAGCTGGTGCTTTGCCAAAGATTTTTCATTTGTGCAAGTTTTAAAGCCACAATTTCAAATTTTCTCTTGATTTCTGCAGCGAAATCCCCTGAAATGTTTATGTTTGCACCCAAATTCTCAAAATAAAATAATGACTCTAGTTTGTGGCTATCAATTATGACTTTTGGTTAGGTTTTAACTGTATCTGAATATAGATTAGATATAATTAAGAAAAAAAACAATTTTTGAAAAAAAGGGATAAATCATGAATGAATAACATGTGAAAGTCATCAAATATACATACAGTAGGTTTATATATATATATATATATATATACACACACACACACACATGCGCACAAGATATTCAAGTATAAATTATAATATAAATTGTACATGTAATGATGAAGATCTATTCCTGTAACTGGGAGAAATAGCTGGTCATAGAACACTTAGGGAGTAATATTTTGTCACTCTTGTTTCCTGTACCAGGCAGTGGTGTTTTAATTTCAGCTCCACATGGATATTTCTCTGACTTTATTTTTGATAGGGAAGTTTTCCAGAGCTTCAGCAAGTCTACTACTCAATGTTGTACTCAATGTGGCTACGGTGCAGTGCCACGAGCTGGACAGTCTTCTACTACTGAGGGGACTTTTAATGACTGTTTTGCATTCTTGAGGTATGCTGCAGATAAAGGGTTGATTCACTCTCTGCAGTCCAGGCATAGGTCTGAAACTGACTTCATCAATGCAGAGATCATTGTGTGGGATAACCAACCCCATACCCAAAATCCTCAGCTCCCTCTTGCAACATACATGGCAGATGGTAGTTTTGTTGTTCTTTGCTTGCCTAGTAGGCCCCAATAACACACAAGACACAGGCACACTGGTAGAGAACAAACTCTTTCATCCTTCGATAACGTGTGGAAAGATGGAGTCCTCTTCAAGTGTCTCCAAAACAAAATTGAAGAAAGAATGTTTAGCTGGATAAAAGATTTCCTCTGCTACCGCACTGCAAGAGTAAAAGTAGATGGTAAACTAAGCAAACGTCTTACTCTCCAACAAGGAGTACCTCAAGGAGGAGTGATCTCTCCTATCCTCTTCCTAGTATTCATCAATAATATGGGAGAGAAACTGTCACATCATATTTCAAAGGCCCTTAATGCAGATGACTTTGCTGCCTGGAGTGCGGCAGGTAACCTATCCACTGCAAAAAACAGAATGCAGACCACACTTGACACCCTAAGTTAATGGGCATCTGACTGGGGAGTCCAGATCAACCTCTCCAAAACTGTGACAACCATCTTCTCATTTTCAAACCACCAAGAAAAAGCAAATCTTAAATTAAATGGAAGTGAGCTAGCAGATTTGGAGAAACCTACATATCTAGGGGTCACACTAGACAAGCGACTCACCTGGAAACCACACCTAATAACCACTGAGCAAAAAGCAACCAGGAGGCTATGCTTGATGAAGAAACTTGCAGGCACAAGCTGGGGAGCAAATGGGAATATTCTCTGAAAAATCTACATGGGTACAGTCAGACCTCTAGTAGAATATGGAATGACATCCTGGGCATCAGCATCAAAAACAAATACTGATCACCTATCTAAAGTACAAAATGCAGGACTTCGACTTATCTCAGGAGAGATGAAAACCACTCCAATCCATGCAATAGAAAAACATGTAAAAATCCGCCCACTGGAGGATAGAAGAGAAGAAAGAGTGCTTGTTCAAAGGGAAAAAATTAAGCACATGCCAAACCATCTGATGTATGCGCATATTTCTAGATCAACCACAAGCAGGTTGAAGAGAACTAGCTTCTGTCACATCTCCAAAGATCTTCATGAACAACATAAAGAAATCCTCACAAACCTCCCAAATGAAATTGAAGCACTAACGGACTTTGCAGAGCCAGGCAATAGTCTCCAGAATGTCTCCATAATAACACAGGTTCCTGGAATAATTAATAAGGAATACCAAACTCCACCTCAACTAAAAGCATTGACACTGGAGATGATAGAAATAAAATACAATCCCAAGGAATGGACACATGTCTACACAGATGGATTGGCAGAAGGAGCAGTAAGGAATGGAGGAGGTGGAATTTTTATAAGACTCAAAGACGGGAAGACAATATCAAAAGCTTTTCCAACCGGGAAATACTCCTCTAATTTTAAAAAAGACCAAAGAAGATAGCCATATTCACAGATTGCAGATCCCTACTGGAATCAATCCAGAGCAACAGAAACGAAAGCCTTCTGCACAACATCAAACATGAGCTAAGACAGATCCAAAAATCAACAGCTATTGCCCTTCAGTGGATACATCACACTGTGGAATCATAGGAAATGAGAAAGCGGATTCTCTGTCAAAGGCAGGAAGCGAAATGGTGCAACACAGATACCCACTGTCTTACGGAGAAGTAAAAACAATCATCCGCAACACATACACAGCAAAGTGGAAGAAACAAATGGAAGGGGAATACAAACATGATGCAATACATCTCCTCCAAAGATATCAACAGACCACAATATTTCGCCATAGAACATGCCACTGCAGACTGTTGGGTCACCTTTACCAATTAAGGATCTCATACACAGATGAATGTCCATGTGGATCCGGAACCCAGACCCCAGAACACATACTTCAGGACTGCCCAACATACAAAGAGCAGAGACAGCAGACCTGGCCAGAGGATACAGACTTAGGGCAAAAGCTATGGGGCAGCCGCTCTGACCTGGAGAAGACAGTGGACTTCGTCTTGACGACAGGCCTGATGATATAGCATGACCACAGATGCTGAACGCAGAAGACGAAGAAACTCTTTCATTTTTAGAGTCCTTGTGAGGTAGGTTGCAGGAGTCTTTGCAATATTATCTGGAGTAAAATACTGTTGACTCACAGCCATGCACTCCAAGCAGATTGAGTTAAACAATCCTTTTTTGATTTTGTAAGAAAGCTCTAAAATTATCTCTTCAAATGTGTCACCATGAGAAAGATCTGCAAGCAGCCACAGATACAGGCTATAATCCCTGGCATGTAAAGAATAGAGTATAACCTTGTACTACCTCAAGGAATGTTTGCACATAAACATGAGTCTTTCCAAGTAGTCATTAAATCAGTTATATTAACCTGTGTCATATTTTTCAACTGTGCTTTGTCAGCATATTTAAATATCAAAACTTTAATATTTTCTCTGGCAGTGATATCAGCCCAGGGTCTGACAGGCAAAGACAAAACAGGTACCAGTGACCCCTATGTGACTGTACAGGTTGGCAAAGTTAAGAAGAGAACCAAGACAGTGCCTCAAGACCTCAACCCAGAGTGGAATGAGAAGTTCTATTTGTTAGTCACTATTGTGTTGATTGATCTGATAGTAATAATTAGTCTTTACAACTTTTAGTAATTTTTATAACTGGGCTATCTAATACTTAGTACAAAAGCTGTTTACTAAGTTCTGAAACATATTTTGTTTCCTCATAATACATAGCATGTGAGATTCACATGTCAATATAAGCAGCCCTATGTACCAAAACAAGAAGTTGGTAACTCTGATATTTCTAATTTGATACAATCTAGTAATCTTTTCTAATATATTATAATAACCTCCAATGTCATATGTGTCTGACATTTGACAAAAATAAAACAGTGACACAACACATATCTCTTCTCTGGACCTAATCCTGCTAGAAACCTAGTAAAACTATTGTCCTGCTGCAATATAGTTCCAGCACGAGTTTGGAAACGAATGTTAAAGATAAACATATCATTTTTCTCGTTTGTGGAATCTAATAATATTGTCTAATATTTAATCTTTATGGTGTTGTATAATTTTGTACAACTTTATCATTGAGTGCCATATCTGCATCAAATGTTGGTTGCACCAAACCTCCAAAATGATCTGTCTCTTACCTTCGTGATGCACTCAGACTGACTGTATCCTGTCCATCTCATGGTGTTTCCCTTCCGATTGTAACTCTGACTACCTCTTACTGAACACCCATCAAGCTTTAAAAAGTTTTCAACAAGGTGTCATGCCTTTTTATATGTTCACAATACTTTTTTATTTTTATTTCCTTTAATAATTCTTTTTCATGCGCAGTGTTGTGAGGCATGCGCAGTGTTGTGAGAACGTCTGTGCTGTATTCTCTTTCCGTGAATTATATTTATTCATCTGTGTATCCACATCTGAAAGGCACCAATTCTGTCTTCTAGCTGTTAGTTCATTATTCATGTTTCTGAAACATACATTAGTTTAGAATAGATGTAGCACATTACAATTCTCATTTTCAGTAAGCATTTAGTAGCATTTTATAATATTTCTAGTTTCATACAATCTAGTAACAATGTTATCTAATAATGAATCTTCCTATTTTTGCACATTCCAATAACACTTTTTTAATAATATTTAATCTTTCTAGTTTTGTATACTCTAGTAACACAACTGTAACTAAATATTTGTTTTCAATTTCAGTGAGTGTCATAATTCTTCAGACAGGATAAAAGTTCGAGTTTGGTAAGTCTGCCTGATTTTAAAATTTTTATTTCTTAGTCTCTCTCTTTCTCACTCTCTCACTCTCTTTCTATCACTATAAATTCTGCATGGCTGTATACCTCATATTACAGTGTATATGCTGAGAAAGTTTGAAACTTTCTTCACTGCTGAAGTAGGGAGTGGGGGTTGGTTTATGTAAGGGTTGTATATAATTATTTTAAACACCCAATCTGAATGGCTTCAAAATGACAATTGATAATGTTTTTTTATACAAACTCTGTGTTACCAATGTCAAACATGGCCCTTTACAAATTTGCGAAAAAAATCACATGTGAAATGCGATGTTTGAGGACTGTTATAAATATCACAATAAGAGACAGACAGAGAAATGAAGAAATCAGGAAATAAATAAAACCCATCTCAAGTGAAATATGATTTTTCTTGGAAAGTACAACAGTGGTTTCCTGTTGCCTTCTCTTGATTTGTGTACGCACTCTCTAATCTGACAACAAGAAAGATAGAAGAAAAAATATCAAGAGAAAGAACCAGAGAAAAGATATTGGACAGTTTGACTAAATGGCTTCGATTGACGACCCCAACAGAGATGATGACATATATAAGAGATAGATGTACATGGAGAAATATGATTGCCAGCACCATTCAGCATGGCACCTGATGATGATGATGATCCCAAGTGAAGACTACATCGAGAGACTGCAAACCAGGTGGTTTGGCCACCTCATGAGATGGAGCGACACAATTAGCATTTCATGTATACAACAACAGAAGATCGGGCTACACGGAAGACCAAGAGTCAGATGGGTAGAGATAGTCAAAGATATCTTAAAGGGACAGGCTCACCATAATCAATGCCACCCAAATGATCAAAGATGAACAACTCCAACTCCCCCACCCAACTCTTACCAGCACAAGTGGAAATGAAATAGATATATAATGGTTTTGCAAATTTGAATATATATAAAAAAATGTGCAAACATTATAGAAATAGACATACCCGGTATATGTTTATTTCAGTGACTTTTGTATTCAAATTCATAATTCTACACACAAAATCTCACAAATCCTTTGAAACAAGAATGAGTGTATGAGCATACATTTACTAGAGTTCATGCTCTATTGTGGAAATATAAGGATGCATATCGTCATCATCCTCCACTTATTTACTCACCATACTCCTCAAAGATTACATTATCTCCACGTCTGTCCATCCCATTATAGAACAAGAACATTTAAAAAGATTGGAGATCATTTCTGATGCAATGTCAGCCCCCACTTCTTTCACTCACCCCACCATGATCATGATGATGTCAACCTTTACAAGTCATGACCTTTCATCACCTCTACATCAGAAGATGCCTTACATAATAATTCTTCCGTATGACCATACGCTACGCTTGGAGTTCTGACCACACATGAGTCTTCTGATTCTTATATCAGTAGCAATCAATCAGTTAAGTCCCTGGTTCTCTTTAGGGCATAGGCCATGAAGGGATTGTGGTCTAGCTTGGCCATATATTTCCACTCGACTTCATTCTATGTCATGTCATTATCACTGCAAACTGTCATCATCATATCTCTCTACTTCAAGTCATGCTAGGTCTTTCCTGGTTTATCTTTCTCTGTGGATTCCATGTCAATGTCTGTTTTGTGATACAGGTTTCTGACTGTAGCCTACTGCCCTTCATAACTAACTAAAACTTCATCTTCTCTGAAGCCAGAGTCTCTTCATTTTCCCAAGACACTATCCACTTATTTGTTTTTTATTCCTTTTTTTCTATAAGAATATAGACTTTATAGTTTACCAATTGTCAGTCTCTTAACCTCCTAAGTCACCCCATAAAGCATGCATGGAAGTTTAGAGTAGTACTATTCATTTCTTCCCAGACCAAAGTCTTGTATCACACTTGTAATACAAGAAGCCAGGAAAAGATCTCATTATGTTTACATCAGTTTCAATGCTCTAAACCAACCTAAAAATATTTGACTTTGTGGATGTTAATATTTTTGTTGTAGTGCAAGCCCTGATAAATATAAGTTTTCCTTATCATTCGTGTCTTGCTACTAATTTGTGTTGTAGAAGTGTTCTCTAGAGCTTCAATCTTTCTACAATCCAAGAAGACTATAAGTCTCTGAAGGGTGTGCAGTACCAGGTCAAGAGACCTCATACATACAGGGGATTAATTTAAACTAACTGAAGTATATATTTTATGTATTTCAAGATAGTGAGAATTTTCTTTTAGAGAGTGTGGAATAGAGTGTGAAGAGTGTCTTATACATTGCTTCAATCATTGGGACTGAGATCATATGCAGCTGCCAAATCTACATAAGGCTTTATGTGTAGTAAACCCTTTCTCTGAGAGAAAGTTTCAGACAAGGAAATATTACCTCAGCCATAAGGATTTAGATTGCTTGAAACTATGAAACCTATTTCATACTTATGTATCCTGAGTGTTAAACCCTCTCTCTAAAATGATGTTCTGTATAATGAATCATCTACTCAATCAGTTGGACATAGATTATTTTCAAATGTAATCCTTCATACCTTATTTAAATCAAATGTGTGTATGAATGTTTCTAAAAGATTTATTATGTATAAAACATGCCTATGGACTTCTTGTCAGCAGTGACAATTGTTCACTTGCAGGGATGAAGACAATGACCTCAAGTCCAAATTGCGGCAGAAACTAACTAGAGAGTCTGATGATTTTTTAGGTCAGACTATTATAGAAGTGAGAACTCTGTCAGGGGAGATGGATGTCTGGTACAGTTTGGGTAAGGCAACATTTATGTGGTTGTTTTATATTGTTTTAGGATAAGGTCATGAGATTTGTTTGTTTTGTGCATCTCATCTGATTTCATAGTGAAATATGACATGCAATAGATCAATTCATCAACCACGTACTATGCATGTGATTGCGTCTGTGGGTTTCACCAATGGCCCACTACAGAAACCATCCATGCAACCGAAAACCCTAGTAGATGACATGACATTATATTTATTTTATCCTCTTATAGAAGCTTCGTGGCACATCATCTATACAATTATGCTTCTCATGCTTGTATTTTATTGTTGCAATATGTTTTATGCTTTGTTATTTTTATATACGTATAGACCCTCTGTAGTTTGGAGGGAGCCAAAGATGTTACTGCACAGTACTGGGGAGGAGGAAACTGACAAACTGTTTTTCCTCTGGCTTAGGCCCATCATAGGGGCACAGTGACTCAGGATGTGACAATTGAATCAGGATGAGGACAGCTTACACAGCATCTGTCACAACCAACCACCCACCGATATACTGCTGGAGCTTGAAAGGGTAGCAAAGAATAACAACACTGTTTACCTTCCATACATTTCAAAAGAGGTGACTAAGGAGGGTCTGGGATGGAGTTGGCTCTCCCATCCCATAAAGGGTCAAAGTGACCCAGAAACCATGCTGAAGTTGGATGTGTCAGACAGAAAGGCCAAGATATTGCAGAAAAGCTATAAACCATGACACAACATATTCTATTTTCTGGACTGCATCCTGCTAATCTGCAGGAGATTTAGAACAACCACAGATGAAGAAGACGCATGTTAATGCATACATTTGTAGGGTCCATCATGACAATATAACAAATATTTATAATTACTAAACACATCTTGGTATTTATAAATATTTGGATTTTAGCCAGTTGAGGGTGAAAGAAGAAGAATAGAAGGAGAAAAGTAAAACAATTTATTGGGATACTATTTTTAATCCTTTATCAGAAACAACACAGACAAAAGAAAATGATGAGGGTGATGATTCATTTTCCATATCCAAAAAAAGGAACTGGGCTTGAAATGTGGTGTTACCAGAAATAAGTGCTACTGTGGACTTAGAAGAATGTTTATCAAACAGCAGAGAACTGGAAGTTTGGCACATAGGGTGAATGGCATAGTTCTCCATGCTTGTCGTTACCTCCAGTTACCAAGGATTGCAGGTCTTGTTGATTTTAATTAATTCATAAATGTTCTTCTGATCGTTGTTTTTGGTCTTCCCTGTTTTCTTTTCCCGTCTGGTGTCCACATGAAGTCTTGTCGTGGAATTCTGTCTTCATTCATTCTATGGTCGACATATGTCCAGCGGTGTTTTCTGATGATGTTCATCACATATTCTTGTTTTGTCTCCTCTCTTAATATATTATTTGATTTGAAGTCTTTCCAATTAGTATTTGTGGTCTTTCTGAGGCATCTATTCTTGAAGGCAACTAACGTCTTATCCATTATTGCTCTAGATTTCCAACTTTTCACATCTATATATTAATAATGGAATCACACTTGCATTGAATAGTCACAGTTTGGTGTGTTTACTTGCAATCTTCGATCTCCAAATAATTGAAAGTTTGTTAAAGGTGTTGGAGGTGAGAGTGATTCGAGTCTTAATTTCTGAGTTAGTATCAACGTCTGCTGTTATCTTGCTTTCCAAATATACGAAATTTGAAATGTTGTCTAGTATATTGTCATCTAGTTTAATTGATTCTGTCAGGCCAGTAAAGTTCATGATTTTCGTTTTATGTGTGTTTATTTGAAGGTCTATCTGTTGTGCAAAAAATTTGAGTCTTTCTGTTTTTTTCTTGGAGATCTTGGTGTGTTGAACTCAGGAGAGCAATATCATCTGCGAAGATAAGATCTTCCAGGGTCTTGTTGTTTACCCAATTGATTCCTAGTTGTTTTTGGTCTGTGCATTTCTTCTTCACCAAGTCAATCGTGGTGCAAAACAGTATTGGGACATAACACATCCTTGTTTTACTCCAGTTTTCACTAGGAACCAGCTAGAGTATACAATATGAAAATGGAAATGACAAGATGCAGAGGTAGATCAAGAAGAGGGTGTATTGAATCAGTTACCAAGATGTAACTGAGATGTAACAATATTACTGCATATTATACAACCAAATGTGCCATACCATAGCCCAAAAACTGATCAGCATTCAATCCTGCGACACCTCACAGCAAATCAGAGGAAAGCCTAGATAGATAGATATAGATCTGTTGCACATCAGGTGGGGGGGGCCTATTTTATAGACATCAATAGTTTTAAACCAATAACCTGAGTTGAGTTCATATATGGCAAATGTTGCATTTTCTGACTACTTGTTGCAATTTGGCTTTACTTCCAGAGAAACGAACAGACAAGTCAGCTGTTTCAGGTGCTATCCGACTTCACATCAGTGTTGAGATTAAAGGTGAGGAGAAAGTGGCGCCCTATCATGTGCAGTACACATGCCTTCATGAGGTTAGTCATCTTTAAATCAGGACTCTCACAAGTAATGGACATTTAAAAGAAATTACAAGAAAAAAAAATCATGTGACAGATGTGTTTCACCACATAAATAAAAGTCATAAATCTTAGAAATTACCAGTTCCTGTTATCATACTGATGGTACATTTCACTATATAAATAAAAGGCACAGGGTTTAGTAGAAATTGCTGGTTTAAGTTATCCTAGCAATGACATGTTTTACCACATAAAAGTAAAGAGTCATAGAGTTTGTTAATTATGTTCATATTTTCTTATTTATTGCTTGAATCTCCATCTCGCTATTTAACTTGTATCTCTCTGTACACTTGTATCACTTATGAATTGTAAGAATATATCGTGCAATTTCCGCTGGGAAGCGTTGAAGTATGTTGCCCTATAGGTTCCACAGTAAAACTGTTATTTGCACCTCACTTGGCTCACTTTGTGGTCTGGACGTCTGAGGCCCAGCACATCTATTTTCATCATACCTTTTATTCTGGTAGTAGGCTTCCCTAGTCCGTGACAGCCTACCTATCCATCGACAGGCACGCGGGTGTGTGGTGACTCTTCACCGAGACGATTGTCGCTCACGTCTATCTCACATGAGGTGTTCTGCCGTCTGTGAACTTGCCTTGTGTAATAAGATGTTCTGTGCCTGTTCCCATCGGGTACTGAACCTTTTCTTCTCTGCAAGCCTTGTTCCAAATGAGGAAGAACTCAACAGAAGAGTTGGACCCTGGCTCTTTCGCCTTCTTAACCGGGTGTCATTCACGGACATCGTGCACCCCTCACCCAAGTTCGAGTCTCACACCACACCTTTGAGAGCAAGATGTTCTCAAGCTGAGTGACCGTATCCCATTTACACCTGAACCATTCGGGTACTGAACCCTTTCTCTCTGCAAGTATATTTCTGGTATAGGAAAGCTTGACAGTAGAGTTGGGTCAGGGCTGCCATCATTGTCCCTTTTGTGCCTGAGACCATCGGGTACGGAACCCTTTCTCCTCATGAGCATGTTTCCAGTATAGGAAAGCTCGACTTTAGAGTTAGGTCAGGTCTTCTTGCTTCTCTGGTCACCCATGATTGGGTATGGGTCTCTGCACATAAGGAGCACAGGTAACTAGAAGCTTGTCTCGAGCTAACAGAGCTTGTAGTTCCGACTTCCTTGGAACTTTTTCACTTTATATTTGCGGTTGGCGCTGCACTCTGGCGCTGTTCTGCCCTTTCATTGTACTCAGTATGAAATCTGTTCGTCTCTCGCCATGCATCTACCTTTGCATGACTTTTTCATTGGCTGCCCTCTAATGTTCAGACTGGACTGACTAGCGTCACTGTGTGTCAACAGTGCTTCTGCATGTGTTGGTGCTGGTGGTGTCGGAGATATTGTCTGTCTCTTATGCATTCAAATCTCTTTCCATCTGCTACCTCCACATTCTCGGACATGATCCCAAAATGATTTGGCCAGAATCAGCACGAGCCACTGTATTTCTGTTTCCAGGGTGCATATCGAGGAGGTACATTTGGGATCTTGGTTATCTGCTAACCATGGGTCCGCCGAGAGCAATGTGTTCCCTTTGCACCCCATATAGGCATCTAAACTACATGTAGCTACTTGCCAAGTTTCCAAGTTCTACTACACACAACTGCTGGTGTAGAAGGCAAAAAATAATATTAATGACAGCCTCATCAAAGGCAGGAGTTAGAAATACCCTGCATTGGGTTCAAGGTGCATTAAGGATGGTAACTGATAAGCTACCAGAACAGACTGAATCTTGATTCTTGATTAGAAACTAGCTTCACAGCATGTGGGGCATTCCCATAAGTGCTCCACTCTCCATTCCAGTAGCCACCTCAGTGTATCTAGACTCAGAGTCCCGATCAGGTGTTGATTGCATGATCTTCAGGGCCTTCCAAAAGATTTACTTTTCCTACCCTCCCTTCTAGATACTCCCATTTCTAACATTCTCTGTATGTGTACATTCTCAGCCTCATTGACATCATCTTCATAGAAAATTGACTTACCAAAGTCATCAATAGATGCATATTTTGGACTCACAGAAAAGAACTCATAAATTCTATCTAATAATAAATTCAATCTTCATACCAACATTGTGTTATCAAAATCAGACATGGATGCTAACAAAGGAACAAAAAAGAAAGCTTACTATGTATGAAATGAGATGTCTAAGAAAAGCAGCCAACAGAACAAGAGATCATGTGAGGAATAAAGAGTTTACAAGAACTGTTGGAACAACATCTGTGGTAAAATATGATGATGATTATGATCATGATGACATTCCTCCTTCACAAGCGAATATGAGCATGGCATGAAAAAAAAACAATAACAGTGGGGTGAGCAAGTAGAAAAAACAAAAGAATATTTGTGATTGTCTAATTTTGTTTTGGCTTGTGAGTTCCTAAATACCAGATGAGTCCAATTCATGTCAGAAAAGTTCTATTGCAGTGGTTGCAGGAGTTCAGAGAGCCCTGAGTAGGAGAGTTTTCAGATTTGTTCTTCTGCTTCCATCTCTTGTAAATTTCCCTCAGTGTTCAATCTTTTTTCAAATTTAGTGATGCCAGCAGTGATCTGGGTGTGCCAAGCTGAATGATGAAGGGCTGTAGTATTGTAGGAGCAAGGATTGATGCTGAAGTTCTTGAAAGGGTAAAATATAATGAACAACAGAAACTGAAATGGTTCACCCATTTAGTGAGAATGAACCCTTATTGCCCAGCAGCAAGAGCAGACAACATGAAAATGGAAACCGCAAGATACAGAGGAAAACCAAGAAGAAAGTGGATTGAAGGAGTTATCAACATTCAGATATGTCATAATATTTCGGCATATCAAACATGTCATAGCCCGAAAACCAATCGTTATTCAATCCTGTGATGCCTTACAGCACTAGCAGAGACAACACAACAGATAGACAGAAAATACACAATGAGTTATAAAGATTAATCATGGTAGAAAATATTCCAGGATAGAGAATAAGAAGCAGAAGGAGATATTAATGGGCTAGAATATTTAAGACCCTTTTAAATGAGTTATGACTGCAGGCTATCATCAGCGCACTCTAAACAAGTCCGTAGGTTCTCTGATCCCCATCTCACTAAATGCTATTCAGAACCATAAGAAGAATGTGTCCACCTATATTAATTACCCCCATTTAAGACCTTTTTTAAATATGAGACTGAAAGCAGCAGGACACCTTACACAGAACTGAGAGGGTTACAGAGTGTCAAATGAGAACAACTTACACAGAACTGAGAGGGTTACAGAGTGTCAAATGAGGGCAGCGTTATATAATGGATAAGTCACATAGAAGATCCCCCTGTCTTGTTATTTATGGACTGTATCTGCCCACCATGTTATTTACTAAATTAATCTCCCTCTTGCTATTTATGGCTCTTCGCTGTTTTGTTTTCCAATGTCATATTCCTGTGTCATATTATGTATCTCTCTCTATTTAAATATGTTTTATCTCCACATTTACATAATCCATCTGAATATTTAAATTATTGCAATATCTTTGCTATGGCTTCAATCAAGTAGAGCTAGCCTTGTATCTCTTTTTACTTCTGTAGAATCAGTTTCATTATCTGTGTGAACAAGCTGGGGGAGAAGTCAAGCTTCCAAATGCCAAAGGGGTATGTTTGCATGTTTTAGCAAAGTCTTGCATTTAACATACATTCTAGGAACAGTAGGTAATAGCCTATGTTGTGATACAAATTTGATGTATAGGAAATGTGTGCATGTTATAGGAATGAACACTTATTATACTGCAGATCTCAAGAGACAGGACTGTGGTCACATTTTTACTGAAGATTTGCTAATGAGATCTATTTGTTATACAGGAAGGGCATACAAATGTAATTTCACTGTGTGTGTAACTATAAGTTAAATGTGCAAGACAATGTGTGACATGGAAATTATATGTGTGTAAGGAAATGAATTTCATGTGCTCATGATCTAATCCTTCTACAGTAGTTAATTTTACTATATCTTTCTAACCTCAAACAAAACCTATCTTAGTAGCTGCACTATCTTGCTAGCCAAACTAACACAACCTATCTTTGCTGCTTCAATATCTTATACACAACCTACTCTACTTGCTATAAAATCTTGCTAATCTCATACACAACCTACCTTTGCTGCTTCAATATCTTACCTTATACACAACCTTCCTTAGTTTCTACAATATTGTTTCTAGTCTCATAAACAACCTGCCTTCAATGTTTTTTGTCTTTGTTGTATTTTACAATATAGGTAGGACTCAGAAGTTTTCTTTTTAACTTTATTATAATTACAGACTGATGAGTCATGGAAAGTCTACTTTGATGAACCAGGCCAGGAAACTGTAGATGAGTTTGCCATGCGATATGGTATTGAGTCAATTTATCAGGCTATGACGTACGTTTTGTGTATAGTACTCTATACTGACATTTTATTATTATTTCATTGTTGGTTGTTAAATAGATCTCATTATTACCATTAAGTGCCATGTCCATAGCGAAGGTAGGTTGGCTGCAACAAACCTCCAACATCTCCTGTCTTGGTTCTGCACTCTGCTAGACTGTAACCTGTCCATCTCACAATGTTACTCTTCCACTTGTATCTCTGCTTCCCTCTTATATAGCCATAAATAGCTATTGAGATAAATATAGAACATTATTTGACAAAAGTTGTATGTGTAGCATAGGTTAATCTTTACTCTATAACACCAGAACAATGCTTCCATCGTTCCAACAAAATGGTGGTTCAGGATGGAGGAACAATATCGGTGTTCCTACTTTGACAATTATTTGTTAATTTTCTGTTTCACTTGTGTGGGTTTATTTTTTTCTGTTTGTTCTCAAACTCCCATCAGATCTCTCTTATAGCAGGACAATGGTCCTACTTGATTTTCAGCAGATGTAGTCCATAAAACTGAAATGTGTTGTCACCATTTTATTTGCACCAATATATACTTCAAGAGTGTTCTGAGCATGAAACGCTGAGGCAGACATATTCGCCAGAGGAAACAACACTGGAATCAAAGCTCTATGGGAAACTGTATGAACTACAAAAGACAGTGAGTTTTATTCAGGAGGCAGAATTACAGATATAGACATGTTTCAAGTGAAAGAAAGAAGAAGATTTGCACCAATGGCCCAACTAATACATTCTATGTTTTTATCAATTCCATTGAATGGTGGACATCTGTAACCATCATCATCATGTGACATATCATATTCTTTCCAGAACATGGTCTTCTTTATGGATTCTCTAAACACTGCGATTCTGGGTGAGTTGACCTGCCAAAGCTAGAAACATGTTTAAGCAGTCTGATATATGCTGCATCATCATATTGGGCACCCTCTTCCTGTCTTGCCGTTAACTCTGCCTTCAGCTATTAATCTTTCCATGCTGTAATGTCTGTTTATATGACCAAAAAAAACAGCTTTCTTGTTAAGATGTTATTAAGGAACAGCCCTCTTCTCAGAATATCCAAAGTAGAATTACTAGGCACTCTTGTAGTTTGCCATTGCTTTTAAGAGGATTATCAAATACTAAGAAAATATGTTTATTGACTAGCACACAAAGAAAACACATTCATTTTCTACTCCATTTTTTAGTGGAAGTCCTGTAACCATATCACTGTATATTAAACCAGCCATATGAGAGAACTGGTTCTAATACTGATATGCTGGTCAATAAAATCAAAGCTAACCATAGTCACTCATGCATGACCTTTTTTTGCCGTTATCTTACATTGCTATCGACATATCCACAGATTCTAAATAATACTTGCTGTGTAGACATGTTACACTGCAAATGAGGAGAAGAAGAAGATCCTAAATAATTATGATAGAAAAAAGTATGACTTCATGAGATGTGAATCCATTTACACATATAAGATATTTCAATCTATTACATCTCACAGTATATGTTTGTTAATTTTCCAGACATTTCTCCTGCCTGTCATGTAAATATATGTGTGCCGGTGTCCCGGCGCTCATGAGCACACTACTTGCCAACATAAATGCCTTTTACGCTCACACTGCAGCAACCACTGCTGTATCTGCTAGTGACAGATTTGCAGCATCAAATTTTGGGGTGAGCACCATGGAAGAATTTCAGTAATTTGTTTCTTACTGTTTCATGTGTAACTATTATTTCGCCCGTGTTGCCAGGGCCCGAAAGGGGAGCAAAGAATAGCAACACTGTTTACCTTCCACGCATGTCGTAAAAGGCGACTAAGGAGGTTATGGGATGGAGTTGGCTGTCCCATCCCATATAGGTTCAGTGACCTAAAGCCATGCTGAAGTCGGATGTGTTAGACCGAAAGGCGCAGATATCACAGCAATGCTGTAAACCATGACACAACGCATTCCGTTCTCCGGACTACATCCTGCTAATCTGCAGGAGTTTGAGAACGAACGCAGAAGAAGAAGAAGAAGATAACTATTGTTTAAATATGTAAACTTACATCTTAGATAGACAATAGCATTCAAATTTGTTAGTATACATAGAATCACTTTGACTAGTCAGCTGAACTATGTGAAGCTACCCAGCAAAGGAACATCCTCCCCTACTGTATACATAACTGCTGATGAAGAATGGGAAAGATCATACCTGCCAACCAGTTGAGACTAAAAATCATACAAAAGTTCTAAAAAACCATAATTGAGCATGAAAAATCATACATAATGTTCAGGGGGGTTCCCACCCAAACACGCCCCACACCCACAAAAAAAGGGTCCTTCGGGTTTGTTCGTCACCCTTTTTGACCATGTCATTTAACAGTTGCTTGCTCAAATTCATAATCTGTTTTGCTGCGAGGGTGTTTGAACATCCTCCTCCTATCTACGGCCTTGTCATCAGCAGGGCGTTGTTGAGCGTAATAAGCAATTTATTATTTTTAAAACCCTATTATTATATTTATTATATTTTTGTGGAATGTATATTTATCCACATAAGTTTGTGAAAGTTTAGTTGTTTGTGCAGGTTTACCCCTTACTTGCTGCTATGTGTAAATTTCATGATTTACATTGGACCTTTTACAAAAAAAGGTTTGAATGACAACACCAAGCATCACAACAAACTCCTTTATCAGATGTTTTTGTTACACACTGCCAATAAATACACAAATCTGATTTAGGCCCTAATATTTAAAAAATAGGTTATATACAGGACGTAGCCACAACCCAGCCTTTTTTTTAAAGTAGTGATCTAGGACTGTGGACTTTTCTAGACTAGAAATATTCTTTTCATAGAATATGAACTGGATATAAATATCAAAAACCATGATAAATCAGCAAAGACACAGTACAAGAGCTAAACATAAATAAACATGGAGAGAAACTACAAGTAAAGCATTATCAATATCTTGGACACAGCCACAAATGATGGCATATGTGAAACAGAAGTTAAAAGGAGAATAGGAATGGCTAAAAGTACCTTCAATGACATGAGGAAAATGACATGTAAACAAATTACAGAGGTAGGAAGAGATACAAGTGGGAGAGTGATATCACAAGATGGACAAGTTACAGTCTATCAGACAGCAGTTTTGTATCATATGCATATCTTAGTTCTGGTATCTCGTGACCTCCAGTATTGTGTCGAAGTTGATTCACCGCTGGTCATTTCTTATTATGTTCTCTAGATAAACATTGAAGAGATATGCTGATAGGACACACCTTTTCTGACTCCATTTTCCACACTGAACCATTCACATTTTTCACCATCTACTTTTACAGCTATTTGTTGGTCTTGTATTTCATAAAACCTAGAAAACAGTGTTTGAATTAATAGTCTCGGTGTTTGAAAAAAGTTTTCATTTGTTTTCATATCATAACAAGTGAAGTGAGAATTGTAATATGTTAACTTCGAAATACAAGGCATCATTTGAAGTGGATTTCAGTTATTTCCATGTTTAATAAATGCTACATGAAGTTGCTTTTCGAAGTAGTCTGTCAGAAGCAGCATATTTAAACATAATTTACCGTAGTCTGTGCATATGTAGAGTCAAACCACATTTACCACATTGATGTTCTGTCTCGAATATGTATTTTAAAATGTATATTTGTCTTTATCTTGACAGAAAGAAAAGTTTGTGAAGTTGTTAGACCAGTTACACAACTCATTGAGGATAGATCTGTCTATGTATAGAGTGAGTACATTGTTCTTGTTTTCTATAAAAAATATTGTTCTTCTCTGTGGTAATGTTCTGACATTTTGAAAAAACTTGTCACAGAAACAAGAATGTGAAAAATCAAAGACAGAGACATAGAGATATAAATGGCAAGATGTTATAAATATTGATATAAGCAAATTGTTCCTGAAGTGCGTAGAATAAGTAATGCAGTAAATAGGTAATAATAATAAATAAATCTTTTTGAATTCTCTTAACTTTTCATGATTCTGGGCACATTTACCTGCTACAGCCAAGGACATGTTTAAACTCTTCTTCTTCCACATTGGTTCTCAAACTCTTACAAATTAGCAGGATGTAGTCAGGAGAACAGAATGTATTTTGTCCTGGTTCACAGCTTGGATGCAATATCTGTGCCTTTCATGCTGACAAACTTCAGTATGACTTCTGGATCACTTTAACTCTATGGAATGGCACAGGGCAACACATATGCATAAACTCTCACTAATGCCTATTGTAACCAAGTGTTGCCTTATCCTCTGTTACCATGTTACCAGCAATTATATCTACCATTGCACATTTTTTCTATGCTGATATATCTCTGTAAAGTGATAACAACTATGATAATGTATTATTGTTTCTGGTAACTAATATAACTAACAAATAGTAAAACGAATGTCAATGAGAAATTAAAAAAAACCAAAGGAACAAGGACTTTTTCCATGTTACGGTTCAATATGGGCCTTTAGCAAGAAACAAGAACCAACCAGAAACAAACACAAAATTATCAATGAAGTCAAATAGTCTCACAACTACTTCTCACTGGATTAGAAATGAAAAAAAAAATCAAAGGCGCTTCTTAGTTTTGTAACTGTGACATTCTCCTCCTTGTTGGATATCGTCAGACAGTTTGGTTATTTATACTTATTTCTATTCATATGGTCAAAAGACTGTTTTCTTGATATGATGTTTAGAATCAAAACAACTCTTTTCCACTTTTAGTGTTTTTAAAGCTTCTTGATTCATGACTTTGTGTGTGGTCTGTGTTGTTCTCAATATCCTTCCATAGTATCTCATTTCAAAAGCAGCGATTCTCTTTGCATCTGATTTATTAAGCAAGTATATTTCACAGATGTAAATTACTCCTGGGAATATAATAATAATAATAATAGTAAAAACCTATAACACGCCAAGGTCGTAGGTGTGCCACACTGGAGACATGAGCATAAAAAAACCCTCCAAACACCTCTGTCTTCAGCCATTTGAAGACTTCTAGAAAAATCATACTCAGACCAATCTGTGATGTTATCAATCCAACATTTTTTCTTTGTCCACCTCTTCTCTTTCCACACTTGACTGTTCCTTGCTAAATAAATATAGAAAGTGAGTTGTATATAAGCACAATTACAGATTTCCAGGGAATATGCTTTCTGTAATAAGATATTTTAAATCATATATAAAAACTATAACCAATAAATATATTTGTTATGACAACTTCTTTCTTTTATTTTCGCTTTATACACCTTTATGATGTGCATCATCAAGAGAGTTCTCTGAAGATGGCCTTTTTGTGTGCTTCATATATATTTGTTTTCATTAACTCTTTTATTTCTGTAATCCATATTTTGCATGGTCTGCCCATGGCTTTGTATCAATCATGTCTGTATAGCAATGCTTTTTGAGAGGCACTAACTGATGGTAGTCTGGAAACATGTGAAACCCACTTAATCTGTTATATTCTGATGTAATCCAGGAATTGGCATTGTGTTTGTTCGTTTTATGTTTTCATTTATGATTCTGTAGTTATGAAAACTAATATTATCAATTGGAGACAGGACAGAGGACAACAGAGAGTAAAAATATGAACTGCCTACTGCCCAACTTCATTCTACAGAAAAATTGTGTGTGTGATGTGTTAGAGACATACATATCTCTCTCTCTCTCTCTCTCTCTCTCTCTCTCTCTCTGTGTGTGTGTGTGCGTGCATGCGTGGGTGTGTGCGTGCATGCGTGTGTGCATAAAAGCATGTATGGTATGTATGTAGAGAGAGAGATGTCTAGAAATGATATTTGCCAAAGTAAAGAGATACAGATAGATTGACACAAATGTATTTATTGTTCTTATACTCGTAGTTTGTGTTTTTCAAACAGAACAACTTTCCAGCATCAGATCCAGGCCGAATGAAAGATCTGAAATCAACTGTAGATTTACTCACAAGTATTACATTTTTTCGAATGAAGGTACTAGTATCTAAAAGAACATCTTATGTTATATATCACAAGCCCTGTTTTAATATACTAAAATTGTATTCTGTTTTTGAAGTAGATTAAATGCAGATGTTGTGTGGCTTACTTAGACACTGTTTTTTTACTATGGGGTGGGCAGATTAATCATTGAGAATGTCCTGCAGCTCAATCATCTGCATTCTAACCTGTTTCCAGTCTAAGCAATGATGCTTCATACACTCTCTAGTAATGTCTTTATAGAAAACTGTTTGTGAAGGTGTGTGTCCATGAATCTTAGCTATCCATGCTTATCACTGCATTCATCCTACTCACATTCTGCAGACTGATCAAATCACCATACCTCAAATCAGATGGCTCTATCAACAGCGAAATTAATAAATGGATTTTGTTGATTACAAAGAATGACTAGAAGGTTCTTGAGAAATAATTTGCCTATTTCATTACAACATTGAACATGAAAATGGAAATAGAAGCAGTTACAGCGACACTTGATTAGTGACTGAAATACCAACTTTCAATCTGATACTGTCAAAGAATGTTTCGTAAAGTAGAAAGGTGAATGTTAAGAACAGAATAGGTCATGTTACTGAACAATTCAAAATCCAAAGTATTATATGAATATACTGCCCAGGTCATGCAGGGGTTAGAGGCACCAAAAGAGTGGATTCATTCGCGAGCAATGCTGTGGTTAACTCTTTCCGGACCAATCGCCAGTATACTGGCTTTATACTGTGGGTCTACAGGACCAATCGCCAGTATACTGGCTTTGATTGATCAACGTCTTAGATCGATCATATATTGATCAGTTATATTTCATTTTGCCCAGTTCAAGTTTTTATGTTAACCTCTGAACATCCGGGAAAGATCCTCTTCCGTTTTACAACCGGTACCGAAACACATGTGGTGTGTACAAGAAGATTTGTGATCGACATATTCTGTAACTTTTATTTCTGAAAAAAATGGCAACGCCCACTTCTTCTAGATACAGTGCAGAACAAGCTATGGTTATGTTTCAGAGCTTGCTAGTTAGTGAATCTGATAATGATGATTCCGATAGTGATTATAGGCCTAGTGACTTGTCGAAAGGTAAGAAACCAAAGCAAACTGGTGTAGGTTTTATAAAAAATTTAACAGCTTGCATCAGATCAAGTAATGTTAGTTCCTCTGAAGAAGCATCTAATAGTAGTGATGAATCTACTGATTCAGAGGATTTAGCTGGTACTTCTAGGCCTACTAATGCTACAAGTAGGCCTATGAATCATACTTCCACAGATCGACAAGGTAGGCCTAGGACTGATGCTGTGTGGCGTGAAGCCCTAGAAGGAGAGAGTATAGGAGTGTCTCACTTCAGACAGATACATTCTGGCTGCAAACTTGGCCTTCCTGAAAATGCCTCACCTCTCCAGTGTTTACTATCCTTGATGACAGAACCAATAATTGACAATCTAATAGCCAATGTAAACTCTTATGCCCAGCAGAAATTGGAAATGAATACACCTCGAAGGAAATATTCTACTTATTCAAAATGGACTGCGCTCGACCGAAATATTTTTATGAAGTTTCTCGCCACCCTGATAAACATGGGTTTGGACCCCAAACATTCCATAAAAGATTTTTGGTCCACAAAAACACACAGAAGTAGCCCCTGGTTTGGATCAATTTTCAGCAGGACCAAATTTTTATTGATTTACCAATCAATGCTTCATGCGGCTGGAGCTGATGCACAGGGTAAAATTAAAATAGAGCCGTTCATAAATGAATTAGTTGCAAGCTTTCAGAATGCATTCTATCCTTCTGAAAACATATGTATAGATGAGATGGTTATAGGCCACAAGGGAAGGTTTAGGCACAAGCAATATAATGCAAGCAAGCCAAAAAAATATCATATAAAATCATACGGACTCTGCGACTCCATCACCGGATATGTTTTCAACCTGCTGGTATATTTTGGTGCGGACACGACATACAGGCTGGAAACTGATACAAAGTCTACCCATGCTGTCAAAATTTTTGACAAACTACTAGAAGGCATCACAGGACATCACCATTTGTTTGCTGACAGGTATTATTCGTCCTTACCTCTTGTCCAGTTTCTGCGGCAGAGAAATCACCATTATACTGGAACTCTCAATGCGAACAGACGAGGGTTTCCACAAGAAATGAAGAATAAGAAAATAGCTGTCAATCAACCAAAATGGTTCATAAATGATGAAGATAAAGTTATGTGTGTCAGCTGGAGAGATAAAAAATCGAAGAAACCTTGCCAACTGGTAACAACATGTGGAAGCGCAACATGTGAAATTAGAATTGAGGGTAGGAGCGAAGTCTGGAAACCATCACCCATTCATAATTACAATATGTCAATGAATGGATGTGATAGAGTAGATCAGATGATTTCATATTATGGAAACCACACAAGAAAAACAGTAAAGTGGTGGAAAAAAGTATTTATGTGGGTGTTGGAAATAACACAACTCAACGCCCACATTTTATACACACTTAGCCGCCCTTGCGCAGAGAAGCCTATGCCCCTTTCAAACTTCAAGGACATATTGATAGAGGAGCTATGTAGTTTATTTGAATTAGAGGCACCTAATAACATTGATGCTGCTTTATTGTCCAAGCCAGGAAGAAAAACAGTTAATACAGAGCTTGAAAGGTATCAGGGAACCACCCATCTCATTGACTCCGGTGGAAAAGACAGGCAATGTGCTCATTGTGCTACTAAGCAAATACGAAAGCGCAGTAGCTACTACTGCATAGGATGTTCACATAAGCCACATCTGTGTGCTAAATCATGCTTTAGGGAATATCACACAAGATGATCTCATTTGTAACAAATAAAAACTTGTAAATAATAAAGCCGTGACTGGATGTAAATATTTTCATATTTTTATTGCTTCTGATGTCATTCAGAAAAATGTACATAACTTTAACATTTATTGATATTTATTCATCAACTAAACTGCATAATGAAGAAAAATGGATATATTTGTGTAAATATTCTTGAAAAATGGATATCAACAATGATAATCATGGACAAGTATGGATACATTTGGGTAAGTCACAATATTTATACTAATAAATTAATATTTTCATTTTATTTTTGTGTGTTTTACTAACTCTAACCTTGTGAAGTAATCAAATATCATCAATGTACTTATATATTCATATTCTGTATCCATTCCCCTTTCCAATGATGTATTACACATACACTATTTATCAATATTAGTATGTCAAGTGATACAATGAAGAACACATGTAAGGAAATTTTTCTACCCCTGAAATATTTTCATATTTTTATTGCTTCTGGTGTCATTCAGAAAAATTAACATAACTTTAACATTTATTGATAGAAATTCATCAAATAAAATGCATAATTAAGAGAATTGAATATACTTGTGTAAACATTCTTGACAAATGGATATAATCAATGATAAGTATGGACACATTTGGGTAAGTCACAATATTTATACTAATAAATTTACATTTTCATTTTCTTTTTTTGTGTTTTAATAACTCTAATCTTGTGAAGTAATCAAATATCATCAATGTACTTATATATTCATATTCTGTATCCATTCCCCTTTCCAATGATATATTACACATACACTATTTATCAATATTAGTATGTCAAGGGATACAATGAAGAACACATGTAAGGAAATTTTTCTACACTTAAAATTTACTCTGGTCCAAACCTAAAAATACTCAGGTCCTGAAAGAGTTAATAGACAGTCCTGAGATTTCTGTGACCTAATAAGGGTGGTCATTGATTTACTCATCATCATGTGACATATTCTTTCCAGAACATTGTCTTTTGCAATTGATGTCCTGAACCTGACTCTAGAGTCTATCCTGCTCCAATGCCTGCCTCCTTTAACATCTTCTTACAGTCTTTGATGTCATCTTTCCATCTCCTTCTAAGTCTACTTCTTCTACTTCCTGGAATTCTGCCTCTTTAATATGCATATTTCCATGCCATTGTGTCATTTTATATGTCCAAAATATTTCAGTTTTCTATGTAAAATTGTATTCACCAGCAATCCTTCCTCTATATTCAACATACTCAAAACCTCACTGTTCCTTATCTTTTCTGTCCAGGAAATATTAATATTGTCCTATAACACTTCAGTTCAAATGATGATATTCTTTTTGCTGTTGTTTGCTATTTATTGTCCTAGTCTCACAACCATATTTTGCAACTGAAAAAATGTACGTATGATCTAAGAAGTATAACTTTTGTCTCTTTATAACAGTTTTTAAATATATTTTACATTTCTCTTAATTTCATTATCACTAATCTTTTCCTAATTTCCATTGTACAATCACCTAAGCTGTTTATATTTACACCCAGATAATCAAACGTGTCAACGTTTTCCAGTTCCATGTTATCCATTTTAATTCTTGGTGTTACTTTAGTTTTATCTTTCGTCATGATCTTGGTTTTCTTTATGTTTAATTGAAGGTTTTGTTCTTCGCTGTATGCTTTTGTTTTACTTAAATTCAGGCTATCCTTTGCAAATATCTAGGCACACTATTCCCGTAGGTGGCCAGTTTTTTCAGGAAGAAAGTCTGATTAATTGAGCACCGATATAAGAATACATCCATTCTTGTCAGCCATTTTGACAGAAGTCATTGATTTACTACAAAGTGAAAACAGATGATGCTGGAGGTAATAATGTGCACATACAAGGAATGACAGAAATGGGGATGACCATGGATGAGGGTAAAAAGTGTATCCTCTCTGGAAAGATCTGAAAATGACATAATCAACATCTGGCTGGGGCTTTAAGTCTGCATACTCATGCATGTCTGCTACTGCTGGAATGGAGAGTGAAGCACTGTTAGAAATGTATCATGATGCTGGTTTCTAATGAAGAATCAAGTATTTCAATTGTGACCAAGATGCAAGTAGACAAATGCAAATATAATCAGTTGCTGTAAATTGATTTTATGATCAGATTCAGGATATTCTTAGATTTATTACAAGATTACTTGCAGAAATTCAGTTGGTTTGATTGTATAATTAATTAATATAAATCATTATATTGATTAGATCAAATGTAGAGCATTAGTAGATAGTTTAATCATTTGCAGTACAGCAATAAATAGTAATATCAGTTTCAGGATATTAATGAAATATTTGTTCATCAGTATAGGACATCAGCTGATTGTTAAATGATAAATTGAGTAAATTACAATGTGATGAAATAATGATGCTAATAAAAGACAGTTTCAGTGAAAAATGGCTAAGAGAACATCTGGAAAGTTATCTCAGAGTTGTGTACAACTCACTGCCAGGAAGAGATCAGTTGTAGTCTTCTAACTTAGAAATGGTCACTGTAAACTCAACTACCACATGTATAATATGTTTGGAATTGGTCAGATAGCCATGTGCTCCAAGACTGTAATCTTCATAAAAGTATTAGGACAGAGATGTGGCACTCCCCAGCCTACCTAGTCATGTGATTTAGTCGTATGAGCAAACAAAAAATTAATAGATTTTTTTAATCAGTTGCAGGGTTTCAGTAGATTTATTGTAAGATTGGTTGCAATAGTATAAAAGTATATATGTTATATATTATCAAACTGGTTCTTAAAGAAGCTATTGATATACTTTGCCCACATTACTATTCAACAATAATTTTTACCTCTTTCAGGTGCAAGAACTAACTAGTCCTCCACGAGCAGGCACAGTTGTAAAAGACTGTGTCATAGCTTGTATAAAGTCTACATACAAGTTCCTGTTTGACAACTGTTCAGAACTATATAATAGAGAATTTCAAACTGACCCGAATGAGCAAACAGCAGCAGATCAAGAAGGTCCAAGTGGTAAGAGCTTGCATTTCTGGCACAAGCTGATAGCGCTTATAGTGTCTGTGATAGAGGAAGACAGAAACAGTTACACTACAGTGCTTAACCAGTGAGTACATTCATAGCATTAGTATAAATGATTCATGACATTTTACTAGCAATGAAAGCAGAAACTATTTCAACTGGAGAAAACAAGAAAGATAAGGCTTTTAGATATTAAACATAGATATGAGAGTTATTTTTTACTTTAAAACATCTACTCACATAATAATTAGCATGTTCCTTGTATTAATATATTCATTCAGGTCCTTCTGTTTTAGTTACTACTACTAAATAAAAACTTATAAATTTTATTTTAACTAAGTAAAATTAGTTAATTCCATTAACTAGGCTAACAGATAACTTAACTCTAGTTTTAAAAGTCTTAAAAATTATAAAATATTCCTAATTTTATGAAATAAACAAATGCAAACAATCTGTTACACAATTTAAAAAAACTTTAAATCAACATTCTAGAATTATTTCTCCAACATAGTTTATTAAAACTTCCCCCAGAAGAAATTAATTTAACTATATTTTAATCATGTTCATGTCTTCTTTCAAACCAAACTATCCAGGTTTCCCCAAGAGTTAGTGGTAGGACAAGTCAGTGCTTACATGATGTGGGATCAGTTCTCTCAAGATTTATGCATTGCATTACAGCGTAAGTGATGATTTGATCTTGTTTCTTTATTAACACATTTGGAATCCCTGAGAGAAAAACATTGTGTTTAAAAAAAACTTTCCATGAAGAGATTCTTTAAAGATAATATATTCATAATAATATTAACTAAAAGAATATTGACATGGTTGGGTCTCACTAACAGGATAAAAAATGGCAGAAATACCACAGGATCTCCTTTAAGGAAATTATTGTTGGGGAATATTGATTGAACCTCTACTTCATTACAAAAACATGTACAAACAGAATATGCATGATACAGGCATTGATATAGAATAATGGGAACAGGAGTAAGATCAGGAATGGTGTAAAATCAAAGGAGAAAATTATAACAGATTAAGAGCTGTACATTTGAGAGGGCACAAAATGGTATTTAATGACACAAGTGGAAGACTTGTCACAAAGCAGCTGGCCAGAAAAACTTGACAGTTAATTATCACAGATCGTATGAAACCAATATTAAAATGACAGTAAAGTCTTTACTGAGCACAATGTAAATAAAGTAAGCAGCACAGTGCTAGACAATCAATATAAGGCAATACTGCAGTGAAACTGTACAATAGTACTTACGTAGAACACAGGTTTTTTGATGTTTCACTTGAACACAGCAGACGGACTATCACTAAAACTAAAGGGTTATGAGGTGTAAACACAAAAACATACAAATTACAATATGCAAGATATTTTCAACATTTCGAACTGTTAGGTCTTTCTCAAGAATATATAAAACAAACAGTGAAAATGCATACAGTAAAAACAATGTTAACACCACAGAGGCACTAGATACACTTTTGACATGTAAACAATACAAAGTTCAAGGTGACAATGATGTAAGTAGAAACATGTAGTCATGAAAGCAAGTTTTGTTGAAAATTGGATGGGATATGATAACAAATATAACAAATTATTGCCCAATACAACATGGATAGCAATACAATAAGGACCACACCAACACAAATTTAAATAAATGAATGTTTGGAGTTAAAGTCCAAAAGGCTTGATGGTACCAAACTAAAAAATAAATCGATTTTCAAGAGCGTACCTAGATCTGTCATCCGTGGTGCAGGATCTGTTGGCAGTGACCTGGATATCGAGGTCAATGGATATCGAGGCACAATTATGTCAGCTTTTTGGATATACAAATTTGCATATTTAAATATACAAGTATGTCAGTATATTTTCTGTAATCTGGCAGCACAATCTACTTATGCTCAATGGTTCAAATCACAAAGAAATCTCAGTGATTATTCTACAGTGAATGTAGAAGAAAAAGGGAAAGATATAATTTAGAGTAATGCTAACATCAAAATTTTGTGATACATAGAACTGTCATATCATCTTAATCACTTGTATGAAACTTTTGATAAATTATTTTATTTCTTTCAGAACATGAAGAAGAAAGGACATGTAAAAGTTCTGAATACATGAACCTCCATTTTAAAGTGAAGTGGCTTTATACCAAATTTATCACCGATGTGCCTCAGTATCGTGGTACTATTCCTGAGTACCCACGGTAAGTTGACAGTTGTTTTATACATGGTAATATCCCTAGAATTATATGGTAGATTTACATTTCATGTGTACTTTGAAATATCCATGAGTACCTGCAATTCATGTGCACATGGTACTATCTGAGCACTAACTGTATGTTGACAGTTTATAAACTATCCCAGAATATCAGCAGTTCATGTGCACATGGTACTATCTGAGCACTCACTGTATGTTGACAGTTTATAAACTATCCCAGAATATCAGCAGTTCATGTGCACATGGTACTATCTGAGCACTCACTGTATGTTGACAGTTTATAAACTATCCCAGAATATCAGCAGTTCATGTGCACATGGTACTATCTGAGCACTCACTGTATGTTGACAGTTTATAAACTATCCCAGAATATCAGCAGTTCATGTCTACATAGAACTATTCCTTTACTATTACTTGTCTGTTCGTGTATATCATGGTTAGAAAGCTACTGGCATGATTATTAAAGTTAAAAGCACACACAGAACAAATTTTATTGGTTGTAGAATGTAGAGAAATGTGTGGAGGATGCAAGTCAATATTTTTCAGCCTCTGTGGTGAACCAATGCAGTTCTGGCTGTTCTGTAATTGTTAATGAGAGACAAACATATTTCACTCATGAATATACAAAATGTTTTATATCATCTTCCTGTCATTTTGTGTAGATTGTAGTTGTTCATTATTTTATGTTATCTGCATTAGTGCATTCCCACATGAAAAACTTTACTAATAATCTTCAAGACCAGTGATAATATTGACATGTTTTATTGAGTCGAAAACTTGGTCATTAACATCACACCCACCCATGAAAGCATTGTAGCCAATACAAAGTTGAAGAATTAGAATGTCCACTATTGTTCCACCCTCATTTCTCCTTCTAACAGTTTAAATTTGTGAGGTTGGGGCATTTAGATATAAAATGGATTGATTTTATATCCATCCACATAAAACATAAAATGTTATTAATATAAGTAACCAAAATGTCAGAGGATGTCCGACAAAGTGAAGAGTGTCGCAGTAACAAAACAAATAAGTGATTATTATATTGAGTTATAATATTATGGTAGGCCTATTCTAAATTTCAAATAGAAAAATGAATAAATAACAATAAACAAAAGTTTAGGGAGGTCAGATGTATATTTAATGGATGGTATAAGTGCAGCCAAACAGGAAATAATTTCCATAATAATGACCATCTAAATCCAGTTAATTCTCCCCTGAATCATCTAACACGAACTCAACAACTTATACAGCTGTTTTTGAACACACAAAAAAAAACAGATTTTTAACACCTCATTTTTGTTAAAAATAGGGCCTATTACTGACAAGTCTTTTTCAACACATGAACTCCATTTTATGAAGCAGCTATCCCACAATAGAATGCGTACATCGAGACATTGGTAAAATGCATAAAGTGATTTAGTAATAATAATTAATATGAGGTACTGTTTTGTGAAGTTAAAATACTGAAAAATTGGTATTCTTATCCATGGATAAGAAAAATTTTAGCAATTCCTGGAATTTTGGTATCTAGGGTTCTAAGAGTTGAGTATCTTACGGAGGCAAATTAGTTTGGGGATGATCAAATTTAGCAAACATTTTCCACAGGCTGTCGTATTCCTAAATATCTACTCTACATCCACTAATGTGTACTCCCCCTGAATACTCATAGTTCATCTCACCTATCCCTAAATACACACAGTTCAGCTCTACTATCCCTAAATATTGACACATCTCTACTATCCATGAATACTCACAGTTCAGCTCTACTATCCCTGAACAATAACAATTCCCTAAATACACACCGTTCAGCTCTACTATCCCTAAATATTGTCACATCTCTACTATCCATGAATAATCACAGTTCAGCTCTACTATCCCTGAACAATAACAGTTCCCTAAATACACACAGTTCAGCTCTACTTATCCCTAAATATTGACACATCTCTACTATCCATGAATACTCACAGTTCTTGTGTACTATCCCTAAATACACACAGTTCAGCTCTACTATCCCTGAAAACCAACAGCTCATATGTATATTGTCATATAATAGTAAATATTTTCAAACCAGAATTGCGTTGCCAGTATTAAGTATTCATAACTTTTGAGACTATTGCAGGTTAGACAATTAAAGCTGTTTCTCTTTTATGTTTCTTTCCATCTCTTATACACATGTAACAAGATTTCAGCAACTTTCTAACCTACCATTGTTAGTTAGTTTTTATCTTTGGTTTATTTTTCATGATATGATCTGTTGTTTTTTGTCCCTATCCTATGTCATGAGGAATTGAGGATGAGATACTGATGATGTTGATGATTATGGTGGTAGTGATGGTAACGGAGAAGAATATTTCAAAATAAACAAATGTTGAAATATTGTTGGGCCTATAGAACAAACTGGGAAGGATAGAGCTTGCATCAAAGAATATTTAATGTACTCTTGCATGCAGAAGGAAAAAAACCAATAGAATAAACAGTTTGATCAATGATTTACTTTGTCTGCAGATGGTTTGAACCATTTGTGATGCAGTGGCTGAATGAAAATGATGATGTATCAATGGAGTATCTTCATGGTGCCTATGACAGAGATGGAAAAGATGGGGTAAGTAAATACATTTATTTACTTTCTATGAGGAAAGATGAGGCTTGAGTGCTTCAGTAAGGTTTTTTCCCTACAACATCTGTTGAAAGTGAATTGAATAGAAGAGGTATTATGGTTACCAGGAGTAATGGTATGCACTCATCTGCATGGCTAATAGTTTGCTCATTTAACCATTAATAAACTGGCTGATAATCTATTGATCATTTCTGTATTTCATCTGCAGACTGAATGACAATCTGTTTGTCAGTTTGGTTTTTAAGAGTTAAAATTGTCTTTTAGTAAGTGCATATTTGATTCCAGTATTCATAATTCAATTTTTGCTTTATTCGATATCATTTTCATTTGTTTGATATCTATTGTCGATGCAGAACAATAAAACGTGTTTGTGGTTCTAAAACTCAATAATAATATAGGACAATAAAATCAACAGTCAATTTGTTATTTCTGAAATTTTCTGATGGCTTCCTCGTCTAGTTTTTAAAGAGTATAAACTATAATATTTTGTACTTCAACTATGATAAAACATTCATGGTTTATGTGTATAACAGTGTTTAACTTTGTCAGCTGTTTGTCTATGAAAATATTATTCATTTGTATTAGGTGGTAAGTGGAAATTTTATATTTTTCTCCTTATTTTTTCCCCCCCATCTATATCCTTCTCTCATTCAGTACATGTACTGCATTACACAAGATTGGTAGGTTAGCCTTTGGGCAGCTCAGATTCAATTGTCACATTTTTGGTCTGCTTGTTAGCTTGCTCTGAGCTCAAATGATATAAGTTCACCCCTAAAATCTCTACATCCTATGACTTCCCATGCTTTTTTTTCTCGAGATTCAGATCACTCATTCACATTCATGAGATTCCCTTATTAAATCTACCACGCCTGTTTTTTAAGAGCAATCTGAACCTGACAAGTTCGGGGATTCTAAAACTAAAGTAAGGGTGGCCCTGCTTCCCGTCCCCTGGACATCAAACCCCCATATTCCCCTGCAACACTGTTACACATGTTATGGGAATTATAATTAAATGATCCATAATAAAATTAGTGACATCAGTCACAGAGAGAAATTTATTCAGATAAGCAAGCTCGTAAAACCGTGGTTTTGCCCCTGACTTCACTAAGTGTTAATATTATTTACTAGAATTGATGCAGATATTCTGACAGTAGGTTCTGTCCAATGCTTCAGTTTCAGAAGAGCTCTGAGCATGCCCTGTTCTCTACTTCAGTTGTGGATGTGTTTACACAGCTTAACCAATGCTTTGATGTCATCAAGAAACTTGAGTGTCCAGATCCTGAAGTCATCAAAAATTACATGAAAAGATTTGCAAAGGTTTGTGATAATTGATATTGTTGTAAAATAACATGAATTTTATCTTAACATTTTTTATGGTAGAAATTTTGTTAGTATAGTGGTTAGCAGTTAGCATTACAAACACACCTTGGTCAAACTTGTTCATGGTTTTAAAGCAGATCGTCTACACTGTGCTGGTAATAACTTTGGATAATGGGAGGGGGCCCTTAAATTTCAACAATAGTTGAATAGAAATATCCTATACATGCTTCAATTATTCGTTTTTTATCTTGTTTAAACCTCTATATGATTCTTCAAATGATAGTTTTATTTTTGTAAGATGTCTTGACAGACATTTGTAGAGGAAAATGCTTAATAATTAGTTTAAATTTTTTCATAATACTTTCACAAGACTTAAGCACAAATGGATGAAACACTGATCAGTAAGTCTGCAGATGTGACTTTAGTAAGGTGGAGGAACACCGACCAGCAATATAGATGGATGCTGTGTTGTATGCGCCTTTAGCGAAAGTTTGTTTAGTTAAATAATTTATGAGATTGGTTCCATAAAAATAGGTCACACCTGCTTAACTTGAACCCATGGCAGTCATATTTACTGGGAATGATGAAGTCTTGAACCTCCAACTCCTGATTTCCCTCCCCCCCCCCTCCAAATATGATCATGTTCACCAGTGTTTCAGCACTGTTATCTTCTATGTAGGAAAGATCTAGATGCACAAATGGCTGTTAGCGTCAATTTGTCAGTATTAAAGTGCAGTAATGATAATAGTAACACATAAAATAGATGTATGTGCATATACAATCATGGATTTAAAAAATAGAACTGCATCCATGTACAAATACAATCATGGATTAAAGAAATAGAAATGTGTGTATATACAAATACAATAATTGATTGAAAATAGAAATGTGTGTATGTACAAATGCAATCATGTATTTAAAAAATATAAATGCATGCATGTACAAATACAATCTTGGATTCTTGAAATTTGTGTTCCTCTATTTGATTATTTCTGAAGTTTATTGTTTTCATTTGTTTTCTGTACATTGTACATGGTGCACTTTTCAGACTGTCAACAAAGTGCTCATAGCTTATGCAGATATTGTACGGAGAGATTTTGAAAAATATACAAGTCGACAAAAAGTGGTAAGTAAATGTTCATTTGTGTACATTTTATTATATTAGTTGTATAGTCTATTTGTGGATGTGGTTTGTTTATTAATGAAATAACTAAAGCAGTTATCATGTCTGATCCTGAGTCTATGCTTTGAAAGAATCAAAATGGTAGATTTTAAATGGATGGAATCTCATACTATAGGATCACATTATGTTTTTCTTTTAACTCAGAAGATATTTGTGTCCAATCAATTGCCACTGAAGAAACTGTATAAGTGCTGTGGTGCTAGCATTTTTTTCTAAACTCACAGGGACTGACAAATTATTGGATCTTCAAAGGTGCAGTGAAGTTGATTCATGCAGTGATGTTGATTCAACAATTTTTTTTCACAATGACATCAGTTAGTAATCATCTACACCTTGAAGGGAATATATATAAGTTTTAAAGACCTTTAAACAAAATATAGTATAATTCAGCTTGTTATCTAATCTTCCTGTGATAGTGGCTAAGTCATCTGCCTTGTGGTCCAGAAGTTGCTGGTTTGATCCTGGATAATGATGTCCTGTTTATATTTACCTTTTGCTGAGATCCCAGGAAGCTACAATTATGTAGTTTGCTATGAGTGGGGCTCCTCTTAATAGAATTTGCTCAGAGTGGCAGAGTATACATGGGGAAACATACATACATTTAAGGCAATCCTTTATAAATTTTCAGCCATTTAATAAATGTGATGTGTTCTCATCAGGCATGTATCGTGATGAACAACATCCAACAGCTGCGGGTACAGCTGGAGAAGGTGTTTGAGTCTATGGGAGGTGAAAAGGTGAGTCATTTAACTGAACATAAAGGAGATATATTATAGATTGAGTTGAGAGGAGATAGCGGAGATTTATATGAATAATAGTATCATGGAAATATAACATGAGTGAGTTACATTACATTATAGACCACAGATCGTGTTCTGCCTGAAAGTCAGCAGATTTTGTGCAGGTCATAGGACAATGGACATGACCTTTGCTGCAAGAAAAGTCCAAGAACACCAAAGGGAACCTTTCACATTTTTAGACCTCACAAAGGCATTTGACAGTGATCTGAGATGGGCTGTGAAAAGTGCTCACCAAATTTGGCTGTCCCTCAAACTGTATCAACATCTTGTGACAATTCCATGAAGGCCATTGTTATCATTGATGGAGTGTCATCACCAGCCTTTCCTGTAATAAATGGGGTCAAGCAAGGATGTTCTCTTGCTCCAACACCATTCAGCTTGATGTTTTCTGCCATGCTGACAGACACTTCTAGATCAAGTGATGTAACAGGAATACAAATAATATACAGAATAGACGGCAAACTTTTCATTCTTCAGCATTTGCAAGCCAAAATGAAGGTGTGATACATAATGGTCAGGAAGCTCCTCTATGCAGATGACTGTACACTGTATGCTGATTCAGCAGACAGTATGCAGGTCACCCTAAATCAATTTGCTGAATCCTGCAACAACTTTGGCTTCACCATCAATGCAAATAAAACAGAGGTCATGTTTCAACACACAACCAAATAACCCACATTTTAATCCCCATATAAGAATCAAAGCAGAAGAGCTTAATACAGTTACTAGTTTCAACTGCCTGGGCAGCATTCTCTCACAAGCCGTAAACAACCAACATTTAGGTAAACAACAGAATAGCAAAAGTTAGTGCAACATTTGGAAGACTGTGAAAAAATGTGTGGGACAGAAGGGGAATAACAACTACCATCAAACTCATAGTTTACCAGGCAGCAGTAATATCATCACTCCTTTATGCCTGGGAAATATGGATAGTATATGCCAGGCACACTAGAAGTCTCAATCATTTCCACCTAAGCTGCCTTTGGAGGATACTTAACATTCATCAGTGAGATAAAATACCAGACTTGAGAGCAATGGTGGACACTTGGAGCATTGCTGTAGAAATAACATTGTTGTGCTATGAGCCCCTTTACCCAATAAGCAATTGACATTAGCAGTAATGTTTTCCATCACAAGTTATGTAGTATTAATGACAGCACACAGATCTGCACTAAATACCCACAATTCTTGTTATGTACTATTACCAGTAATATAAATAATCTGAATAATGTGATGTTTACAGTTTGTTTGTGTGAGAAGAGTTGCATAATATGTGTTATATATGGTTGCAAAAAATGGTTTGTTCAACTGTTCGGAGATAGCGACCCCAACATATTTCACTTCAAAAGCCACACATTGTACATCAAGATATAATTTTATACTGGTTCTTCTAATTTGTTTCTAATCATTTGTTGAACTGTGCTACCCTGACATTTGAATCTATCTTGTTTGATCCAGTTCAGTTCATTTTATATGACTATTATTTTCACACTCAAACAAGGAACTGAGAACAGAAAAGAGTGAGTGAAATTTTGTGTTTGTTTCCAAGGTGGTATACCTGCGACACTGATGGGTTATGGGATTAATGTTGATGATTGCAAGGTATGCTTTTAAATAAGTCCTGTAATTTTAATATTTCATTTTATTTTTTTGTTATGTTAGCTTGATGCTGATGCTGCTAATATCCTGAAAGAGCTTCAGCAAAAGCTTAATTTTGTTCTTGATGAACTGAGCTCACTATTTGCAAAAAGGTAAGTGCTCTAGTTCTTATGGAATGCTTTTACAGTTAGTGAAATTAATGTCTGAACTCAATTGTCATAGGACACATGTTTTTTTCTCATTAATGATTAGTTGCCTAGCCTGTGGTTGACCAAAAACTAATTGACAGATGTCACCTTCAGCAATTGCTCAGTAACATTTGTGACATTCCTTAACCTTTCCAACACCTATTTTCTGGTGGCTTGGTACACAGTGAGAGTTTTTTGCAAACCATCAGTGAAGAGTGAACTTGAAACTCAGGTCACCTGATTGGCAACTGAATGAGTTCAACACTACACTACTATGATCTAATTGAAAACTTGTATTACGTTAAAGTTCTATAAATCACGTAGAAATGCATTCATTAGAAAAATAAATGCTTATAACTCAATACGATTGTTCATTAAAAAATTGTTATTAGCCAGTCTTTCCACCATAACAGATGGTCAGCCTATAAACCAAGCAGACATACTCAATGCTATTTCAGAGTTCGCAATATTTGAGGATTTTGAGATATATGAACATGAATTGGGAGCGAGGATAGCTGTGGCCTGTATAGATCTAACAATAATTTCAAAGTTAACACTTAGTATATATATATATACTAAACTAATATATATAATATATAATATACTATAGTATATATACTAAACTCACATTTTTATGCACTCTTTCTAAGCAACAAAACTAAGTGTGTTTACATTTAGTCTTTGTGAAATATTTTATTTATTTGTAAACCTACAGTGATGTACTATGCAGCAAAATATACAGAATTGACTGCCACTTCCAGAATATATGTCTATTGTCTTGATTGAAGAGAAGAAATATGTTGTACATTACAGGAAAATCTCTGATTAAACATAGACTTAATGATCGTAAAACTTGAAAGCAAAACAATAGGCCTAACTTATATAAAAAATACTTACAGACTCAACAACATAAGACTATCATCTAAAGTTGGCAATTTTGTAAGTTATATCCATTTCTGCAACTATTTGGAAAGTTTCAAATGTTTCTACATACATGATGATTTGAATGTTTGTTGACATGCGAATATCTTACGAAAGTTATTTAGATCTTTGCCAACCAAATGCTGAATACATGTCAACTTACTATTTCATTTGCTCCTGATCTAATATCACAAAATTACTGATAATAGTCACGAGGCAAGACCTTTAGAATTATTGTGATGGGATGAAATACTAAAGTATTTTTACAATCTCTTTTATGACGACTTTCATGGCAACATGTCCAAACATCTAGCTAAAAGACTTGCCATATTTTGGGGAACTATCAAACACCTATTAGAAAGATTAGCTGTATACTACGAGTTAACTAATATGGAACCAAAACCATCAGCCACTATAGCCTGAGAGATTTACTGAAGTGGAGATCTGAGCACCTATGAGCAGATCACAGTGTTGCTACTCTTTGCTGCCCTTTCAGACCCTATCAACTATTGGTGACCCCACACAATTCATTTAAACTATTGATACTGAAACCTGCTGACTGACAGAAGAATGGTGAAGTGAATCATGCGGTGCATTGAAGCTATTGGTACTGTGACCTGGTAACTGTCATAAAGAAAAATAAGTTCAACAACTGTTGTCATCATTATCATGTAGCATTCTGTATGGCATAGGAAATCATTCAGTTCAGATTTTGATATTTTTTTTGCTCCATGAGGTTAGGTTTTCTAATATTTTCAGCTATCTAAACCTGAAATTTTTTATTATAATTATTTATTTTATTATTTGTAATGATACACAATATATAGTATTTGTAAAAATATACCTTTCATATGATGATGATGTTCCTCCTTCGCATGCGAAGATGTGCATTGCACGAAAAAACCCAATAAAAATGTAGAAAAAACAAAACATTTGTAGTTGTCTAATTTGGTTTGGTTTGTGAGTTCATAGATGTCCGATAAGTCTGATTCGTTCTAGGAAGAATCTATTTCAGTGTGTGCAAGAATCTATTTCAGTGTGTGCAGGAGTGCAGAGGGTTCAGATTAGAAGAGTTTTCAGATTTTTCCTTGCACTTCTGCCTCTTGTAAATTGTACGCAGTGTTATTTTTTTTTCAAATTGAGTGATGCCAGCGGTGATCTGAGTGTACCAAGCTGTGCAATGAAAAGCTTTAGTCTCCCAGAAGCTAGGATCAATGCTGCAGTGCTTGAGAGAGTTCTTCAAGTGATCATTGTAGTGTGTTTTCTGCCCTCTGCTTGAACATTTAACAATTTCATATAAGCCTATAATGAAAGTAAGCTTGTAAGTAGCAGTATTTATGTCATAGAACAACTACTTGATGCCCCTCTTTTCTAAAGGTATTAGTAGAAACTGAATCACTTCATGTCTTCTGTAATCTTACATTTGTTCATGACATAACTTTAAAGTGTGATTGTTCTCATGGTAGCTTGGAACCACAGATCCAGCAGAGCATGCAAGAATTGGGTACCTTACTTTTAAAGGTGAAAGGTGGTGGCCAGGTGTCTTTGTCTCAACCAAGTCAGAGGTCTAGCATACAACAGGAGTCTGACATGGTTCTCAGACCTCTAATGGACCTTCTTGATGGCAGGTGAGCACAATCAGGGGGAAAAAATCTTATGAGTAAATTACTAGAAATTGTGTGGAGCTCTATGCCAATTTGCTAGATCGTGTAGGATCTAACACAAAGGTAGTAAGAGAGAATGGAATCATATAGAGACATATCCATATTAAGTCATACAGGTAAAATTTACATAAAATAATAGAAAAGAGAATACAATAAATTAAAGAAGAAAACTGAGTCCTGCTCAATTTAGCTTCAGAAGAGGGAGAAGCTGTACAGATGCACTATTCACACTGAGACAACTAAGTGAAAAAACAATTGAATACAATCAAGATCTAAACACATTATTTGTAGATCAGGAAAAAACAATCGGCAGAGTAGATAGAGATATTCTCTGGGAAACGTTAGAAAATTAGGACCCATCCTAGTAGCTGGACCTACATTTCACACTTTTTAAGAACTCTGTGCTGACTTGTATTTTTTTAGTAAATCTGTACCGCTGTATTCCTAGTTACACAATGGCTGCCGTAATTTGGCTCCAATCGATAATATCATTATTACCTTTGCAATGTGTGTTCCCAGATGCAAAGTCATACATGGGGAACAAACTATGATGTTTACCTACTATGCTGCAATAAGTACTTGACTATTAACAATCATTTTGCACTGGTGGGTAAATAATACACACCGGTTGGTGTCTAGTTTTTAACGCCAGGGAAATAATTAAAAACATAAATAAGATTAACAGTTATCTCCCCCTTTGGGAATCCCCTTTTTGGGACATTTAGTTCGTTTCCCCTTTCGCTTAATCAGTGTTTCATCCATTTGTGCTTAAGTCTTGTGAAAGTATTATGAAAAAATTTAAACTAATGATTAAGCATTTTCCTCTACAAATGCCTGTCAAGACATCTGACAAAAATAAAACTATCATTTGAAGAATCATATAGAGGTTTAGGCTCAGCTCTTAAGATAGGACTGAAAATTATAACATCAGAGAACAGCTTAGATAATATAAAAACATTACCCCAAAAATGTGAAAGCTCAGTAAGAACAACAGATGGAATGACTGATCATTTCGAAGCAAAATCTGGAGTAAGACAAGGCTGTGTGATTTCACCTCCACTTTTCAACATATAGACAGAATAATAAAAGAGCTCACATCAACAAAGAGAAAAACATTGCAAAGAAACCTGATTAGGAACTTAATAATGAAATAAACAAACTACTATTTGCCGACAATCAAAATCAAACATAGCAGATGAAAATTTACAAAATAATTTTAATGCATTGTTATTAGTATGTGAGTAAGTACTACAAGAAAACATCAAGATAACCTTCAACAAACATGGACTTAATGCAACCAAGGTGACACATCTGGCCTTGGAAATACAACTGAAGCTCCCACCTGTATGCTTAACGGCAAGTGTGGCTACTATCAACCATCATTTATCTGGGGATAGATAATAGGCTAGATCGTAATGGCACATGATCAACAGGCAAGACATGCATATTGTTCTGTGCCCACTCTGGCATTTAGATCACACAGTATAAACAATCATATATTAAGTGATCAGGAGACTGCTGTACAACTGTACACCATATGGTAAGTAAATATTGACAAAAAATATAAAAATGGCTAAGTGGCAGTTTTACATTGAACAATACACAGGATTGGCATTATGAAAAAAGGTCTTTATCAAGATAGGGACAAACAAACACAGAAAGGAACCACAAAATCAAACAGAAACAACATGCAAAAGTGTTATAAATTTTGCATTTTCTTTCTATAACCTACTCTACTTTTTAATCATGTAATCACTTTTCCATGGTTTTCGCATCTCTTTTTCTTTTTTTTCCAGATCTGTGTACTGTATAAAATTGCTGCTGTAGGCCTATGGAGTCTCAGTTTGATTTAGTGGTTCCATTCTGTGTTTATTTGTCCCTATCTTGAAAAAGACTTTTTTTTCACAGTGCCAATCCTGTGTTTTGTTAATGTAAAACTGCTATTGAACCCTTTCTATATATTTTTTTTCCAATATTTACATACCATAATACTAAACATATTATTAAACCATATTATTAAAAGTTTAAGATTTAAAGCCACAGTATCGGTTTAGATGGCAAGACCATTAAACTAGTTTTGAGATTTCCCTGTTTGAGCAAAACAATTATGAGGATACCCATTGTTTGCCAATCAGTGAAATCAGTGGCCGAATATATGATTCAGGAAAAAGGTATGGTAGCATCAAGTAATATCAAGATTTAGAAGTAGATGTATGGTAGGTAAGGTAAAAAATGAAAAGACAAATGTAATGAAATTGTATGATGAAATACAGAAAAATAGCAAATAAAAAATAAAAGTTTCAACCAGAAGTCCTTTATCAAGAACATAATATGACAGTAACAATAACACTACCTATGAGCATATCACAATATAATACATTTTAAAAAAAAGAATATTTCAGGAAGGAGATGAATGATAAAATGCTATACAGAAATGGAACAGAAACAAAAAAGAAAAAAGTTTGAATTAGAGCTAAACAGAATATTTACATCTTCAATCATTAGGATATTTATATTGAGGGTGTTAAGACCAAAAGTTTGTAGGTGCACCAAATAAAAAGGAAAACCAGTTCCCATGTGCATATGTTCATCTGAAAGACACAACTGATGGCTGGCACTTGAATGTTATGGACACTCTAATGTCTGTTCCATTGAAGTAGGCCTATGCAGCAACAGAAGTTTCAGACCTTTGATTAGTATGAAGATTTTCGTAGAATTGTTTCCGAAGCCTCTTGTCAGTTATCCCTATATAGATTATGGCACATATTTTGCAAATGATAGAATAAATGAATTTGCAGGACTCACATTTAAAGCCCTCTTCATTGGTGAAAAGTGGTTTTGGGAATGTCACAGAATAAATCTGCATGACATTCAAACAAGTGTTGCAATATTTCCTTAAAAAAACCAAACCATCAGCATTAAGATGTCTGTGGGCTAAAACGTTCAGTCTTTAGACAATTGGAGGGGAACCATAGAACAGTACATGCATCTGAGGATTAGGCTGAAGAAGTGGACAGTGCTGGAACAAGATCCTGCAGACAGCAGAAATAAGACAAGTTTGATCATGCCCAAAGAGAAAGCACTGTGATGCTACTCATGGCATCCTATAGAGAGAGATTGATATATGACTTGCAATCTATAATATATGCTGAAGTATAGTAGTAGATATATGATTATATATAATAGATGTAGGCCTATGCTTGACCATTTATGGTGTATGAATGAATAGGTATATCCAGGAATAGGGTAATAAAGTTTTGTTAATAACTAGAGACAAACATAATAACACACACAAATAGACGTTTCAATCAAAAGGCCTTTATCAAGACAACAATTGAAACAAAATTAGAATATATAACAGAAAATGAACAGTATGAATGAATTATAGCAGTAGATGTATAACTGACCATCTATGGTGTATGACTGAAGTACAGTACTAGATGTATGACTAACCATCTATGATGTATGATTGACGTATTCTAGTAGATGAAGTAACTAACAGCATGCTGTGTCTCTTTATTTTATCACCTACCTGCACTCATATTTTCAACTGTGACCCTACCAACATCAGCTTGTCTATGTTTGCCCAAGTCTGTGAGAAAACTGTGCTCAAGAGACTTCTCAAGGTAATATGAAAACAATACTACCATCAACCATCTGACTTGTCTTCTTTATACTTTTTATACATACCTTGATTTCTTTATTAGAGAGATGTTAAATAAAAATTATTTGACCTTGACTGGGGAAAAATAAGTTACTTACCTGAAGGTTTGAGTCCTAATATTTAAAGTATTCGACTTTGGACTGAACACGCTTCCACAAATGGTCCCAACATTTTTGGAAACATTTCTAAAAGGTATTTTTGGAAATGGTAGTCTGATAATGCATAATACCTTCTAGTGACACAAATTGTATACCTTTCAGCTGCATTTTCAACTTGAACTGGACAATTTCTAAGAGATATCTTGACAGAATGTGGAGCCTGACAAACCAGTGAAATAATGTTAGACCAAGAGAGTTCAAATCAGATGTGAAGATTGGGCATTTTTGTGTCATGATCTTTCTTTTTCTTTTCACATTATACTTCTCTATGCTTTGCAGCATTAGGGGTAGAAGAGTTCTCTGGAGATGACCTTTTTGTGTTGCTTCATATAGGTTTGCTTTCTTTGATTCTCGTTTGATATTGAATGTCGTCTTCTGAGAACTCTCGATGTTCCCTATGAGTGTTTTAGTTCTACACTGTTTGTTCATTAAACCAGTCACAATGTTGTTTCAGAGTCTCTGAATGGTTAAACCATGTTCTAATCTATCACATTCAGAAAAGAAATAACATATTTCATTTAGAAAGTACTAAAACACTAAACTTTAATTTCTTTTGGGCAAGCAGGATAGCAACTGTGCCATAGTGTCATGATGGAGCTGCCAATTTCCAGTTGCCAATAGAATCATTTATATTCTTCTTTTGTTCACATGAAACATGTCTATATCTATAATCATATATATATCATTTTACCATATCTAAAATAGGACCTGGTTTTTTTCAATTATAGCAAAAAGTATTCCATAGAGTTATGATTACTGCATACCAAACTTCAGGTCCCAGTCACCAAAGTCTATGGGGTGCAAAGGGAACGCATTGCTCTCTGCGGACCCAGGGTTAGCAGATAACCAAGATCCCAAATGTACCTTCTCGCAGTGCCCCCTGGAAACAGAAATACAGCAGCTCGAGCTGATTCTAGCTAAATCATTTGGGGATCGTGTCCGAGAAAGTGGAGGTAGCAGATGGAAAGAGATTTGACTGCATAAGAGACAGACAACATCTCCGACACCACCAGCATCACCACATATAGCGACACTGTCGACATACAGTGAAGCTAGTCAGTCCAGTCCGATCATTGGAGGGGCAACCAATGTAAAATGCACGTAAAGGTAGATGCATGGCGAGAGACAAATAGATTTCATACTGAGTACAATGAAACAATGAAAGAGCAGAACAGCGCTATATGGCAGCGCAAACTGCAAATAGAAAGTAAAAAGTTCCTAGGAAAGGGGAACTACAAACTCCGTCAACTCGAGACGACCTTCTAGTACCTATGCTCCTTACAGACAGAGACCCAGACCCAATCATTGGCGTTCGGAAAAGCAAGAAGTCCTAACCAAACTCTAATGTCGAGCCTTCCTAAACCAGAAATACACTTGCAGAGAGAAAGGGTTCAGTACCAGATGGGCTCAGGCGCTATTGGGACAAGGTCGATCAGCTCGAGAACGCCTTGCTCTCAAACGCGTGGTGTGAGACTCGAACTTGGACAAGGGGTACACGATGTCAGTGAATGACACCTCAGCTAAGAGGGCGAAAGAGCCAGGGTCCAACTCTTCTGATGAGTTCTTCCCCTTAAGGAACCAGGCTCACGGATGAGAAACGGTTCAGTACCCGATGGGCACAGGCACAGTACGTCCAATTACACGAGGCAAGTTCATAGACAGTGGAACACCTCGTGCAAGACAGACGAGAGCAAAAATCGTCTGGGTGAAGAGTCACCACATACACGCATGCCTGGTGACAGATATTGAGGCTGTCACAGGCTAGGGTAGCCCACCCGAATTGTCAAGGCTTGCTGAAATCGGATGTGCTAGGCCTACAAGGCGCATAACGGTGGCACAACGTAATCACGCTCCCGGTGGAAATCGCATGGATATCCATGCTGGTTACAATGGAGTGAACACAAAACAAACATACCAAAGTCTTTCACGCGTGCGTGTGTGTATATGTGTGTGCATGCAAGTGTGGGGGAGGTGGGAGCCCATCAAACTCAGAGCACAAGCTCCAAGACGGATGAGAACAGAGGTAGACACAGAGGGATGAGAATGTGTCATGGAAGAAATTCAGGGCCTTGAGACCCTCTGAGTGTGGTATGGAGATGTAAAGGGAGACATACGACATAAAGGAGCAAGCTGAGAGAATAGGTCTGCCAGTTTTGAAGGACTTGTGAATTTTAGGTAGCACATTTAGGTAGCTTACCCAAACTGCTTTCAATGAGACTTTGTACAGCAAGGGATTAGACAGGTGTCCCAGACACTCATGCGGATAGAGGTCCTTACGCCAGATGACAACAATGCCCCCCCCTTAATCAGCTGTCTTGATGACAATGTCATTACCACTGTGAAGTTGCCTAATGGCATGAGACTCTGCCACAGAGATATTGGAACGTCTGAGGCAGATAAAATGGAGATGTTCGATGTCATGCCAGATGTCCTCGATGTAGCGGTTCAGGGTAGGGTCCAGCTTAGGTGTTCAGTCATACTTGTGGGAGCCATACCGAAAGAATATATCATCTGTGTCAGACAACTGCTATTTGGTTCACTGTCTTAAAAATGAAACCGTAAGCACAAGCGATGATGGAACTAATGTATAAGAGTGTAGTGTTTATATGCAAGATAGATGGGTATAAACTTACGCCCCTTGCTGAGGATAGAAATCTCACTGTCATAAATATCCAGGTACGGTGGATGCAGACAACATGAGTGTTAGGGTGGGTTTGAGATGAAGAGTCAACAAGTGGAGAAGTACAGAAGGTTAAATTACTTTTACTTTTGTGTCCTAGTACAATGTTTATATAGGTTATAATTTTCAAATCTCACTAACTTTTATATCCTAGTATTTACTTCTTTAATTTTCTCTTACTTCTTAGGCCTTGCATTTATATCTTAAAATCTCTCATACTTTTATGTCTCATACTTTTGTTTATAGTATTTACATCGTAAAGCCTCTCTAGCTTGTGTGTCCTAGTACAGTAGTTACATCTTGATCATATATGTCCCCTACTTTACTTATGTGGTACTGGGCCTTACATAGTTACACAGAATAGCAACACTGCCATGCATCTTAACAGGCTATTTAGAAGGTCATGTGTGGGGATAGACTTCTCCCATCCCATGATCTTTGCAGTGGTGAAACTTGTTTAAAACCCAACCCTGGACTGTTAAGAGGAAATCAACCCTTTTATCTGTAGCGTGTGTCATGATTGCAAGAAAGTCACAACAAAGCCCCCTCTGAAATATAAGAATGTCCATCTTGTGCTATATTCACAAAAGGCATTTAGCAAAAAGCATTCTAAACTTGCAAAATCAATAAAATTAAAACTAGGTTTAAACATAGTATATTATATAAACAATGGACCACCGAAATAAAAGAGGTGACAAATTCCACAATATACTCAACACACACGAGGGCCATCTCCAGAGAACTCTTCTACCCCTGACGCTGAAAGGCAATAAAAGGTTTAGCGAATGTATATATATATATATATATATTGAAGTATATATCTATAAACATCTGTAGGTTGAATACAGACATGTAAATGAGGAAGCAAATATGCAAATGGTAAATGATTTTTTTTTTACATTTCAAACCTGTGGCACATATTTGACAAAACACATCAAACTCAGGAAATTAAAGTATTTATTTTGTCTGAACAATACAAACAAATAATAGGGCCTATCTACATTTATGTTTTAGGAGACTTGAGCCATACATCTTGAGGAGATTGTTTTCTACCTGTAGGATATTCCTGTTGCTACAAAAATACAACAATCTTTCTCCTTATTGTTTGGGATTTCTGACACTCCTGCATATGCACAACTGTCTGGCTTGATTTAATTTTGTTGACAAACAGTTTCATTAAAACTACCGGTACTGTAAAAAACCAACTCTAAATATGTTATTTGCCACAGGAGGACTGTTATCTGTGGGCAAATGCTTAGGTCCAGTTCTTTCCGTGAGTGGATAGAGGTCACCTCTATCCAGTTGGATCCATGTAACTCTATAGCATTGGAAAACATGATCGTAATTTCCTTCTAATTCTTTCTTAGTATTACTACCTTCACTAATATCTAGATCAGTATCATCTTGGGTCAAAGGACATGAGCCCATGGACCACTGGATCAGCAACCAACCAACCATCAGTATCATCTACAACATAAATCTTAGTCAAATCTGAATCACTGAACACCATCTCACTTTCAAAACTACCAGTAGAAATTTCTCTGGGCTGATGGATCATTTTAGCTAAGTAAGAGCTGGCCCTGATTATCCCAAGTAGGTTAAGAGTTAAACCTGTTGCTGAGAAATACCAAATTTTTTTGTTGCAATTTCAGTTGATCAAGACAGAAATCAGTATAATGAGTTAACATTAACAAGTCAGTACAATTACATATGTATGTATTATTTTGGTTAATTCTGTCAGGAATTGTGGAAGATTGTCATGCACACAATGGAGAAAACAGTTGTTCTGCCCCCATTGTCAGATCCCCGACAGGTAAATATTGCAGTCTTTCTTACTTCAAACTAATGTATCAGATGAAGTGTCATCTCCAGATTAAAGGTTGGATGCAATGTCTCTAATATTCTCTATTTATTATCTTTATGATGCACTGAGAAACTCATATTTAATCATTTAACCATTTTTTATTTTCTTCTCACTTATAACATTCGCTTCCTTTTTAAAAAAACTAAAATAGATCAATAGAAATAATGTAATAGCATATAACATTAGTACAAATGTTTTAATTCTCAGATGGTTTTAAATTTACAAACTCAGATTGAAACAGTTTTAAAACAAAACAAAAAATTGTATTGAAACGAAACAATCTGATGTAGGCCTATATTGTTCATTGACTGAGCAAAATATGTATACAATAAATAGTTTATCACATATAATAAACATAAATCAAATATATTCTGTACAGGGCATTGCTTTTCAACTATTGTTGAATTTCTTAGTAACACTTGGGCCTATATGCTTCAGTAACCTTGCAGAGCTGTGAAATTGCTACACACCGAGTTTGGAACCCCGACCAAGTTTACACCTACAGATTCATGGCCTATTTGATTGTCTCACAATCCCCTCCACCATATAGAACAGGTGTTATAAACCTGAGACTCGCAAGCATCTTGATGATATCATGAGGACATGTGTTTGCACCATGTGAGTTAAAAAGTACTCAAGAGCACTAACAATTACATGTGGATGACACACATAATCTAAAAAGGTTCAGAACAACTGATATAGACCAAACTATAGGTCTATACCAAATAATTATTTATTTGCAGTAAATAGCTGGTCTATAAGCTAGACAGTTATTTTTATGCAAATATATGGCCCTATAGGCTGTAGAGATAAAGATGTTTAACAGCTAATAGCTTGCTGGCAACATCGAAGAATGTATGCACGTTACTGGCCAATGCAGGCCTGCTTGCCTGGGACAGGGAGACATTTAGAGTATCCAAGACAAAGATAAGATTCTGGAAAGAATATGTCACATATAATAGCATACCTATCCTATATAGGAACTACTCAATAATTATTTCACTAGTAGTAGGCCTATATTTATTTTATTCACTTATGGAGGGAGTTGTGTGTTATTGTTTGAATTATATTGATTTGGTTGGAAATTCACTTTATTATTCATAACCCATCATAATTAAATTGTTTAATTTTTTTATACTGTTGTTGTTTCATTTATAAGCCCCATATAGTCCTGCAGAATCCTACTCATGGCTTTTACTCATGGCATTATTAATCAGCATTATCTCCCTCAAATTATGGGACATATTTTGTGCATTTTCCTGTGCATCAGTTTCACTTTATGATTAGTGATTATTTTAATAGCAAATTATGTAAAGGTCTGTTTTTTATACTTACTTCTGAAAGAAAAATTGGTTGCCTTTTTTTCAGACCGTTTACTTTTATTTTTCATAACCATGATTAGTTTCCTCCTATGATTCCTGAAATTGTTTCATTTATAAGCTCCATACAGTCCTGCAGAATCCTAGCCATATTTAATCATATACGGTAGCAGAGGCAGGATGGCACACTTTTTACATCGTATTCTGACAACTAGTCTTAACTATGAGAGATCAAACTGCCATCAGTGTATAGCTTATCCATCCTTCTAACATTAGTGAGATGAGAGTATTGAAAACATACAGCTTGATTCTTGATTAAAAGCTGGCTTCACAGCACATGGGGCATTCCCATAAGTGCTCCGCCCTCCATTCCAGCAGCCATCCCAGTGTATGTAGACTCCGAGTCCCAGTCAGTTGTTGATTGTGTGATCTTTGGGACATTCCAAAAAAAACATACAGCTACGTGTAAACAGTGGAATGAGATTTTTTTAACATATGTTTTTAAAAAGATGTGCCCTATTTTATGTTGCAGACAAAAAGTTTTGAGGGTGATCGCTTAAATGTGTGCTAAGAATAGATAGAATAAATAGATAGACCTAGTTCGTAACTTTAATCTGAAAAAATGTTCGGATAAAAAATAGTTTGTAAGTTCCATTTTAAAGCTAATAATGCTGTTGTAAGGTTGGATGATCATTATAACCATATATATCAGTCTCTGTCAGCTTTAGATCGGCATCTGCAACTTCCTCATGACATCAGCATTTTTCATACATTTTGAATGTGCCATCTTACCCCAATAAATGTGCACCATCTTTCCCTAAATCACATTTTTAGCAACAATAATAAATTCTCATGAAAAAACACAGTAGCCAGACAAGATAATGTGCTTAAGAACTTAACAACACAATATATATTTCAATTTAAACATTAAAAAAAATCATGATATTAATGAAAATAGCAGGCAGAGTGCCGGAAGTTGAAAAAAATTAGATCAAACATAGTGGAAAATAGTTTTCCGCATTGTTGAAAATTGACTAGTCCTTGACCTATCAAGTTTTGTTGTGTTCAGGAAAAACCCACTGTGCTGTCTTGTCCTGTGCGCCGTATTACCTCCCAGCTACCCTATTATATGTCTATAAAGGTAAAGGTAGGTCCCATGGCATCTGCCGTCGGGGATGAAGATAACTCTTCATGTACTAAGCCGCAGCGCAACTATTAGGTGGGGTGGCCAGTTCCCTTCCTTGCTGTTTTTTTTTACCTTCCCTAACTCATGCGTCAGGTACTCATTTACAGCTGAGTCGACTGGAGGAGTGGTCGTGTCAAGTGAGAAATCACAACCCGGATTATATGTCTATACATATACTAAAACCTTTATATGGTAAGCACCCAAGAGACTGTAATTAACCAGTCGACATTCAATATACACAGATAGTCAACACATGGAATGAGACTTACTGTACTAATACTTTACTATTCTGTCCGATCTATCATAATGTGGTAACTTTGGGAAGTGGTTATTATTGGGTTTATTAACTTTGGATATTTTTGCTATATGTGTACAAACTTTTGTCATCAAGACATTTTATGCATTTTTATAGATTATAATTTTATAAATCCAATTGTAATTTTCTGTTATTTTTGTTCGCCCATCACAAATGATGATGAGCATTTCTTACATCCACTCGTGAAATTCCATTAGAATTATGTCCTTGACTATGAGTTTGTAGATGGATAATAAGACTCATTCTGTCCATAAATATCATGGACAGCGCATGGGATGATCACTGTAAATGGGTTGTGTCTACCCTTAAAGTTCTAGGTAATATCCACTTTTGAGATGCTGCATTTCTCCTTTTTTTCACAAGATACTCCACCTTTTTTTAACCATAGAGCATCATGTAGCTCTATTTTGTGCAAGTTCTTCCCATGTATCTTGGTTTACTTCAAAAGCTTTTGCTGAGGTCTTTAACAAGTCCTTGTAGTGATTCTTTTGGCCACCTTGAGATCATATGCCCTTCTACAACTCGCCAGGGAGATGAATCTTTGGCATGGAATTATCTGACTTACTTACCACATGACATGTCCAACGAATCTGTGTCTGCATCAGAAGTGACAATGCTAGGGATACTAGATCTGTCAAGGACAGTGGTATCCAGAATCTTGTCTTGCCATCTGATGTTCATAATTTTTCTGATAAGTTGTGTGACAGTGATTGAGTTTCCTCACTTGCCGTCTATTCACAGTCCATGTTTCACCAGCATATAATAGCACTGGAAGTGCCACTGCTCTGTAAACTTTGAGCTTAGTCTCTAGGTTAATGCTATTTCTATGCCACACATTTGCATAAAATCTGCCAAAAGTGCTGCATACATTTAAAGTCAATGAGAAAACCCTTTCCCTACGAGTGAATTTTTGTGAATATAAAAATGGTTTGCACTTGAAATTCTTTCTGATTAAAGTGAGGAAGAGTTGTCCAAAACATCAACCTCACTCTCTTGTCAGACCTCATTTGAAATCAGTGGCAAGATGAACTGAGACCTAGTGTATTAGTAAAGCTACGGGGTTACTTGATATGAGAGGTACTCAAGACAGGAATCATGCCGCTTCATTGAGAAGGATAGAGTACATATGGAGTAAATCCACTTAGATTTTATTCTTTATCTCCATAATGTTTTTCCTGCCTTACCATGGTATATTTTAAAGACACTATAAATGTGCATAATTCTCTCAGCTTACCAAAAAAGCAGATGGGTCTAATGTGCTGTTTTTCAGAGATACAGAGTTAATTAATGAATGATAGTCATCAGATCATCATCATTGCTCTTCGGATAAATCCATAGATGCTCTGATCTCATATTCAGGATGTCCTTCAGCATGTGGTTACACTTCTTTTGATTCCTACATGCCACTAGTTTCTTGCTACACCACACTTCCCTCCCAGGTCCTGCATACACCACATATAATGTAACTGGTCTAACTCCTTGATTGCATTTAAACATCAGCACATACATTGAGCTACCACTAGTCACTGTGGTCACACTGGCAAGTCTGGCTGCTTTTTTATTTCTCCTATCACCCACTTGTCGAGGTACAAATATGACAGTAACTCTCTTCAGTGCTGACTTAATCAATGACTCCAACCACTCATGGCAGAATTAGTCTGTGTGAATCTTTTGAAGCATACTCAAGAAAGTCAGACACTTGTAGCTATATAGATTTGATGTGATGAATATGATACAGCATACTGTTATTTTGACTATCAATGATTTCTATTTTATAATTGCTTCTCTCTTATTACATTTAATTATATCAAAATAAGTAATCATATCTGTACTGTTTAGACTTATCATAATGAATGCATGTCCAATATTTATCATAAACCATATGGATAAACATTTGAAAGTGGCATATTCATTCACCCACAAAAATTATGCACTTTTCACTGTGAAAATAACTGGCATACATCAGGTAATGCTTATATTCAGTTGTCAGGCACAAATGAGATGGTAAGTCCAGCACTTTATTTCTGTCTAGTTCTATGCTTGGGTGTTACAGCAACAATAACATGTGTACCACTTCTAGGTACCATAGTGGTTTACCCATCTTTTAATATATACGCCCTAAATGCTATATCAGCTTTTCATTTATGAATATGCTAAGGCAGAGATACACACAGTCACGAATATTATTTATAGAGAAAAAGTGCTATTTGAAATAATAACCAACTTGTCAGTTATATTAGTAATTAGTGACAATAATACTTGATCGTAGGTGTTATTGCTATTTGAAAACATCCCGTAACTTCCCATTGCATGGATCACTATTTGTGAGTAGTAGAATCTTGTGCTGCAGCATAGACAACTTCTTTTCTGAGCAATATATCTGGTCTTAGTGTATGCCTGTGTAATATTTCTCCACAAATGTGTTAATACAGTTCTGCCAGCAATGTTCTGTTATTCTTGAGTGAAGTTAATTAGTCCTGAAGAAACTGACTGCCTGCATCAAGTATTGTTTCCAGCTGGAGAATAACTATGTAGGAGGCCTTTAATGTGATGATATGATGTTCGTCCGTCGTAATCGACAATGACCAAAAACTCAACAATAATAATAATAATAAGCAATAAAAATAATAAAGTTAATAGTGCATTTTTAAATGACTAACAAGTCCAATGCATGCACAAAATATGATATTTTGCGCCTTTAATATAAGCCACTATTTATTGACATTAAAACAGATACACAAATATGAGACCTAATTCTCATTTGAAAAGCTTACTTGCTGTTAGACACAGGAAAAAAACTACTTCAGCCTGAATAAATTGAATTTTTTTAAGAAATTTTTTTAGTAACAATAGGAAACAGCATGCACAACAATATATTATAAATATTAGCGGCTTAACATAACAGAACAAAATGTCACCTTTATATTAAATACATATGGCAAAATGAGATACCAACTTTTCAACAAGGTAAAGCTAGGAATTTTAGATGAATTAGACAATAGCACTGACTTTGTTGGCTCAGTATAGAGTAGCTAGTGGACCCATCTCACCAACACTTCTCAGTCTAATTTTCTCGTGGTTTGAACACTGACCATCTACATCATAGTGGCAATGTGATTTTATTTATTAGTGGTGCCTAAAAATTCAACAATAGTTGAAAAGCTGTATCTTATATGGAATAGGCACATATTTCAATTATACTGACATCTTTTAGAGTTTCCAATGTTTAAGAAGTAGAGAATGGCATGGTCAATCATGAGCGAAATTGAAAATGTACCTCTCATGGCGATGTACGCTCTTTTTAACTGTGAACATAGGTTCTTCTTCAGAGTTCATTCTCAAACTCTCACTGGATCTCTCTTGTAGCAGGACAATGGTCCAACTTGCTTTCCAGCAGGATGTAGTCCAGAAAATGGAAATGCATTGTGTTGCCATTTTATTTGCGCCAATGGCCCAACACATCCATCTTCGGTGGTAACATTGGTTCAGTTTGGTTATATTAAAACTACGATCATCAAAAATAATGGAACAATATAAGTTAATTATGTTCTGTAAAATGTACCTATAATGTACCTAATTTTCAACTACTGATCTTAGTCCAGTTTGGTTATATCATAGCTTTTAACCAAAAATAATAGTGGAGGTCATGGTTCTAGTAATTCAGTCAAACACATTGACAACCAGTTTATTTGTTTGTTTGTTTGTTTGTTTGTTTGTTTGTTTGTAAGGGGATTTGTCTCTTTGCTCTGAGACACACTTCTTTCAACTGGAATGATTTTTTTTTTATATCAGGGAATCAGTGGCATTATTTGACTTGTTCATTCTTTTCATTAGCTGACGACACATTGTATAAGCAAAGTTATCAAAGAACAGTTAGGTAGCCTAGATGAATGGTATAACTGCAGTCCTTTTAGAGAGGAACTTGGCCTGATGCATCCAACTTTAGCTTTGCTTTTGGGACATTTATTTTTACTTATGAGAGGAGACAGATAACTTCACTCCCAAACTTCTTTAGTCATTTCTTAGTGTTGCTATTCTTTTCTAACCTTTCTGGCACCCACAACGCATATGTGACATATCTCTGAGAATATTGCGATAAATATGTTGGTTGAAGTTTTATGTAGATAGTATCAGGTGGATAGTGACACTCTACAGTTGCCATTTACCATAGGAGTGTAGATAGTATATTGTCTTGTTCCAGGCAGATATTGACACTCTACACTTGACATTTACTATAGGAGTGTAGATAGTATATTGTCTTGTTCCACGTGACTGTTGGCACTTTACATTTGCTGCTATATATAGGGGTATAGATAGTATTAGTTGAATATACGTGTGTTCATAGAAACTATATTTGTAAATAAAACAAAATAGTATTATTTATATGCTGTTGCTGTGTTCTAATAGGAAAGTACTGGGATATCCAGATGAATTCACAGTACAAAAGTTATGCTTTTATGCTTTAAATTTGTTTTATAATTTACTTGATTATTAGTTTCCTAGCTCTGCCCATTTCATTTACTGATAAACATAAATCTTACCTCAGTTGGTTATATCCATGTTCTGAGTGGACAACTAACACAGTGTAGACGAACTTGATATGAAAAGTCAAACTTAACAAATATATAGAAGGCTTCTGATCTCATACATTAAAATACAGTAACAACTTGAAGAGTTTCATAACACTAGACCTTTTCATTTGGAGAGTTTCATAACACTAGACCTTTTCATTTGGAGAGTTTCATAACACTAGACCTTTTCATTTGGAGAGTTTCATAACACTAGACCTTTTCATTTGGAGAGTTTCATAACACTAGACCTTTTCATTTGGAGAGTTTCATAACACTAGACCTTTTCATTTGGAGAGTTTCATAACACTAGACCTTTTCATTTGGAGAGTTTCATAACACTAGACCTTTTCATTTGGAGAGTTTCATAACACTAGACCTTTTCATTTGAATAGTTTCATAACACTAGACCTTTTCATTTGGAGAGTTTCATAACACTAGACCTTTTCATTTGGAGAGTTACATAACACTAGACCTTTTCATTTTAAGAAAATGTTACTCAGTGACATTTTCACTAAAATAATCATGGCCTACTATGCTGAGCAGTCATCTTCTACATTCTCCAGTCAGATTGATATTTATTTCTTCACTGAAGTATACTGTGGTCACCAGCTCAAAGATAGGGTTTTAGAGCATGTCCATCAGAGCTGTTTTAGATGGCCATAGTTTTTCTTCTTTGGGTGTGGCAGATTGTCCACAGGGGCTTTTGTTTACATTGTCACAGTCGTGCTCTAGTGGCTTGATTATACCAGAATATGGTTGTTCTAGTAGTCTTCATCAAGTTTATAAAAATATATGCCTTGTAAAGTATTTGGTCCATATCATATTTAGTCTGCAAAACATTTGCATTTTTAAATGTTCATTACCAAACTCCCACCAGATCTATCTTGTAGCAAAACAATGGTCATACTACATTTCCAGTAAAATGTAGTCCAGAGAATGATGATGCATTTTATCGCCATGTTCTTTTGTGCCATCAGGTGCCAACCTGATACCATGATTGTCCAAGATGTGGTTTGTACCTTTTCTGATAAGAAATATTATGATCTTTTCATAAAAAATCGCTAATGGTCAGACACATTAGACTGAAGGTATAATCTTATAAAGTAATTTAGCTACATCAAATATAAGTGCAATCTAAATATTATCTTTAAGTATTTTTCTACATAAAATTTAGTTTACAGAACATATTATTTTAAAATAATTAGTCTGCATACAATTTAGTCTGAAAAGTTATGATTCAAACAGTATTTTGATCCACAAAAAAAGTTTATGTGGGATTATATTTATGTGAAACAGATATCTGTTAGGTATCAACTTTGATCAGGATAAAAAGGGTGTAAAAATTGGCAGATCAATTATTCATTGGGCATTCTTAATAAGTTTTGAAAGTTATCTACTATTTTCTAATTGTAGACATTTTTGCCTGTCATCAATACACTAGAACTGTACGGCATACTAGTAGAAGTCAAGTGAGCAATTATATGAAAAAAATCACAACTTAAACTATTGACACTACAGTTAATATATCTTGATGAATTGCAGGTTGGACATATTTGCTATTATCATCTCTGAGCAAGCTCAGTGTATTTTGTTGCTGTTTGCTATCTTCATTTTGTGACTGTGGTGATGGATGTCTATAACCATGCTCTTTTTCCAGCTTCTGCCTCTCTCTAGCAATGCCCAGGCCAAGATTGAGGATATGTCTCGCATCTTGCTAAACCATGTCAGCCAAATGCCTATGAATACTCCCATGAAGCAGGTCAAGAGCATTCAGGCCACTTTCTTGGTACTCTGCACTCAGCAAATACATTTTTATTTCTTTGTGTTGTCACTCAGCTACCAGGATGTCTGCCTGTTGTCACAGACTTCCTTGTATTTTTTTTCTCTAGTTGGCACTAGTGTTCCTCATTATGTTGTGTGCTGCTATAGTCTAGATAAAATGCATGTAGTTACCATTAATTTTTTGAGCCTGTTTATTTATGTTTTAGTTCAGTCATTTATTTTTAAGTTTTACAACACTTATTATGGAAATACAGTTATGAAATCCTTTTTTGCAACAATCAAAAGGTGAAACTTGGAACAGGGCAATGAAGTTTTGTTAATCACTGGAAACACACATAGTAACGCATAAATAAATATTTCGCCCAAAGACTTTTTTTAAACGGTGAGGAAGAACAGCACTATCAGAGCTAAATATAGATATAAACTAACAGAGTTAAAATAGAATATCAATAGTGAAATAACAGAAAAAGAAAATAGACAAAACACACCTAAATATTTTTGAAATAAGATATACAAAGAAATGACAGACATGATATCATATAAATGATTGATGGGCATTGATCTCAAAGGGTTCAAGTGTGACAAATGTGTCATCTAAGAAGCACAACTTAATGGTCATCACCTGAATATCATGGGCACTCTAATTGCCCATTCCATTGAACTGAACAGAATCAGTCTGTGATCCTCCTTCTAGTCTCACAAATGTATATTGGTGCAAGGTGCAACGCTTTCAGATGATGGCAAAGATGACATTGCAGGAAACACATGTGAAACTCTCTTTAATAGTGAAGGTGGCTTTTGAGAATGTGACAGATGCTCTGGGTGACATAGGCACAGGTGTAGCTTTTACTACATTTGCAGGTGATTGTGCCAAAATGATTAGGAACACCAGATTTGAGATGACACCAGACCAATATATCTTTTTAAACAAACATACATTAATTTTTCAAAAGACTGGAAAGAGTATTACAAAATTATCAGACTGTTTTATTAAACTATCAGGCCTGTTTTAAAGAACTCTGACAAACTTTCTGTTTTATTTCAACAACATCAAAACTCCTGTTTAATATCAATAAAAACAATAAATAACCAATGAGCTATAGGAACCATCAGCATGCATACTCCTCATAATGTGTTGGCGGAGCGTACCAAAACCCATACCAAACATCTATGGATTTGCCCAGAGTGCATCAATGTCCGTTTATAAAACTCAACTAAAATCAACTCATCATAACCCATTTTTATGTTCTTTCCATAAAACAACCTGTTCAATTTTGATTCTACTAAACCAGATGTATGGTTTATATTACATTTCTGTTTAATTACAGCTGTACTACACCTGTTTTCACAGCTTATAATTTATTTCAACATGAACAAATCTTCTATTGGATATCAAGACCATTCGATATCAGATGTCCCTGGCATTGGGTTAAGTCATTCACTTTGTCTCAAGAGGTCATGGGTTTGATGAATCCCACTTGCGATGTCCTGTTGACAAAGTGGATTTTTTTTCAGAGATATCTGAAATTAAGTGCCATGATTGGTACTCACAGCAGATGGAGAACTACTTCATTGAGATGGAGTACATACGGGGTAGCCCGAGTTCAATGAAGTCAATTATCTATGACTTTTCAACCTTTATCTATATCAACTTCATCAAATAGCACAATTTATTTCAGCAACATTGAACCCCTTGTTTAATTTCTACTATGTCAATCCTTGTTGTTTATATCAGTAACATCAAATATTATAGTTTATTTCAACACCAATAAACCTATGTAATTTTGACTCTGCCAAACTTTAGGCCCCCTATATTTTATTTCAACACCAATAAACCTATATAATTTTGACTCTGCCAAACTTTAGGCCCCCTATATTTTATTTCAACACCCATAAACCTATGTAATTTTGACTCTGCCAAACCTTAGACCCTATATTTTATTTCAACACAATAAATTATGTGATTTTGACTTTCAAACTTTATATTTTATTTTGCCACCAATGAACCTGTGTAATTTCAACTCTTTCAAGCGTATATTCTATTTCAACAGGATTAAACCTCCTGTGACCCATTAATTGTATCAAATATTGTAAAGTATGTTGTAAATGTCTTCATTATGTTTAGATCCCAAGCTCAATAATAGAAAGACTATTAATAACTCTGTTGTCCTGTATATAAAAAAGCACCTAAACATTGTGGATTTTTTAAAGTCAAGTTAATTCATACAGACTACAAAAACACATTACCGGTAAATATTTTCTTTGATATAAGACTTCTGAAAGAGGAACATATATAGGGCCTAGTGGTGGATTTCATTCAAGAACAAAATCTGATAAACAGAATAAAGTAGGCTTACTCTTATTTTTTGGGGGTCTGAGTTATGATATTCTGCCTGCATGCTAATATTATTAAGCAACTCAGGCTGTTACTGAATAGGCAAACTGTCTCCACAAATGATTCAATATTTAGTTTGATAAAGTTTGATAACTATCTGATTTGTTCCAAGTCTTAACAATAAACATAGAATATATTACTTTGTTCACATTTATCGATTATTGTTTGATGTTGTTATATTATTTTGAGATTTGATCATGTTATCTGGTCCTACCAATACATAATAAATATACTTGTTTTAATTTAATATTAAGAAGAAATATGATCACTGAAATATTTCGTGTTGAAGCATATCCTGTATAACTATAGGACATTGCTTTTCAATTTTTGTTGAACTTTTAGTCTACAATTATATCTTCTATATCATGACCAATAAATGGTGATACTTCTGCTGTGTTTGAAAATCGACCAAGTTTGCACAAGTTGAAATTGTAAGGATTTCTCATAGTCCATCTGTCACAGAATCCAATATGTTTTAATTTATCAGCAAATTGTGTTATAACATTTGAAGATGTACCCATAAATGATATAGTTAGAAAACATTTTGTTTGTTCAGTTAGTGTTTCTGTATAAGTACTTTCATATTTTTATCAGTAGCACTAAAATATTGAACAATATACCTGACAACTTCCAGAATCATTCTAAATTTCAGCCAATAATAAGCTGAAAATTTAGCATTTTAACCTAAAATTTTATGTAAATGGAACATTAATAAATATTAACATGAAAGGTTAGTACACGTTAAATATGAATTCATCTGCATAAAATCTGTACAAGTTGACAGGTATGTCTATTTTATAAACTCTGTAAAGAGTAGATAACTCTAAATCTTATTCCTGCTGCAAAAACTAATGTCATCGATTATGGCTTAAGTCTGCTCACACTGTTACATACAAAAGTACATAAATTGGCAAGAATCCAAAATGAGTCTATGAGGGCAGTGCTAGGATGTACTAAAGGCCACAACCAAAAGTTATGTTAGATTTGCCCAGCATTAAGATACAGCATCAAGTGGTGCATGTAAGGCTATACCTTAATGTAACCAAAAATGACCAAAATCTAAATGAGATAAAGGGAAAACAAATCAAATACTGAAAGTCTTGGATGGCAGAAACAGAAGACATGTTGTTCAGAGTGTGTGAATCGGAAGAACCAGGGAAAGGCAGTGAATGGATAGAGGTGGACAAAGAGAACGTTTCTGGCAAATTGTTATTATAAAGTGTGTAAGGAATGGACGTTGGTTCATGACTGAGGTGACAGTGCAAGAACTTGTTCAGATGCATCATAACAGAAAGACACAATCGAATATGCAGATGGCTCAATCAAAAGAGAAATGAATAAATGCAGATGGAGAAAGTGTCCTCTCTGGACAGTTATGAAGATCACATAATCAACATCTGACTGGAACTTTGAGTCTGCATACTCTTGGATGGCTACTGGAATGGAGACCAAAGCACTTATGGGAATGTTCTCTGTGGCATGATTCTGGTTTCTAATCAAGAAATCTGATTCCTAATAGTAAAAGATCACTCAAATATTTAATTTGGCAATTTCTAAAGGATAGTTAGCTTGTTGACTAAAATGATTTTTTATTAAAACTTGAAAAATTGCATCACAAATTCATTTTATTTGCACATGCTTGTCACAAGACTTTTGTTTGAAGCATTTATAGTCAGTTTTTTGTTGCTGTACTTTATTAAATTTGCCATGCTTTATATAGTTGTTTTTTTTACCTATACAATTAATTTCTCCTGTTTGTTAACAGTTGTATGTTACACTATGTTACCACACTATGGATCTTACAGTAAATTTGCAGTTTTTTCCTGTTTAATATTCATGTAACATATAGATTTTTTAATTGCTACATATTTTAGGTGCATCATATTCTGATAGCTTCTTTTTTTTTTACAATCAAATCTTTCTGCTGAACTATTTGTTTCTGCATTTTTTGACCACTTGCATATTTCAATAGTTATGATGTGTGTTTATTTAGTCTCAACTTGCACATTTCAACAGTTAATGTGTGGGCTCCTATATTCAGTCTCAACCTGCACATTTCAACAGTTAATGTGTGTGCGCCTATATTCAGTCTCAACTTGCACATTTCAAGAGTTAATGTGTGTGTGCCTATATTCAGTCTCAACCTGCACATTTCAACAGTTAATGTGTGTATATTCAGTCACAATTTGCACATTTCAAGTTAATTTGTGTGTATTCATTCTCAACTTTCCCATTACAACAGTTAACTCTTAGTATGTGTGAACTAAACTCACATTTTTACACACTCTTTCTAAGCAACAAAATTAAGAGTGTGTTTACATTTAGTCTTTGTATAATATTTTATTTATTTGTAAAGCTACTTCATTCATGTACTATACAAAAAATGTACAGAATTGAATGAAATTTTCAGAATTATAAAATTCAAAAAATATTAATTCAAAAATATTTTTAATGTCAGAAATATGACTAGTATTTAAAGTTGTCTGTTTCATATAGTATATCCATTTGTGCAACTATTTGAATAGTTTCAAATGTTTCTATGTACAAATAAACGTTCTGTGATGATTTCAGTGTTTGTTAACATGAGTTGAAAAATTTTCAAAAATGCTAAGGATTTGCAAAAATGCCTACATTTTACGGGTTACATTTAGTCTTTGTGAAATATTTTATTTATTTGTAAATCTACAGTGATGTACTATGCATCAAAATGTGCAGAATTGAATGCCATTTCTATAATATATGTCTATTGTCTTGTTTGAAGAGCAGAAATACATAGTACATTACAAGATAAAACATAGGTCTAATAATTATAAGACTCGAAAATAAAACAATAGACCTAAATTATAGAAAAATACTACAGGCTCTGCTAATATAATATTTGCTGAGCTCATATCTATTGTCATCTCAATGATGAAAACTATAATGTTGGCTGAGATCAGAACTATTTGTCATCACAATGATGAACAATATAATGGTTGATATCAAATATAATGTTGACTGAGATCAGATCTATTGTGATCACAATGATAAATAAAATTAATAATAATGTAAGCATATTTTGTATGGAATATTGCTTTGAACTATTTTAGAATGTTTAGTTAGGTCCCACTAATGCATTCAGTCGCAACATCAATATGATGTGGACAATCACTTTTAAAACCACAATCAAATTCGACTGATTTTGCAAGACCCAATATTCATTCTATGACTATCTCAGTGATGCAGTGAAAAAATATCAATAATAGAAAAATATAATGGTTGCTGTGAACAAATTTAGTACCATCTCCACATTGAATGCCTTTATAATGAACTCACAACATTTCTCCTGTCTCTTGCCACATTCTGCCAAACTACCTATAAAAGTTAAAGGTATGTCCCATGGCAGCAAACTTCTGTCTTGGTTGCAGATAACTCTTCATGTACTAGCCACAGCAACTATTAGGTGGGATTGCTAGATCCTTTCCTTGCTATGCTTACCTTCCCCATTTCACTAACTCATGCATCAGTTACCCATTTACAGTTGGGATGATGAGGGATCATGTCAGGTGAGAAATCATGACCCGGATTTTTTAAAATCTGGATATAATTTTGAACCTTTCATGCTGTAACCCATAGATAGTATGTAATCCATGGATAGTATGTAACCCATGGATAGTATGTAAGCTCACTATCAACTAGGCTACCGCACTCCTTTAACTATCTATATCCGTCTACTACTAAACTACCTATATTCATCTCTTAATGCTACTTTTCTACTTCCATTATTGTTTACCTGCATACATTTAGCTGTATAGGTTTTGTAGTGAAGATTTCATGTAGTTGACATAAGTTATTAAATGACAATTGTCAATTATCTACAGGACATGTCTAAGGAAGCAGAAAAGAATTTAAGCCCAAAACAGTGTGCTGTCCTAGATATGGCTCTAGACACAATCAAGCAATACTTCCATGCTGGTGGCCAGGTAAGCCAGCATATGACCAGTTTCATGTTGTTACCTTTATGTGGGAAGCAACCTTTCTAGCCTCTTTGTTATAAAAATTGTTCATTTACTTTATATCCCTGATTGTCTCTCTTCAGGATTCATTTTTTATCTGTCTTAGATGCACTCAATTAATTTTAATCCTTCACCGCGCCTATATTAACACCGGTCGCCAAAAAACAAAATGGCGACTAGCACCGTTGGCGACATACTCCATCCAATAAGATATCGTTATAATAGACGCCCCACAGCCTGATTGGTTACTCGGGAACATGCGCAATTGAAGCCGGTTCATTCCTATGTCCGACATGATCATTGTAACAATGGCTAGCCAGAAGATACACAGGTTATAGCAATTAATCTGACCAAATCTGCACACTGGTACGATGCCATGATGGTGAATCGGTTTTATAGACCTTTCTTTCATCGTATTTTGAATAAAATAACATTGAATCATGGCTTGAATCATGAATTATTAGGTTATTTAGTTTCACAGCAGTGAATATACAGAATGCCGTGTCGGTTTGGGGACTTGTACGTTTGATATAGAATATGTTGAAGTGGCACCAAAAATGACTCTAGACCTAAGCTCAAAGAACAATTTTACTGCAAATCTACATGTTTTATACAGTTCCCCCGGCAATATTTTGATAATTTCGCAGTGACAGAACATAAATACAACATATTTGCGTGTGATTTATTGTACAGTGCTGCCAAGAAATTCAATAAGTAAGGTAAGTTATTTTTTTACTAATTTTTTTACTCTTTATTTGTTATAAAATATATGTTTTTTGTGAAAAACGTCTTTACCACTTTCTCATACGTCTGGTATCACACACACACACACACGTACATAAATTACACCAATATATGCATAATTCAATTCTTTATTATATGTGCAAATATTATTTAAATATCTCTAACAACCAAACAATTATCACATTTTCAAAACAGTCACCATCAATAATGAAAATTTTCAAAAAAGAATCCGGTGGCAGGGAGACGTTTCGTATTTTTTAATCTGGCTTGCTAAAGGTTAAATAGCTAGCATCATATAGATATCATTACAGGCAGCTTGTAAAGCAGAAGTGTATACATAAGATGGAGACAATGGGTATATGCACGATGCCTTGGGAAGATGTAGTTTCCAATCATACAAAGGGCCAATGCCAGTTGAAATGATATTTGAAGCTGAGTTGGAACAACTCAAGTAATACTCAAGAAGAGAGAACATCCCATTCTTAGATACAACAGTTACACATCATTCTGTTAAATGCACATTCAAATTCATCATCAAGTACCATCTCTGCATTGATGGTTGGTTGGTTGGTTGGTTTCATGTTCTCATTTGACATAGGCCTATGTGGTATTTTGATAGGAACATTAGTGCCACAACATCATTCACTTGCTTGGATCTGACTGACTGTAGCTTACACATCATGTCTGAAGTATAGTTTATACATCATGTCTGAAGTATAGCTTACATATCATGTCTGAAATATAGCTTAAATATCATGTCTGAAGTATAACTTACACATCATGTCTGAAGTATAGCTTAAATATCATGTCTGGAGTATAACTTACACATCATGTCTGAAGTATAGCTTACACATCATGTCCGACATTCAACCTACCATTAGAAACAATAGGCTCTGATCTGGAGAAGACAGTGGACTTTAAACCTTTGCAACAGGTTTAGAATCTAACATGAACACAGAAGCTAACACAAAAGAGAATAATTATTTGTAATATAAAAGCTTTTCATATAATGTGGTGGTATTAACCTGTTGCATGTGAGAAATGTGGAGATTTAAGCCAACACAAAGAGACACATGAGGGCTATTCCAAAAAGTGCACAGTAAAGGTGTTTCCATCAGTGGCAGGAGTGCTGAAATAATTGTATACAAACAATCACAAGAGGCCTGCTTTGGGAGATACAGAATAAACTACTGTAGTCTTAAGTCTATTTTTCAATCTCCTCAAAAAATGTGTCCTAGAACTTATTGGACATCCCTCTATATGTCTCTACATATGTCTTTTATAATAAATTTATACATATGGAAATGTTTATCTATGAGTAAGTGAAGTCCTTGCACTGATAACATTAAATAAAATGTATTCAGAAGCACATTTTAATTTCTCTAACATGTAGGCCTATATTTAGGCCTACATCTATTGACATTTATATCTGTAGCATTGAAATGTACAACAATAGACTGTAATATGTGTAGCCTCATATTTGTTCTCTGGTTTGCTTCAGAATACATGTGACTTTTTTATTATTTAGTTCTATATTTGTTTAAAATAATGGAATTGAATAACTACAGTTATATAAAAATCAGTAATTATACCACTATTGAAAAACAAAGGTAATAAGAGAATGTGAATCATATAGAGGCATCTCCTTATTAAGTCACACAGGTAAAATCTACGCAAAAATAATAGAACAGAGAATGCAATACATTGCAGAACCACAGCTGAGTCCCTCTCAGTTTGGCTTCAGAAGGGGAGCAAGCTGTACAAACGCACTTTTCACACTGAGACAACTGAGTGAAAAATTAATCGAATACAATCAAGATTTAAACACAGTATTTATAGACCAGGAAAAGGCATTAAACAGAGTAGATAGAAATATTCTATGGGAAACCTATGTTACATAATATAAAAGCGGTATATCAAAAATTCCAAAGCTCGGTAAGAACAACAGATTTTTTCAGAACGACTGAACCTTTTGAAACAAGATCTGGAGTAAATAAGGATGCGTACTTTCACCCCTACTTTTCAACATATACATGGACAGAATAATAAAAGAAGCTTACATCAACAAAGAGGAAAACATTGCAAATAAACCTGATGAAGAACTTAATAATGAAATCAATGAACTATTATTTGCCGATGATCAAATTTTAATATACAAATATGAGGAAACTTTGAAAAGCACATCAATGCATTGCTATTAGCATGTCAGAAGTACAACATAAAAATTAATGTACAAAAAACAGAAGTTATGAAAATTAGCAAGTCTTCAACACCAATGAATATAACAATAGATAACACCAAAGTGAAACAAGTCAAAGAATTTAAATATCGTGGCAGCATTTTTTCTGAAGATGGAAGACTAGATAGAGAAATAGAAACCAGGTGCTAAAAAGCAAACACAGTGACTTACCAACATTCACCATTACTTCTTCATTCAAAGATCAAGATGGAAATTAAAACAAATAATATCTACAATTTTTATACAACACTGTGCTACCAATGTCAAACATGGTCTTTAACAGCTTCGCAGCAAAGAAAAATCACCACATATGAAATTAAGTGTCTGAGAAAAGCTGCGATGGTTACCAAACTAGATAAAATAAGAAATGAAAAAATTAAGAAAAGAGTTGGTATAATATCATGTATTGAACATATTGAGAGACAGCAAGTGAAATGGTTCTGTCACCTTATGAGAATGAAGCCAAACCAAATACCAATAATAGCATATAATACAAGAATATCCGGGAGTACGGCAAAAGGTAGACCAAGAAAACGGTGGATAGAAAACATCAAGATAGCCTTGAACAAACATGGACTAAATGCAACTTCTGCGACACATATGGATTTAGAATGACAGCTTAAGCTCCCCTACACTTAACGGCAAGTGTGAATGCAATCAACAATCATTCACCTGGGGAAACACAATAGACAATAGATATAAGTTCTATGAAATTGAAATTGTAAGCCTATACAATTGCAGTAATATTTTACTTGAAAGTGTAAAGTTGCAACTATGTATACTTGCCATTGTAAAATTGCAATTATATAATTACCAGTACCAAAAAAAAACCAGATAAGATTCAATATTCTGGTATGTTCCCTATTAGCACAAATACGAAAATGATAATAATGTGTAAGTTAATCTAAAAAATTGGTAGCATATCCTATTCAGGACGTGACTATCAACCCAGCATTTTTTGGCTGTAGTGATTTTCTAGGCAATATAAGCACGTTCAATAGTTTTCCAGTAAGTACTTTCTGAATGGTCCGGATGCACAATTGCCTGTGGTGAGGAACGAACTCGGTACCTTGGCCGTCACAGACCATTTATAGGTAATAACTGGTATTACCATCCACCACAGAGCCAGACGAATAAGTTAAAAAGTGTTACAAATACCTAATTATGCTATATGGACCTAATTAAATACCTAATTATGCTACATGGACTTAACTAATTTTTTTTCAAAATATGTTCATAAATTAATATGTTCTCTGTATTAATTGTTCTTATTATTAAATCTTCATTGAGACAAACATTTGATCAAAACTTCAAACATTTTCATCTTTATTTATTTTATTATCATTATTTTATCATTTTTTATGAGTAGTTATAGATATTTATAACATATAGTTACTAATCTCAAGGAGAGATCAGAGCAACGATGGGCGTGTCCAGTTTGCAGTGATGATGATCCGACGACTAACTAACTAACTAGTTACTGATTCATTATTATAAAATTGCAATTATGTATTCTGTATTTGTTAGTGTAAAGTTGCAATTAGGTTCATTTTTATTGGGAAGCACAAAGTTACAATTATCTTCATTCATATGGCAGTTTTTTTTTCTCCAGGGTCTAAAGAAAGCATTCTTGGACAAAAGTGCAGAGCTGCAGTCTTTGAGATATGCACTGAGTCTGTATACACAAACAACAGATACCCTTATTAAAACCTTTGTCAATACACAGACACAGCAGGGTAAGACTTTTTAGATGAGATATCTTGTTCAGTTCATCTTTTTGTTAAGCAGTGATATATTTAAATGAGCACAGTTGATGAAAGGATAATATTTTTGCTTTAGTGTACACTGATGTGTAGAAAGGTAATATTTGTTTCTGACTTTACACTGATGTGTAGAAAGGTAATATTTTTGTGTGACAGTACACTTTTGTGTAGAACAGTAATATCTGTGCTAGACTAGACAGTACACTGTTGTGTAGGAAAGTAATATTTCTGCTTGACAGTACACTGTAGTATAATAAGGTAGTGATTATGTTTGACAGTATACTGTTATGTTGGAAGGTAATGATTATGTTTGACAGTGCACTTGTGCAGTAAGGGAATATTTGTGTTTGACAGTACAGTCATCCCTAAGTTATTGCAGTTAATAGGGACCAGAACCGGCCGCAATAAGTGAAAAACCGTGAAGTAGTGTCATCCTCTCATTTTTAATAAACGTACATTTTTTGTGTATGTATAATATTAATAAGTGTATATGAAACCATATAAGTGCATATGTTATCATTAGAACATTAAAGAATAGTTTCAAACATGTAAATAAAATATTAATAGTAGAAATAACATACATAAAATAATTTATAAATAATATAAATATGATACGTGTGTGTGTGTGTGTAACATACATAGATGTAACTGAAGTGTACATACTGTAAATATGTTTTTAGAAATTAGCGTTGTACTGAAGTCGTGATAAATGAAGTAGCGAGGGATAACTGTAGACTGTTGTGTTGGAAGGCAATGATTATGTTTGACAGTGAACTGTTATGTTGGAAGGTAATGATTATGTTTGACAGTACACTCTTGTGTAGGAAAGTCATGATTATGTTTGAAAGTACTCTGTCGAAGACAGATGTGTTGGGCTATTGGTGCAAATAAAACGGCGACACAACTCATTTCCATTCTCTGGACTACATTCTGCTGGTAGGACCATGGTCCTGTTACAAGAGAAATTCAGCAGGAGTTTGAGAATGCACACTGAAGAATATGTTTGACAGTACACTCTTGTGTAGGAAGGTAATGATTGTTTGAGAGTACACTTGTGGAGGAAAGTAATGATTGTTTGACAGTACACTTGTGTTAGAAGGTAATGATTGTCTGAGAGTACACTTGTGGAGGAAAGTAATGATTGTTTGACAGTACACTTGTGTTAGAAGGTAATGATTGTTTGAGAGTACACTTGTGGAGGAAAGTAATGATTGTTTGACAGTACACTTGTGTTAGAAGGTAATGATTGTGTGAGAGTACACTTGTGGAGGAAAGTAATGATTGTTTGACAGTACACTTGTGTTAGAAGGTAATGATTGTTTGATATTACACTTGTGGAGGAAGATAATATTAAGTTTAACAGTACACTGTTGTGTAGGAAGTAATATTTGTGTTCTACATTACACTGTTTTGTTGGAAGGTATCCATTTTGCTTTACATAACATATTTTAACATGAAGGTACTGGATAGTCAGATAGTGCACACAGTGATTGCTTTCAACATTGTTCTCATTTACCATCTGATTTTTTCAGGTTTTCTCTCAACTATGTTCTGGTTACTTTCAACTATGTTCTGATTACTTTCAACTATGTTCTGATTACTTTCAACTATGTTCTGATTACTTTCAACTATGTTCTGATTACTTTCAACTATGTTCTGATTACTTTCAACTATGTTCTGATTACTTTCAACTATGTTCTGATTACTTTGAATTTCTTATAATTTGTATCAAATTTGCTTTTACTTTCTTTCAACATTGTTCCAAGTCTCCAATACTAAAATATTAGACAATAACAGCATTTTCTATGCTCATTCTGCATACTCTTATGGCTGGAACACACTAGAAAGATGGAAGATGGCAAAATTCAGAAGGATCTCCTTTATGGAGAATTAGTCGTCCTCTACAAAGACATATGCAAACAAGATATGCATGATACAAGCATTGATATGGAATGATGGGAACAGCATACCATGAATCATGTTGCATGGGGGGGAAAGATATGGAATGGTATTAAGATATACAGAAAAAGTAGTAGCAGATAGTTCAGTGACTTCTGTCCACAAAGAAGACACAACAACAAATGATGGTACAAGTAGACCTCTGATTCCTTGCATACTGTGGAAGATTCTTTGTGGCTCAGGCTGCTCTTGCAAGTGACATCCATCATCACCACAGATTGTAGATTGTATTTCTTATAGCACATCAATAATGGAAAGGTGCCAGCTCAGTCTAACTTATTTGTCATTTACCATAAACAATGTCCAGACCTACTGGTAATATAATTCTTACATTTTCATCACAGAAAAACCAGGCCAAGAAGATCCAGTAGGTGAAGTGTCCATCCAAGTGGACTTCACAACACACCCTGGTACAGGAGAGCACAGGGTTACTGTCAGAGGTCAGTTCACTCACCAAGTTTGCATAAAGAATGTACATGACAAAAGCACACGATGTTGACTGCTTCATTGTGTTTCTGGAAAGTTATCTATGTGTACTAAAAATAGCTTACAAGTTCACTGATATTATTGGCAAACATGTGGTTTTTGTTCATGGCATATACAGTTGAATCAATATATAGCACATCCTTTTATAACAGATGTCTCTATAATGTTTTTTCAAACTCCCAAATTATGTTTATTCTTTATTGTTTGTAGTGTATATAGCGAATTTCTGTTATTACATACATATTTAGTCGGTTCTGACCAAGTTTTATGTTTAACTGTAATTGGAAAATAGAAAGTCTGTGATCTTGAGAAATGCTGTAAATAATCTATTCTACTTCAGGTGGTGACTCTTATAAAGGTATTTACACATAACTAGTTAACCTGTAAGATGTGGTCAAATTGTCTGTTAGTTTCCAGAACACACATCACTACACTCATGGAGAACCATATCTACTCACTCTCTTTCAGATAATAAGTGAGACTGCTGTAAAACTGTATAACAATAGTAATTATGTAGAACACAAGTTTGATGTACTTTACAATGAACGCACAGACTATCAAGACTATCGGGTACTGGTACGAAAAAATATAACGTATATATACACAGATATATATAATAATAGTACAGAGGAATCTTGTTCATCTTAGTCCAGAGCAACAAAATATGTATGTAATAACAGAAATTCGCTATATACAGTACAAACAATATAGAAAGAATATAATTGGGAATTTTGAAGTGTTCTTATATAGGGAAATTTGTTATTAAAAGGATGCATTATAGAAGGATTCTATTGTATAAAAGACATTTTCAATGTTTCAACCTTAAGGTATTTTCAAGAAAATACAAGTGTTTTTAACTTAGAACCCAAAATTACTGGATGTACACTAAATATAGCTACCCCAAGGTACTGATTTTTCAAGTATGAAAACAGACATTAAAGTGGGTACAAGATAGCGAAAGGAAAAGAGGAAGACCAAGAGAGACTCTTCGCAGAACAACCATCAAAGATAGTATAACTATGAGTCTCAACAACATACAAGAATTATACACAGTAGCATAACATCGTTCGAACTAGAGAGCTCTGGTTTCTGCCCTATTCACTGTATTCAGTGTTGAAGGAACATAGATAGACAGATAGATAAATACCTGATATGTCCAGCTGTTCAGATCTTCACTTCAATAAATCTCTCTGGGAATAATGGCTGATAGTTCCGGTACTGTGTTGGTTGAGTTTTCTTTTGCAGTTTTTAATTATTACTGGTATATGGAGATTTAATTGTGTTTCCAGTGGTGAACTACGGTTGTGAAACATGGACAATAAATAAAACTACAACCAAGAGAATAGATTCTATTGAAATGAAGTGCTATAGAAAGTCCTGACTCATCTGGCTCACAAGTACAGTATTCTCTGAGATCCCTAGGATTATCACTCAAGTTACTGCACATATGCTATTCAAGGGGACTATACAGAAATACAATTTAGTCCGTTTTCTGGGCTTTTTAACTTTTAGTTAGTCTTATAGATGCCCTTCATATTTAACTGCATATCTTTCTCAGTACAAATATACTCTTTAATATTCTACTAAATGTAATTTTGCATTTCTCCAGCTCCCTAACATGTTTGTTTATTTATTTCTCACTGTATCACTATCACTCTTACACACACAAGTTGACATAATTTTATCACTGTTCTATCTACCAACTTTTATTATCATGTATATTTTGTCTCTACTTTGATATAGTTGTAGCATGCAATGATCTTAAATGGAGAACTTCAGGAATGTTCCGACCATTTGTAGAAGTAAATATAATTGGTCCACACCTCAACGACAAGAAGAGGAAGCATTCTACCAAATCTAAGTCCAACAACTGGAGTCCAAAGTTCAATGAAACATTCCACTTGTAAGTACATCAAATAATTTCACTAAAAGCACATCAGAAATGTCCATATTTAAGTACAGTGGAGACCCTCTATAGCACATCCTTTTATTACCACATTTTCCTTTTGAACAACATTTTTCACAATCCCCAATTGTATTTATTCTTTATTGTTTGTACTGTATATAATGAATTTCTGTTATAACAAACATATTTGTCTGTCCTGGTCAAGTTGTTATAACAGGATTCAATTGTAATATGTATGCTTTTTCTTAAGTACAACAATAATATATGTACATTCTTTGTGACATTATACATGTGCAGAACTAAGCTGATCTACATTTGAATGATATATTTATATTTATTCATTTTTTAAAAGTATGTCTTTGTTTATTTAAATTTCATGTCAAATTTTTTCATTCATTTGTTTTAGCAACCTGGGCAACGAAGATGACCCATATGCTTATGAACTTCAGTTCTGTGTCAAGGACTATTGCTTTGCAAGAGAGGACAGATTAATCGGTATTGCTCTCATGCAGCTTCGTGACATCATAGAACAAGGCAGCTGTGCATGTTGGGTACCTCTCGGACGTAGGGTACACCTGGATGAAACAGGGTTTACAGTATTGAGAATTCTCTCCCAACGAACAAATGATGAAGTTGCTAAGGAATTTGTTAAGCTCAAATCTGAATGCAGGCATCTAGAAGATGTACAATCATGACACAGGACTGGCTTGATTTCTGTTGACATTTCAGCTTATATGCTGTGGCTAGTTAGCTATAGCCAGATAACATTACTAATGGAATGATGGACAGGCAAGAGGCTAGCGGTAATATCTACATTCCACTACTCCATCTGTGAATATTGTGATGTTTAGAAACAGTTTATATAACTGGATAAAGTGGATAACAAAATCTACTTCCATGTACAAGTCTGCAGTCATATATTGTTATGCAGTCATGTGATGCTACTGCTGTGGTCCAAGTCATAAACAGATTAACAGTGCTCAAGATTATCTTATGTTTTATATGCCCATATTTCCTGGCAAAATTGTTTCCTATTTATTTGTATTTTTGTGTGCTAATATAATTTTTACAAGAGTGGGCATTGTTTTTGCTGACTTCTTTCCTTCTGTAGAATAAACTGTACATTTGTGTAACTAATGGCTCATATTAAAATGATATGACAGTCCTTCCTAAAGAATGGTGCAATTTTAGATCCACATATATAGGCCTAAATATGTATGTGTGTAGCATTGCATTTCCTTTTGTATTCACCTCATATATGTATATATTTCCAACAATCGAATGTGAGACTTTTATTCTGCTGAGTACTACACTCAGACTCCATCCCATTAGATCTGGTTGGTTATAATTTATCATCATTATAATTTTGTAGCTACACCGTGATATTAACTAAGGTTATATAATGATTATTGTTTTAACATTCCCAATGTTAAATCTCTTATGTCATTACTTTATTAAGTTATATATTTTTATTAATTTGTTTCAGAATCATCATAATTTTTTTAATTTATCGTGAACAAAGAAGTTTCAAATAGTGGAAAATAGGGAAAAATAAATAAAATGGAATCCTGTTATAACAACTTTGTCTGGATCTACAAAATATGTATGTAATAACGAAAATTCCCTATACACAGTACAAACAATGTAGAATAAATATAACTGAGATTTTGAAAAATGTTGTTATTTAGGGAAATTTATTGTAAAAGTATGCACTATAGAGGGATTCCACTGTATAATTGTGTTACAACTATGACACAGGATTCTATGCCAGAATTAGAATTTCAACCCTCTCCCATACACCAGAAAGATGCAACTACAAGAGTCTATATTTTTTTTCATAATCTATGTTGTGTTTGTTAGGACTGCATCATTTATATAAGCATGAGAACAAGTTGAGCCATACGGCGAAGGGGGAGGAGGGTCCTTAATTTTCATGTCCATTTATATTTTTTAACTAATCATTATATGCATGATTATTATAACATTTACAAATTAATTTTTAGTATTAATTGATGCCAATTCAATAAGTCGATAAAGTTCTGCTGTCATGATTCTTCCACTGATGGTGTTCAATTCTTGGGAATATGATGTTTTACTATAGTATACCCCTTCCTACTAAAAGTATATACATTCTTGATACTTCTTAATTATTATTGTACATTGTGAATATTATTTTCATGATTAAGTGAATCATAATATTGCTTGATGGTGACAACTCAAGGTGGCAACATAAATGTTTACATTTTTAGAAAAATTAGCGAGCATGGGATATTTTGTAGTTGTTGTATGGAAGTCAACGGTTAAATGCTGATCTATACTCATACATGATTTGCTCAACGATCATTGTATTCTTGTATCAGTGAGTAATGGTAAAGTAATGTTTTACTTCTACAAGTTTCAACACCAGAGAACATAAACTTTGAAATGGATAAGAAATGATCTTACATAATTATAATTATTATCTGCTACACTTTAGATACACAATTCAATTTCTACTCATCATCATCCTTCCCTTCTTACACAACAATGGAGCTGCAATTGTAGTTAACCCCCTTGCAGGATTATAGTCCCAATATATAATATTTTTAACCAAACTGACTTGTATTGTGTGCAGACCCTGGGTACTTAGACTCCTTCATTGAAAGATATGCACGCCACTATATTTATGTGGCTGTTACAATTCTATTACAAAATTTTCAGAACCAGTTTGATGTTAAAAGCTTTGCAACTCCAGAAAGTATGACAATTTAGACAAAAATTGTGTTTATTTTTGGTATCATTTTCAACAGTAAATTTAGGAAATAATATCACAACAATGAAATTGGGTTGTTTTTTGGGGTCACATAAAGCGATATAATAGCATAACAAAATTAATAATGGAAGGCATGGTTTCAGATAAAACAATAAACAAAGGTGAAAATAGACCAGAGACTTCAGTGACATTTTAAGATGTTGACCATCACATACCTACATGGCCAGAATCATCAAAAGTTTAGAGCATCCATAAAGAGGACACTTTTCTATAAAGAATGACACCTGAAGAAATGTATGCACTGTGCTATACTTATTCATTTTACTATATTGATTAATATAATTATACCTTTTTAACAGACTATATTATTGGTATTAAATGTGGAACAAGTAAAACTGGATGCCTATTGGGTACAATGAGACATGTATTCAACCAGTGGGCCACGGGAGGCACCAAATGTGTACATCCCCTTCAATATTTGCTGGAAGAGACTGAATACATGTGGGTCTGCCAATTAAAATTATGAACATTTGATTGAAATTGCTGCAGATCGTTAATTTTTAAATTGGTAGCGTATCCTATTCAGAATGTAGCGATCAACCCACCATATTTTGGCTGTAGTGATTTTCTATGCAATATAATACATATAGTAGTTTGCCATTACTTTCTGAATGGTCCGGGTGCACAATTGCCTGTGGCGGAGATCAAACTCAATACCTTGGCCATCACAGACATCTGTACCATCCCACCACAGAGCTGGACATGCAATGATTATTAATTACATATGAGAAATAAGTAAAAAGATGCCAACATCTTCATAATTTTAACCACAAATCTCTTACTCCAGTTGCTATTAATTTCAATAGTACTGACCAAATTGTTACCCATAGCATTGAAATCACTGCAATAAAATCGTTCTCCACTAATGACAACTATAGGTACATCCATGAGAATTGTAATTATGGTATAGTTATGATGAGCCAATATCATTGCACACCAGACAAATCCATAGATGTTCAGTTTCCTCTAGCATATGACAAAGAGTATGCATGCTGATGGTTCCCATGGTCTAGTTATTCTTATTCCTCCCTGCATGCATGCAGTTCTACTACTACCACACTTAATACCAAATTCTTCAAATCTCATCCGAGAATTGTCATTAATAGAAGTATTCTCCACATCAAGCAGTTTCAGCATGTCACTTTTATCCACTAGCAACATTATCGTCTATTGATGCCTTAAATTGGGGTTTTAGTAGGAAGTAGATGCAAGTCATCCACTCTCTCATTACAGCATACAGTCTTTATTTATTGCAAAATAGTTTCTTAAAGCCATTTGGTATAAATACAATTCATTCCTATATCTAGGTATATTGTTTTATAATGCTATTTGTTTCCAGTCCAAGTTTGTTTTTTTCATTCCCATTCATCCAGTTTTCTTCATATGCATTTCTACCACAACACATCATCACTGATTTGGTATTTCTATTATTAAATGTCAGAAGTCTAGTCCTTTTGCAATATTATATTATGTTTATTTCTTTGGTCTCTGTCCTGTATTTTTATAGTGTCAGTTCAGACTTTTTTAAACTATATTTTTATTCAACCAATGGGCTTGTCTGTATTTTGTTAACTGTAAAACATATTACTTGTTATTTTCTGTTAATACCTACAAATAAATACATCACTTTCAAACTCATGCATACAGTAGCCAGGGGCAAAGTATCACATTTTAGCATATTCTGACAACTATACTTAACTATGAGAGACCAAACTGCCATCAGTGTATAGCTTATCCATCCCTTAACATTAGTGAGAGTATTGAAAACATACTCAGACAAAAAGTTGATACAAACCATTATAAAATTGAGGGAGATCACCACTGTGACAGGTCAAGCACACAGTGTGTACATATGTGCTAAGAATAGATTGAATAAATAGATAGACCTAGTTTCGTCACTTCAATCTGAAAAAAAAAGTTTGGATGAAAAATATTTCACAAGTTCCGTTTTAAAGCTAATAATGACTTTGTAAGATTGGATGATCATTATAACCATATATATCGGTCTTCTCTCCCAGCTTTAAATCGGCATCAGCAACTTCATGACATCAACATTTTTTCATATATTTTTAATACAACACTTGCGTTACTTTACCCCAAAATAACATTTTTAGCAACTATCATAAATTCCAATGAAAAAATGAAGTAGTCTGACATGATAATGTGCTGAATTACTTAACAATACAAACATATATTTTAGCTTCAACATTTAAAGAAATCACAATAGTAATAATAACAGCAGGCAGAGTGCGAGAAGTTGCAAAAAAATAGATTGAACAGAGTGAAAACATATTATTCCGCATTGTTGAAAATTGACTCATCCTTGATCTATCAAACTTCGCTGTGTTAACGATTGGAATGTTCGTGTCTGAGCTAGTCACGTGTGGTATCAGAAGAACCCATAGATTTGGAAAAACCTACTGCGACATTTTATCCATGCGTCTCTTTATCCTGAGCTACCTATGAGTAAGTATTTTTTATGATCATTGGCACACATAAGAGTGATGTGGTCAGCCCTACCTGTTTCCTACATTTAGAATGACTAAATTTAGATTCTGTTAGTCATTATGCACACAATCCCCTCCACCAAAAAGATAAGGAACAAAGATAAGGAATGTCTCTATCACCAATACTGACCTAGATCAAGCTCTTTGTTGAAGTTCCCAGTTAACAAGTAGGTACCTTTATTTGAGTATCTACAAATTTACTGTGTATGCAGAGGAAGACAAATTAGTATCTGAAAATCACACATTTGATAAGAGGATGATTTGTGTACCCCATGTTTTTTAAAGTATAAATGATGTCATCAGACCAGATTTTTCATCAGGCAAACCTCGGTAGACTCAATAGTGATAATAAAATGTCAAAATTATTAGTCATATGCATGACATATTATTTGTACTTACTTATACATTTACTTATAAGTAAAATTACATCATACTTAAAAACTATGATGTCAAAAGGTAGAATATTATCAACTTTAAGATGACTAGAAATTACAAATTTTGAGAACATTTTATTGGACTTATATCATAAAACTACTTAATTCATTGTGGGTCAGTACTTTCTGGTATGATCATTTTAATGTCCTCTTGTTTTTAATACAGTAGAATCCCTCACTACTTGTCGGATACTCTCTGGCAGGCAACTTGATTATTATATAACAAGTCATGAGAATCCTGATATAATGATATTTTCTTTAAATTTCAGTCTTTCCTGCTATGACGCTGTTATCTGGTCTGAAACTAAAATATAAACAGTTTTTTAAGTTCACCCGTAATTGCACACTCTCCATTAAATATAATAAGATATTTTGTTGATCCATCAATCTCATTATAACAGGATTTCCCTGCAATCAAGAAGTTGTTTACTTTCCATATAAAGTTTCTATACATGTACAGTATAATGTCAGCACAAATTAATTAAAACAATTTAAACTACTCTTAGCATGACCAGTTACGAAATTAAAAAACCCAGACATTTTCCAGTTATGAGAAAGTTTTTTGAGACACTAAAACATAGCATGGAAAACTGAAATATTTCATCATATCTGGACATCAGGTCACACTATTTGTATACCACACTAGTTTAGCATATTTTTTTCACTTTTAAATCTATACTTGTGTTGGTGCTCCTGATGTGTGCCAGATTTATTCAATAAATATTTGTCATTTATAAATACTGAACATTATCAAACCAGCATTTGCATGAAAATCTCATATCTAAAATCTCATTTCATAACTTGCAATGTGCAACAATAAATGTCATTACCAGATTTTGTCCAATTCAATTTTTACGTTTACAACATTGAATATTTTTTTTTTCAACATCATAATTTCTGGCTCTTCTTAAGTAAAAGTAAATTTATTTCATATTAGGTGGTATCATTCTTCTTCTTCTTCTTCTGCATTCGCTCTCTGATAACCACCACAAATAGATCATGTGATTTCTGCCAAGGAGTGTGAAGTACACTGTACTGCTACTTCTTCAGTAGAGGTTGTATCAATTACATCGCTTATGCATAATATTGTATATTCCAATGTAATTTGTGCATAGGCTTATATAATATCTGCTAATGAAATTTTTGGATGTATAATATGGGCCACTAGAGCCTGTGTTGTGCATGTATAATATCTGTCAATAGAACTTGGGTTGTGCTCGTATAATATGGGCTGATAGAACTTGTTCATGTATACTATTGGCCAATAGAATTTGTGCATGTATACTATGGGCCAATAGAACTTGTGAATGTATAATATCTACCAATAGAACTTGTGTTGTGCTTGTATAATATGGGCCAATAGAATTTGTGCATGCATAACATGGGCCAGTAGAATTTGTGCATGTATAATATATACCAATGAAACTTGTGCTGTGCATGTATAATATCAAGGTGCAAAGGGTCTCATATTGCGCTCATGTGGACCCAGGGTTAGAAGATAACCAAGATCCTAAAAGCACCTCCTTGTGATGCATCCTGGAAACAGAAATACATCTGCTCTTGTTGTATTCCTGGCTAACACTTTTAGGCTTGTGTCCATGGATGTTGTAGATGGAATGAGAATTGCCTGCGGAGAGACAGGAAATATCACCAAATCCTCTACGTCATTACATCTAACATCACTGTTGGTACATAGTGATGCAAGGCATCTGTGCATTCTCTCTCAACTAGCTTAAAAAAGCAGAAACATTGGAGGGGCAACCAATGTCAATGTCCCTAACATACAGTGATCTTATGAGTACACACTGACTCTGGAAAAGGAAACACACGCTAAATGGCAGTGTTGTATGTGAATCAATACAGTGGCAACAAAGCTACAATAGTCTAGCACTAGAGACCGACTGATGGAAGTGCTTTTCATGCTCAAGAATAAGCATGGAACAAATGTTGGGGAGTGCATTGTTCAAATGTCTGACCAAAGCAGTGTTTAGACTCGAACACGGGACACTGCGAGCAACATAGAGGGGAGCGCAATTCTCTAACAACATTGCAAACCAAGCCCAACTCAACTGTCGACCGTTGCCCAACATAGCTCATAAAGAGAGAATTGGGTTCAGAACCCATGGACAGACTGCGAAGCTCCTCGTCCAAGATTCATATTTTACTTACGTCTTTGAATATACCCAATGGCGAAGAGTCAAAATACACAGACTGCGCCTGGCGATGAATTAGAAGGCCATCTCAAGCGAACGAAGCGAGTGCGTGAAAAATGCACAGGTCAAATCCCAGACCTCCAACGAGTTTGGCAAAGCAGCACCTTATCTAGGAAGCTGTATCAACCCTTCTTCTTCTTCAGCATTCATTCTCAAACTCCCACTGGATATCTCTTGTATCAGGACCATGGTCCTATTAGATTTCCGGAAGGATGTAGTCCAGAGAATGGAAATGCGGTGTCGCCGTTTTATTTGCGCCAATGGCCTGACACATCCATCTTCGGCGGAAACCCTGAGTCTAATTTGCCCATAAATAAACCCATCGCCGTTACCCAACACGGCTCATACAGAAGAAATTAGGTCAGGGACCTAGGGACACAAAGGGTGATAATGAAATGGTCTTCCTACAAGAGGAACAGCTCGCTGACTGAGAAGTGCCTCATCGAAGGAAAGTCAAGCAATGGGTGACCCATGCAAACTACCTCATCTCGTGACATATACCCCCTCTGAGTAGAAGGCTCCTTCAATAGGCATTGCACTAAGCTGAAAGCTGAAGCCTCCTGGTTATGAAAGAAAGCTTGGAGAAACATCCCCGCTGCACATAGGAAGTAAGAGCTAATCGCTCACAATTCCTGAGGTTCGAGAAGAAAAATAAGATGTATAATATCTGCCAATAGAACTTGTGTTGTGCATGTATAATATGGGCCAATAGAACTTGTGCATGTAAAATATCTGCCAATAGAACTTGTGTTGTGCATGTATATTATGGGCCAATAGAACTTGTGTTGTGGATGTATATTATGGGCTAATAGAACCTGTGCAATTGGGGGGGGGGGGTGTTGATTTTGTTTTCTTACAGTATTGTTGATTTTTACAAATTCCAATGTAATCCAAATGTTGCATCCAAATTTGATATGAACATCATGTGATATAACCATTGACAAATGTGATCTTGCATCTCCACAGACATTTGTCCTGAGTTTTACAATTCTTTACATTTTTCCTTTCCATGAAGTCAGAATCCAGAAATTCAGTACTCCATGTTCACTTTCTTATATCAAATTGACTTTTCTGTTTGTCACAATATTTTCTAAACCTCCTATTCCCATGACATGTCAAAGCAACATTAGTCTCATACTCATGTTCATCATGACCTTTTTTCTTCACTCGTCCACATCATTGAATATAGAAACCACTAGAGGACTCTGTGTTGATGCATCCAATGAGGTACTTCTACGACCCTGATGGGTTACAGGTTTATACAGGTAGATCATTACCTTATTCAGTGCTTTGACCTCTTTTATCACTTGACATGAATCATTTTTAGCAGTTCATAAGATTCTCAGTTTCTTCCATAACCACTGTGACCCCATGAATCTTTCTGTATTTGCCAATCCTCTACTAAATGAAAATACAGTTGGAACATCACTTCCTGGAGATGAGACCATGAAGACATTTTCAAAATTCTCCTGTACTTTAAAAAATACAAATCCTAAAAATCCATTGTTTGTACCATCTTCATCTCTTATCATTGGGTTTGTGTAGAAAACGTACACATAAACAGGATTAATGATTGAGTATAAACATACACACAACAATAACTCTTTATTTTTGTAAAGGTTTTCCTGTCCTGCCATAAAAAAATGTAGAAGTATTTATGAAAATTGGGACTTAACGATCAGCTTACAGACCTGGTAGGTTGGTCTAAGTGATTAATTTAGCAGCTTATTGAAGTAAAGAGTTAAATAAGGTGATTAATATAAAGACACACACAATAAATGAGGTGACTAATACAATCAAATCCCATTATAACAACTTAGTCTAATAACAGAAATTCATTATATACATTATAAACAATAATAAATATAATGGAGAATTTTTTTAAGTGTTATATAGGAAAATGTGTCATAAATGTGTTATAGAGGGATACTACTGTATAAACATACACACATAATAATAAGTAAGGTGACAAATATAATAAAAACTTACACACACAACAATTAATGGGGTAATGAATATAATATAAACATACAAAAATAATTGTGGTGATGAATATAATACAAATGTATACATACAACAATAAATGAGGTTAATAATGATTTTAAAAAAGCATGTGCACAAAACAAATGGTATAAGGAAAAGTTTTTAAATGTAACATTTACACAACCACTAAATGGAATGAATGGTGATTGAGTATAATATAAATACATGACAATTTATGACAATAAATAGAGAATGATAATTTTAAATTACCAAATGATTTGACTAGTTCACAACTTTTACTATTGCTCATATTTTCCCCTCACTTGTTATATGTCTGTCATATGCATTAGCTTTAAGGGTGCTTATATTTATAAATATGTATTATGTCTATCTTGCTACACTCATTACTGTATCAGGATAGCGCGTTTTACTACACTCATAGTGGTTTCATAATCAATTTTACTACTCTTGTAACTGTTTAAGAATAAATTTTTCGCTTACCACTGTTTCAAAAAAAGACCTGACTACACTCATTATTACTGCTTCAGACACATTTTTTTCTGTGCTCAATACTATTTACAACCAACACTATTTACTGTTTCAGACTATCACATTTACTGTACTCATTACTGTTTTACTACACTCATGACAGTTTCAGACTATCACACTCCTTACTGATTCAGAATAACACATTTTACTTCACACATTTCTGTTTTAGGCTACCACATTCCTTACTATTTAAGACTATCACATTTTATTCCACTCATGACAGCTGAGCTACCACATTTTACAACACTCATGACAACTGAGCTACCACATTTTACAACACTCATGACAGCTGAGCTACCACATTTTACAACACTCATGACAGCTGAGCTACCACATTTTACAACACTCATGACAACTGAGCTACCACATTTTACAACACTCATGACAACTGAGCTACCACATTTTACAACACTCATGACAACTGAGCTACCACATTTTACAACACTCATGACAGCTGAGCTACCACATTTTACAACACTCATGACAGCTGAGCTACCACATTTTACAACACTCATGACAGCTGAGCTACCACATTTTACAACACTCATGACAGTTTCAGACTATATTCCTAAGAAACATTCCTTACATTCATGATGTAAACAAAGAAGGTGGGTGATGAAATAAGTAAAAGTAAAGTAACCCATAGCATTTATTAATGCTGTAGGGGTGTGAGATGTTAGCGATCTTACATTTCAGTGGCTCTGCAAATGAGGGCAGTAGCCATCTCCTCTCCCTCGCAGTCTTTACTTCCCGGATTAATCTGGTACCCATTTAAGGCAGGGTCGACGTGGGAGCCATTGCAATCTGAAAAACATTTCCACCTCAACTGGGGAATGAACCCAGGACCACTCATATGCGAAGCCAGTGTGCTAACCAGGTGATGACATAAAAAGTATTGATCCCTAGAAAATACTGCATTTTAAGTTCACCAATGGCACAACTCTCAAAATATCTCTGTAATTATCTGCTACATTGACCATGTGGTGCTATAGTAATTAGCATGTTGTTATTAGTCTGCAACTTCAAGGAAGTTATAGTTATCACCCTCAAATGATGTTACTTGCTTCCAGACGTAATGATTTGGTCAGAAATTCAACTATATTTACAAATCACATCTACGCTGTTTCTAAGTTATAAGTGCCATATATTACAATCACTAGGCTTCATTCTCTTTTGTCAATCACAAAATTGCCTTGGCAAAACCCAAGCATATATTCATAGATTTTCAAGTCCCGTGAAAATATCCTATTCTAAACACAGTAACAAGCTGAAAATCACTTACCGGGTACCTTCTTACCAGATCTGATCTAAAACTCACTTCTAACACAGTCCCTTTTGTTAAGTTTTCTGATCTGCACTACCTCTTGCTGAGTCACTGATCTAGACTCCACCTCCCTACCTGATGCTCAGTTTCTGCCCCAGACTCAACTGCCCATCTGGTCTAATGACCATTGGTCCCTGAAGTCTCAACATTAAAGCTTTGATCTGATTCGCTTATTGCACATGTCATAGTTCTTGGATAACCTTACTTAAGAACAAGGCATTAGTCTCTAGATGGATAAAACAATATCTCACAATTATTTGGATGATCATATATCATTTCCCACCAGATCTACATAGTAAAAATGACGCTAGGACCTATTATTTATATACATAACCACTGAACTCATTGAAACCCTTGACTTTGGCATGGATGTTTCCAGGCGCTAATAGGTGGACAACAAAGATATCCTCTCCACCTTGTCTGCAACTGGGACGATGAAATAGAAGAGGGGCGACCAGGGGATGAATATCAATATCTTAAGACCTGGTATTGCCATTACTGGTAAAAGACTGTTTCAGACTACCATATTTTACTATATACATTACTGTTTCAGACTACCACATTTGACCACACTCACTACTGTTTCAGACTACCACATTTTACCACTCTCATTACTGTTTCTGACATTACCACACTCACTACTGTTTCAGACTACCACAATTTACCACTCATTACTGTTTCAGATTACCACATTTTACCATGCTCATTAATGATTCAGATATGTTTATCATTGTTTCTACCATATTGATTGTGTACAGTTATTAACAAATACCATTACGCTGTTGGTGTGACACCAAGCTATATGCCTTAATTAATATTCATTCATTCAAGGCTGTGAATATATTGTCACCAATTTACTATTATAATGTTTACATGTTCTATCAAATCAGGGAAGGTTTTGCAAACTCTGAACTACATATGTGGACTTGAATCTTAAATTGCATGCTTTGTTCATAAACCCAAGATGCAGCTGAATCATCCTAAAATGTTCAATTAAATCATGGGCCTATGTTCATGTTTTTTGGGAGAAGTCTGCATCATATTTGGAAATTAAACTTACATTTCATTACAATCTAACCATATACCGGTATATATATATTAACTGCAGGCTATATTCATCCAAAAGATTGACTCATGGGTAATTCTTAACTGTGTCAAGTAACTTGTTTCTTGGATGCACAGCCAATTTGAAAAAATATCTCCTTTGTGTAGAGGTTAAGCCATTTTTCTTGTATTCTCAAGGTTTCAGGTTCAATACCAGGCCATGAGATCCTGTCTACAAGTGCAATTTTTCATAGGTCCCAGAGAAAGATTACAAAGTATTCTCTGATTAGAGGCATAGGGGAAACCCAAGTACAATGATGCTAATCCTTTATAGCTTTTAAGCCCTTCGGGTAATTAAACCTATTACCCTGCTTCATTGCCAGTAGTTATTGCCAAAGGAATGATAGGAGTCAATATATAGAGTGTCTATAAAGTTCCTGTCTGCTCAATTTAAAACGAAATATATGTGCACAATATGGCATTATTGAAAGTTGTGTATTTTCATGGTCCAGTGTACAACAGTGACTCAGCAGGTTACTGTTAGCTGTAGAGTTAACTTGTATTTTTTTATCTGATCAAGAATGGAGCTAAACACTGAACAAAGAGTATTTCTGGTAGAACAAGTGTTTAATAATGGAGGTCAATATACAGAAGTTATAAAATTCATGTTGATGCTTCCTAATTTAAAAGTTATAACATCTGCTTTAGAAATAACTTCATTGTGCTACTAGCCACTTTTCACAATACAAGATTTACATGAGCAGTAGTGTTTTTTCATAAATGTTACATCAATGATGTCGCACAGATTCACACTCATGTAAGGTAGTGTCATGTCACCAGTAATGTAAATGAGTGCACAGCGACTTTATGAACACCCTGCATTATACTTGTGTGTGTTTATATATATATATACTCGATGATACCTACCGGGGTAAATAAAATTTGTATCTAAAAATATATTTAAATATTCCTTTACCTTAAGAGAATGTACATTTTTGGGGAAGTTCTGTAACTGCTACAGTTTGCATGCATCATAGAAGAAAATTATGAATGTACTTTAACTTCACTGAATGAGTTGTATACATATATATATATTACATACCGGGTATACATATATATATATATATATAAAATAGGTTAAATACCAGTTTTACAAGGAACGATAACAAAACAAATCAACATTTCTACCAAAAGTTTTTTATAATCAAGATAGAGACACACACACAAAGGCTTGAAGGAACAATAAGTTGAAGATTACATAGGATTATATAGACTACATATGTTCATTCATTCTATTTTGCTTTTGCTCCTGGTAAAACTGATTTACCGTATATTTCCGTTTATAAGCCAAGACATTATGTCTGCTAACGATGTATGGGAATTGGTTTATAAACGAGTACAACACATTTCTTTAAACATTTCACTGCTTAGAAACGCAAAGAACGATAACAAAGAATGCCAGTAACAGAAGAACAAAGCTTACCAGTTTAGAAAAACCTGAAAAAAACCAGAAACCGACTCGCATGTTCTTGTCCGATATATTCAAGCCATGATAAAATTCCTAGGCCTAGTCATGTGTATAGTGGTAGATAAACATAAAACGATAACACAGAATAACGTCACTTACTGGTAACAGGAAAGAACTTACCAGTATTAGTATAAACAGAACAAATTGTCTCTAAACTCCGCAAATTATTACATTTCGGCGTAACAAATCAGTCCCACGTGATACACATAAGGAAGTACAATCTCACGTACAATGAATTCTAAACACCTGAAGGTCATGGTTTTAAATTACCGTAACCCAGGGCAGATTCAAAATAGAATATGTATCCTAGTGAAACAAGTAAAAAAAAAACTCCAGGAGAAATATGGGGACCCTCGTTACAATAGTTACTAACAATAGCTAATTCTGGAAAGTACTCTGTACAATGTTCCAAAATGGCGGCACTCATGATAAACATTCTATAGACGTGAGATTATATTATATATAGCAAGTAATGCAAATCTAGGCCTAGCATTATAATAAATAGGATTTTGCTATTTAAATAAATCTGGGACTTAGAAATTCATTCAGAACGTGATATTTCTGTACATTAAAATCACCTCCTTGGCTAATAAACGGATCGGTTTATTAGCCAAGGAGGTGTTATTTTGTTATATCTAAGTTGTAAACCATGATACAACAAATTCCATTCTCTGGAATACATCCTTGTAATCTGCAGATTGAGAATGAATGCAGAAGAATGGTGATAGTTTAAGAAATGATAATATGTAACACCAACTTTATCTGGTTGCTAACAATATTATCTAGTATCATTAGTACTGCTGACACATGATGATGAAATAATCCCTTTTAGTTGTGAGAAGGTAGCTCTTGAGAACCCATAGCCTTTCTGACAAAAGCACAGGTTTTTTTCAGTTGTGTGACTAAGCTGACATCTAAACTCATATAAGGCTGTCTCAAAGGCATGGTTGTGTAAGTAGTGTTCATGGATTCATGTTTAGTTCTTGAAGAGAGGTATTCGAGTGTGTATCCCAGCATTACCACGTCCCGCCAGGAGCAAACACTTCAATGCTAACTATCTCATCATTTGTTGATGCATCAGTGGTGATGGAACATCTAGCATTCCTCATCACCTAGAAATCTGCCACAAAAGGACAAATGTGCAATGTCTGCTGGTGACCTGCATCTCTACATTATCCATGGGAATGATTTGATAGAAGACAAAAGAAAGAAATTGAGACAAGATGTGACTAATGGTGATTTTTTTCACAGGTAGCAGGTCAGAGTATCCCCAAACTTTCCTCAGTCACCTCTTATGACACTATGGAAAGAAGACAGTGGTCCTATTCTTTTCACTCTGAACTAGAAGTCCAGGCCCCCAGTTGCCACATGGGAACTTGTTGAACTCAGTTTATTCACTGGAAAAAGATGCTCCTGCTACCTCTGCAGATGTTACTCTTGTTGGATGCATGAACTTGATATATATATATGCAGTCATACAGTGATAGTTTGCTAGTGTGTCTATGTGACAGTACAGTATAGAATATATTTCTCTTATTTTCACTGTATACATTTCTATCAATACAGTGCAATCTACATCCATTTAATACAACAGATAAAACTGCGATGTCAGGAAGCAACCTCATGTTACCCCAGCCTCTGCTAGGGTAACGAAAGGCAATTGTAAAAATAAATGGAAATAGGTACAAGTACTACCAATATTTATTTTAAAAAAACCTACTAACAATGAGACACAGTGACAGATGACATTTTGACTAAAAAGTCATAAGAATAACAGACAAAAACTAAAGTGCATCCTTTATGATATTTCAACAAAGACTATATTCTACTTGTAGGTTTGGAGTATAGTCTATGTTTCACATATTGTATGTTTGTGGGGATATATCAGTATAGTCTGTATATTCTCTTTATAGTGTGTCCAGGATGGAATAAGTACAGCACTACCTCCTCTCCCCTTATTAGTTTGCTAGACCTTCCCATAGGTAGCTTTCCTTTATAACAATTTGTCATATTCTGTTGTCTTAAACATGACATTGGGCTGTGGCCATTTACATTTTTCTTAATAAAATAATAAACTTTGTTTTCTTATGATGTCCACACTACCTTGTTTTTGGGTTGTCTATATTTTGGGAATGTATGCAGTGTGATAGTATTGAATGCAAAGAATTTCTGCATATCAAAATGTGATAATATTGACTGCAACAAATTGCTCCATATACAAATGTGATTGTGCTACATCAGAGCACTTTCTCCATAAAACCTGCCCAGGCAAGAATCATGTATGAAATGTAGGAGCTAATTGTCTCTGCAACCAATTTGAGGGCTTCATAGCTCATTTTAAATATTACAATGGTTTATTTCTGGATCCCCTATAATGATGCAAAAATCAGTGCAACATGTACTCTGCCCTCTCACAAAGAAGTACCTGCCGAGAGTGCCATTCATAGCGCATAGCTTCAAGCTATAATCCCTAAGGACCACTGAAAAAATACACTTGTAAACAATACATCATGACCTGATGTAGAACCCATGACTTTATGAACACAAGACAAATTGTTTAACCACAATGCCATGGAGAACACACACAAATTAAGATAAAACTCTCAAATTATTATGAAAATAAATTTATTGATCAAATATTCTCATTTCATGCTCATACCAACAAAGCGTTCCACAGTACATACCATCAAAGCATGCCCTGCCTCCAAGACGGTATGGCTCTATGAGGCATTTTAAAAACCTGACCACCACCAGATGGACCTTGGTCCTTTAACTTTTCATTCCATCCAGCAGTTGGCTTTAATAATCTACTAGGGTCACGTGTAGCTTCCACCTGATCATTTGAACAGATAGAAAGATTTTTAAATTTCACATACACATATGTTAATGTTTTCCATAAATAATATGAAAACATCCTGATATAATTAAATGTTCACCTCAAGTATAACTTTCAGATTCAACAAAAGGGAATTTTCAGAAATGTATAGCCATGGGAAATGTATTTAATGATTATTCATCCAAGGACTGTAGAAAAAACTAAATAAAGGATCTATTGTCTTTCCCCAGGTAGATGATAGTTAGAATATCCACACTTGCAATTACACATAGGGGTGGTGACTTGAGGCTTTAGTTGTCTATCCACGGCCAGATGTGTCGCATTGGCTGCATTGAATCCGTATTTGTTCAGTGTTGTCTTGATGTTATCTATCCATCTTGTTCTAGGTCTTCCTCTGGCCCTGTATCCAGATCTTCTTATGTTATATGTTCTTGTTGGTAGTTGGTTTATCTGTGGCTTAGTCTGCACATTTAGTGTTGCTGTTCTGGTCTTCAAAACACTCCAGTACTTTAATTATTTAGCAATGTATACACACTGCCAACTTGCCAGGTCTGTCGCAATGTCGAGATGTTCACTTTTTACATCTACTGGATGTTATGTCAGGATATGTCTTCTCCTTATTGAAAATTAATTACACATCTAGATAGAATCACAAAGTTATAATTAATATGTTCCAATTGGAAAAACATTTCTTTCACTTTAACCTTTAGGACACTGTAAACAATAAAATGCATTTTCCCCCTGCAGCTGGATGATTTTTTAAAAATTTTACGCAATAGTTGGTGGCTGTTTTGAAAATGTGATAGCTTTTTTGTTGTTAGAGATATTTAAATAATATTTGCACATGTAAGTAAAGAATTGACTTCTGCACATATTGGTGTAAGTTTTGTTTATGTGTGTGTGTGATACAAGACACTTGAGAAAGTGGCAAAGATGTTTTTCACAAAAAAGCAAATTATAACAAACAAACAAACAAAAAATTATTAAAAAATTACTTACCTTTGGTTTTTTTATTGTCTTTAGTGGGAATTAAAAATAAAAAGCCTAATTCTACACTATTTGTGTGGTTTCATTGTCAAATCAACATAATATCACTGGTGAAAATGATCAAATCTTATAGATTTGGCGTAAATTGTTCTCTGAAGATCTAGACCTAATCATATTTTGGATCGCTTCAAAAAAGTCGAATTTTGATCTCTACCTCATGAAATCAACGTGACCAACACTATATTCTAATGTAAAAACCAACTTACCTCTCAAGAATTCATTAATTCACATCACAATCTATAATGATTTTACTGAAAATACGATTTTACTGAAAAACAAAAGTCTATAAAAGCTGATTCACTTTCATGTCACTGCACCAACTTGCCGATGTGGACAGATGTAATATACTTTGCTATTACAATGCCATAGATGTCTCCCCATTCATAAACTGTGCATAAAAGAAAGTCAAATATAATAGCTAACTAGGATTGGTCACTTAAACATGTTATCTTCAAGTACTAGAGAGTCATAACAATTGTCGGATTACTCTGACTTCAGTGTTTGAAATATGCAAATTCTGTTGTCAGAATATTCCTACTATAGCATGCTAAATGAACAATGCTTTTGTAATAAATGATCATTTACATAATTTTTAGTGTTAAATCTACAAATGTCCAAATAATCCTGTTATTACCCTTCTGTCAATATCATCAATCCATAGTATTACATAAAATGAAGACAGCTGGTGGCATAACAAAGTAACTTAAGTGATACAGTGTTATTATGTATCATCTTATGTTGTATTACTGAATCAAATTCATGAAATTAATTAAAAGACTGATGAAATGCCTCATTGCAAATGGAACCAAGAAATACATAAAACTTACCTGAATCTTCATTGCTTCAATTTTTTTAGCCCTTTCCTTTTTCTTTTCCTCTTTGACTCTCTCCTTTTCAAGTTTTTCATACAAATGTTTCATATCCTGAATAGAAATAATACTCTTGTACAAAAGAACTGCAGTATTCTATTAAAGAAAATATTTTATTCAATAGATATTAACACAGCTACTGAATATAAATATAGCCTGCTGTGTCCCCTGATGGTCGCTGAAGAAACTGAGCTGTAGTTTGCTTAATTTATAACGAACTTTAACGAATAATGTGTCATTGTGAAGAGAAATCAGGGCTATTCTGGTATATCAATAGAATGACATATTTTGGCAGTTGTTTATATTTTATTTTAAAATATTTTATAAATCATCTATACAAAAATAAGTTCACAATATCAACTTACTTGCAAAATAAGATTACTTAAGGCATGATATCCTTATCTTGATGATTTTCTTATTGTATATACAATCATAAATAAAGGATGCACAAGTACATAGGCCTATACATTCACAAATGCTTATGAAGTCAGTAATATGAAACATAACTACACCATTTCACACAAAATTATCATTAATTTCATTTATTTATAAGTATATAACGTTACTTGGATACATTTAATGGATAGTGTGTATGATATCGACAACATCAAGGAATGGACTGGACAAGAATTTTCCTCACTCATCCGCATCGTTGAAGATAAAAATTTCTGAAGGAATCTGTGCTGAATGAATCTGCCAATGTTTCATCCAAAGGACCACATGACCCTGACGGGTTATGGGTTTGTAGATAGATTTAGATGACATTGATCTGAACCAATGTTTGTAGTCTTCTCATGGCTCTGGGGTTGACTAACTTCATAATCATCACTGTTTATGATCAATAAGCTATTATAAAAGTTGATGCTCAAACAATAATTCTTCATCGCTGGAAATATCGGACAACTGTTTTAATAAAAGTGTAGCATATATTCAGACTGTAATTGATCTTTTTGTGACAATATCACTGCTTTTCATGGTAAACAAACTTCTATCACTTTAAAATGAACTTGGAAAGTGCACAAAATTAATTTTACAATTAATGTATCATTGTTTATGACATGCTGTAATGTCAGAAAGACTTTTCAGGTGATTACTCCAAAATGTTACAGTTTAAAATGTCATTCGTTATATTATACATGTATCATATGAGTACTGCCTAACTGGAGTGAGCAGGCTTATCTCAATATTTGATTGGAATCAAGCTGCTCCTAGTGGCTTGGTGTTAACGACATTAGAATCAAGTGAGAAATATCATTTGATGGCACACATAAAGTTGGATATGATCTGAATTCCAGAAGTGACACATAGCGCGTGTTCACATTAATTTTATTTTGAAACAGCAAATTTTGGTAATTTTGCAGAAATATAAAATCTGGTAGTGGCACAGATACCTGATAAAATGATCAAGCTAAGATAATTCATGTGTTCAACTTAACGTGACTTGTCCATGCAAGAATGAAAATAAATGTGCACAAAATATTCCCTAAACATTATGCCTAAAGAAACAAACATCAGTTGCAAGATTCTATGTTTATATTGAAACTGTGTTCAATTTGATTCTCTTTGTTAACATGTTTATTTCACAATAAACCACTGCTCTGAATTGAAGGCTTGAAGTCTGATACACAAAGAAATGGCTCACATAGTATTATTGAAACACAAAAAAAGGCAGAATTATCTTAATCAGAATTTGCTGTGTAAAAAAAAAGGCAGAATTATCAAAACTCAAATGTGTGTCTCCCAAGTGCATTCTTGATTCACAGCAGATGTGAAACAATGCAGAGGTAAAACTGCTGTCACAGACATTAATTAACCACCACACCACTGGCACCAACGAATGTCTTTCTATAAACACCCATTGCGACGTTTGTCGCTTGTTGCTATGCATTGATTTAGCGGTGGAAACAACATGATGTTTAATGTTCACATACTATTCTTTATTTACATCTACAAAAATTATTTTTAAATCTCTAAAAACAAAAGATTTATTGCATTTTCCAAACAACCACAAAAAAACACAAATTTAAAAAAAAAAGAATCAGGCAGCTGTGGAAAGATTGTGTTATTTTAATCCGGCTTACTAAAGGTTGATGGATGATTCATTTTTATGTATTAACCTTTAGGGCTCTGAATTAAAAGTTAAGAAACACCCCCTAGGGCCTGAATTCTTTTTTGGAAATTTTGCGTTATTGATGGTGAGTGTTTTGAAAACGTGATAACTTTTTTGTTTTAAAAGATATCAAACTAATTTTTGCATATCTAAATAAAGGAGTGAATAGTGAATATAGTCATGTTTTTTTTTGTTGTTGTATGTATGATATGACAGTTGTGAGCAAGTTGTGAAGTTGACAATTCGGGGATAAAATTGCAAAATGCCATTTTCAAATCGTACATATAACTTCTTGACGACCATAATACTTGAGCAATGAGTGGGAACATTGATAAAATCCTCATAAATACCTATACTTATTGTATATATATTGTTTTATATCAAAACTAATATAATATGGACTAAAAAAACTAATAAAACGTGAAGAAATCGCATATAACGTCCGTCCGGTCAATACTAGGTCTAGGCTGACACGCAAAATGAATTAAACAGGTTACTAAAACACTTACCTTGCCTATTAATAAAAATATATTTTAAAAAGTATATATAAAAAAACATACAATTACTTTGGGCCACACATTTGTATGTATACATATGCAGTTGTTATAGCATTATCTTTATGTGAACGAACGTTTATATTTACATTAATATATGTATATGTTTCTATGTGTACGAATGTTCATGTTATTGTTTTTATTTATGTGAGAAAGTGTTTATGTGGATGCATGTTCATATTTATGTATATATATATATATATATATATATATATTTATGTGAGCGCTTGTTTATGTTAATGCACGTATCTCCATTCTGTGTCAATATGTATGCCTATTCTGGTGTGAGCCCTTTCCTATGTGTGGATACATTTACATGCCTGTGCATTTTGTGTGGGTATCCTTCACACATCTGTGTCCATTTTGTTATATATTTATTTCTTAACTCTTGGTGTGTGTATACATTTCTATGTATGTTTAGGTTTGGTTTTATATATATGTTTATGTCTATATTTGGTTTCACATTCATTCCATGCGTTTTCAAATGATGATTCTTCTTGTATCCTTCCTTCCCCAAACCCACTCACCCCACCACCACCACACAACCTCATCATTACTCATCTATCATTATCATATGCCATTCTGGTTGGCGTAGGTGACCATGGTTCTCTGTTCACAGTATTGTTATCAGGATCGTTGTTTCCAAGCCTTGCTAGGTTGTCACACTAATATTTTCTCACGTCCCCATCTGTCTCTGTTCCCTTCAGTCTTGCCTGTTGTGACTATGTTCTTAAAACCTGCCTGTCTGATAAAGTGACAAAAGGGGTATTTTTCTTATCTTTTTCTTTTATTATTCTTGCACTCATCTATAGTGCCTCTAATTTCCCACTTTCAGTTTGTTTATAATGAATGCACACATTTTCTCTTTTACTAGATGCGTTGCCATCCCTGTGCTATGGAGACGGGGCTTGATGAAATCTAGTCATCTATTTTGTTTTTTATTTTGTTGTTTTCTGTTGTTTGTCTCTTGAAAAAGGTTCAATTTGAGCCGATACGTGGAGAATTGTCCTATTTAGTTTTATTGTATGTTTTTTTATATATACTTTTTTAAATATATTTTTATTAATAGGCAAGGTAAGTGTTTTAGTAACCTGTTTAATTCATTTTGCTTGACTATTTGTTCATTAGGTTACTGCGGCACCATCCACTTTGTCGGACACCCTCTGACCATTTGGTTATTTATACTAGGCTGACACGCAGTGTACGGTAATTATTGTCCATGCACACATGTGGCACCCCTGATACATATTATTTTTGTGTTTTTGAACGACTACACACACATTCTTATCAAATAACAACATATTAAACACAAAAAACAACAATTAAAACATGTAGTCATGATCACTTAGCCATGCCATGTGGTACTCAATTTGATAGTAAAATATAGCTACAAAATGGCCAACGCCGCTCTAGAAATTCGTTGACAAAACCGGATGGCTTTCTCTCTTCTTGCAATCGTAATGAGTAAAGGAATTTGACCTATAAACTGTGATGTATTCCTAGCTTCGTTTGGCGGGTTTTATACATCACGGGATCATTACTTCGTGAAGTTCCGTACTCGGGAATCGGGCGATGCCGTATGTAGCGGGATTGCTCCCGCATGCACAATGTACCCTGTGCTCATAGGCGCAACATTGCGACCTCTATGTCGTGAAGGTTAATCAATAGCCCCACAACACACAGATTTTTGTATTGCATACCCTGTTTCTGAACCTGCCAATTTCTTTAGCTAAAACTTCTCGTTTCCTCTCAGCTTCCTCTTGTTTTTTCTCCCCCTCAATCATTGCTAGCAACTCTTCCTCAATCTGTTTTTGCGACTGAAATTCCTCAACCTTCCTCTTTATTTCAAGCTAAATAAAGAATAGATAAAAATAGGAGGATATTTTTAATACAAAACAAAAAACAATAAAGATTTACAAATATTTCTGAATTTCTGAATCCTGCTGTCTATAGGTCTACAATAATAACCATAGAACTAAACAATTGTTTGCACTCCATATTTCAATATCCCAATGATATTTATCATAATCAATGTTTGAATTATCCAACAGATTCTGTCTTACCTATCCTGTTTACTTACACATAGAAAAATAGTGACATTTTTTAGAAAATGTTCTTGTTTAAACTTCAAAATCAGCTCACAAACACATGCATATATCACACAATGGCATTGGGTCAAAGGGCACAAGCAAATGGACTGCTGGATCAGCAACCAACTAACCAACCAAACTTCAAAATTGTAAACATTATGCATCGATACTTTCTCTTTGTGACAGAATTCAATAGTGGAGCTAACTACATTTAATAGCATCACAAACCCAAGAGTGAAAACAAGCACTTTCAATGGTATAGAATTATAAGGCACCAATATTTTTTCAGCTGTATAACATTATAATGCAGCAACATTTGTCAGCTGTATAGAATTATAAGGAACCAACATTTTTCAGCTGTGTAGAATTATAAGGCATCAGTGTTTTTCAGCTGTAAAAGATGATATAAGGCATCCATGTTTTTAGCTGTATAGAATTATAAGAAGCCAGCATTTTTAGTGTTTTTTAGCTGTATAAGATTATAAGACACCAACATTTTTTAGTTGTATAGAATATTAAGTGTTAAAATTAAATAAGTTTGAATGTATTTAGTTATATTATACGGAGGCAGGGGTCATCTGGTACTCTTTAAATAATAATCTGGTCAGTGACACACTACCAACTGTCAGTTGCATGAGCTCATTCATTGAAAGAGAGTAGGACCTTAAGTGTCTTGGGATGGCCTTTGATGGAAGTCTCTCATTAACAAGATACATAACAAAGGTTATTTGGGAGGCTAGGGGAGGGATCAGTGTTGTCAAGTCTGTGGTGACCTTCGACATGCAGCAATGGATACAGTTTCTGCTACTACAAGTGATGGTGCTATCTCTGTCATAGATTATAACCTCAGCCTACTAACACTGTCACATACACAGGTTGATAGATTGGAAGAGGTCCAAGGTCAGGTAATAAGTGTGGTGCTGGGGTGTGCTAGAGATACACGCATCTATACTGTGAGATTTCTGCTTGATTTCCCCAGCATTAAAGTGTGACATCAGGTAGCACAAGTTAGGTCGTACCTTAAAGTGACAGAATACAACCACCACCCATTACACCAACGTTTAGATTAATCAAAAGGAAAATGAATAAAGCATGGCAGATCATGGATGGCAGAGGCTGAAGACACACTGCGAAGAGTATGTGAATTTGAAGAAATAGAAAATGGCAGTGAATGGGTGGGAGTAGATGCTGAGAAGAAATCACTGACTAGGGTAATAGTACAGCTAGATAGAGCATGTCGAAAATGGACGGGTGTCAGGGCCCATGTTACAGTGCATGAACTCGCCCAGCTACACTCAAAACCACAAGACATAATTGTATACACAGATATCTCCGTTGATAGAGACACAAATAAAAGTGGTTGAGGTTTTGTTGCCTACAGAAATGGCGTGAGGTTGGTTGAGAGATCTTTGGCATATTCCACTGTCACATCGAGCATGGGGATGGAGATGGAGGGAATTACAGCAGCACTTGATTGGTTGATAACTGATATATCTGCACACTTGGTAGTACTCACATCCTCTCGGGTCATGCTGCGCAAGATGGAAAAGTACATGCTGAGAAATAAATGGTGGGACAACTCAATTGTCCAAAGCGTTACATGGATATACTGCCCTGTTCATGCTAGGGATGTTCATCCCTGTTCATCCCAAGACACTTAAGGTCCTGCTCCCTTTCACTGAATGAGCCCATGCAACTGACAGCTGATAGTGTGTCACTGACCAGATTATTATTTAAAGAGTACCAGACTACCCCTGCCTCCGTATAATATAACTAATTTTATTCACACTTATTTAATTTTAATGTTATAATGTTATACGGTTATAATGTTATATCATGCTGGGGTTAGAGGAAACAAGAGAGCTGACTTGTTAGTAGGCATGCAGCGATGGACAGCACATTGCTGAGAGAAGATAATGCAGACTAAATCAGAGTAGTAATAAATTCATTTTAAGATGAAGATGATGTCAATGAGGCTGAGAACATACACATACAGAGAGTGTCATAGGTGGGAGTGTCTGGAGTTGAGGGAGATGAAAGTAAATTTCTTGGAAGTCCCGAAGATCACGCAATCAACACCTGCTTGGGACTCTGGGTCTATATACACTGGCATGGCTGATGGAACGGAGGGCGGAACACTTATTGGAATGCCCCATGTGCTGTGAAGCCAGTTTCTAATCAAGAAGAATAAGTAGTATTTTGTTTTGTGGAGACACTATATTGACACATTAACAATGATTGGGGTTTAAAATGTAGTAAGGATCAGGAAATCAGAGCTGGCTAAGGAAACTTCTCCTCATGCTATCCAAATTAACAGGCAATGCTTCTTCTGAACAGCATGAAAGCACATCTCTTTGGAGAGTACCATGAATAAAATTTAACACTGTACATATTCTTCTTCTTCTTCTGCGTTCGTTCTCAAACTCCTGCAGGATGTAGTCCGGAGAACAGAATGCATTGTGTCATGGTATACAGCATTGCTGCGATAACTGCGCCTTTCAGCCTGACACATCCGACTTCAGCATGGTTTTGAGTCACTGACCCTATATGGGATGGGACAGCCAACTCCATCCCATAACCTCCTTAGTCGCCTCTTACGACATGCGTGGAAGGTAAATAGTGTTGCTATCCTTTGCTCCCCTTTCGGGCCCCAGCAACCACAGGCGACTGTACATATAATCTGTAACTATGAATCTCTAAAATGGACATAAAGTACCATATAAGAGGATTTTGCGCATGCAGTAAAGTAACTGCCAAAACAACTGACCCACATACTCAATAAAGATTTTTTAGAGGAAACAGATAACAGGATACATCACTGAAATCTGGCTAAGTAAGCAGGGATTACCCATAGTGTATCACCAAGTCAATAGATATGAGTACAATGGTAATCAAATGCAGCTAGTCTTTGATGTCACTTGATGGGACCACTATAATTAGCACTTATATAAAACTATTGAAATGAGAGTGAAAAGTCAAAATTAGGTTTTATTAGTTTTACTGAAGGTCAGTGATAGTTCACAGTTTCCTTACTGCCTGCTTATGTTCTTACATTGTTCATTGGTTAGACTTTTTTGTACTTTAGATAGTCACACTTTGTTCACAAGCAACCTAAAAGCTAAACTAAACCTAAAAGTCAGATGTGTCTGGCCAAAAAGTGCAGCAATGTGACACACCATGACACAGCACATTCTATTCTCTGTACTATATCATGATGTATGTTTGAGAACCCAAGGAATTTCAAGCGATTAGCTCTTACTTCCTTATGTGCAGTGGGGTAGTTTTTCTGAGCTTTTTTTCATACCCAGGAGACTTCAACTTTCAGCTTAGTGCAATGTCTATTGAAAGAGCCTTCTACTCTGAGGGAGTCTATAATTGTATAGATGACATGCTACAAACCTTCCATAAGAGAGTCTCAATATAACGGCATGTCATCTACTAAGGTTTACTATTACATGGATGGTTTGTCTAGTGGGCCACTGATGAGATCCACAGATGCAACTGCATGCGTACAATATCATGACAACCAGCAAGATTTTTAAAATGAACACAAAATAAGAAGAAAACAAATTAAATGTTTATTCTTGAAAAATATTCTAATAAATAAAATTCATTTGTTTTACACATGAACACATTAAGCTTTCAATGTCATGGCTGACATTTTTTGTCACAACACAAGTCCCCTTCACTGCAAAAGACAACTTTTGTTGTTGCAACACAGGTCCCCTTCACTGCAAAATACAACTTTTATTGTCACAACACAAGTCCCCTTCACTGCAAAAGACAACTTTTGTTGTCGCAGCATTAGTCCCTTCACTGCCACAAATGACTTTTGTTGTCCGTGAATATTAATTTTTTGTGGAGCATTTTTCTGACTACACCGGTTTTATTAATAAACCGCCCATGTGTTGCCGGGCCCGAAAGGGGAACAAAGAATAGCAAAACTGTTTACCTTCCACGCATGTCGTAAAAGGCGACTACGGAGGTTATGGGATGGAGTTGGCTGTCCCATCCCATATAGGGTCAGTGACCCAAAGCCATGCTGAAGTCGGATGTGTCAGGCCGAAAGGCGCAGTTATCGCAGCAATGCTGTAAACCATGACACAACGCATTCCGTTCTCCGGACTACATCCTGCTAATCTGCAGGAGTTTGAGAACGAACGCAGAAGAAGAAGATTGAATAAACTCCCCATTTATTACAAATATCATTCCACAATGGCAGTGACGGTTATTGAATTTATTCAAAGCCGATAATTCAAAATTGTATGATTCTATTACATTATATTGCCTCAATGAACACTTCAAAATTGTATGATTCTATTACATTACATTGCCTCAATGAACACTTCAAAATTGTATGATTCTATTACATTACATTGCCTCAATGAACACTTCAAAATTGTATGATTCTATTACATTACATTGCCTCAATGAACACTTCAAACTTGTATGATTCTATTACATTACATTGCCTCAATGAACACTTCAAAATTGAGAATGTAGCTGATGATACCAGGTTGAAAATTTACTCTTATTTTGACTTTTTGGTGAGTAATAGAATAATTGGCGATAAAACAGAATTAGAATTGGATCAAAAAGTTATGGCAGCAAAAGTGTTGAATGCTAAAATAAGATAAGAGGGTGAGTTAGGTATAATATAAAGGGAAAAAAGAAGACATTAAACCTATTACTGATACACCAGTATACATACTTGCTGTTGTCTTTCTTCTTCTTGCTGTCTTTTCTTCTCTAACTCCTCTCTGATCTTCTGCTCTTCTTTCATAACTTTTTCAAGTTCTTTCTGTACCTGAAGGTATCAATGAAATGTTGAAATCACTCGACAAAACATGTTCAAAGTGTTACACTTAACCTTTAGCAAGCTGTGTTTACAAATAAAAAAACTTCCCCCTGCCACTGAATCCTTTTTTGAGAATTTGTGTTATTGATTGTGGCTGTTTTAAAAATTCAATAACTTTTTTGTTGTTAGAGATAATTAATTAATATTTGGGTAAAAATTTGATTGCGTCCACCGTTGTGCTATAAAATCATATCGAGTCATGCCGTTTTAAATTCACAATTTTTAAAACTCTAAACAATGATTCTAACCCTTCTCCCTCCTAAAAAAAACTATAAACTAATTCTAATCCTTTTAACCCCCATTTACAAAAATATATAATTTTATGCAACTTATCTAACACTGCAAATGTCACAACGGTGGACGAAATCAAATTTGCGGCAATATTTGTACATATAAATAAAGAATAGAATACTGCATGTATTGGTGTAATTTTTTTATGTGTGTGATACCAGACGTATTAGAAAGTAGTAAAGATGATTTTTCACCAAAAAATAAATTATAATAGATAAAAGGAAAAAGAAATATTAAAAAATTACTTATCTATGGTTTTTATATTTTCTGAAGTGGGAACCAAGTAAACTAAACCTATTTAAAATAGTATTTATGTGGTTTCATTGTCAAATCATCATAATGTCACTGGTAAGAATGAATGAACCGCATAGATTTGCCATAAATCATTATCTGAAAGATAGACCTAGTTATTTTTTATCGCTCCAACACAGTCGATATTCACCATCTAAATCATGAAAGCAGCGTGATAAATACTATATTCTATTATAAAAATCAACTTACCTCTCAAAACACGTCTACACACTAACGTTATCAGCTAGGCCTATATGTTCAACAATTTCATCGAAGTTGCTACGCCAATCATGGCTATATGCCGAAGGGACATGCAAATTTTCAACTTTTCTATCTTTCAAAATTTCCATATCCATGCTTCCAAAAGACTCAGTGTCACTAAAATTACCTCTATCTAAAGTGGAAATGAATAGGCTTCATCTGCGCATGTCCCAGTTTATGTGCATTACCAAATAAGGCTGTGCTACAATAATAAGGCTGTCATATAAACATGCCTTGTTTATAGGTGGCCCAGGACACCTTTCATCAAAACTAAGCTAGTACTGGAGGGGATCCGTACCACCCTTAGCTTGCTAAAGGTTACTGACTAACTAAAACTACAATATATGTGTATTATAAGGTAATTTGTGCTCATAAGCAGGTTATGTCAAAACAGCCACAAATGTTCACGAGATAAAGCGCATTTCCTTGATGCATTTGATTTTAATGTAGCTCTTTATGTCATATTTCCATAATAGAAGAAATGTGCATTGGTTTTATAAATTTTCTGATACCCTTTCTTCAGCAAACATGTCTTTCCATATATATATCTTTTAAAAAGTACAAACCAACTCAATGAAAACAAAAGAGAAAAAAAAATATTTTAATTTTTCTACACATTGATTTTTTTTACTTTTTTTCTTGTGATAATTTTATTCAATATTAAGTGAATATATTTCCGTATTGATAGCCATGCCATAATTTCTACTATCTCCAATCTTTAGATGAGTTCCTGAAGTTCAAACTTAGAAGTATAATCAACAACTGAATAACAATAACATAACACATGACATAACACATAACATAACACATGGCATAACACATGACATAACACATGACATAACACATGACATAACACATGACATAACACATGACATAACACATGACATAACACATGACATAACACATGACATAACACATGACATAACACATGACACATGACATAACACATGACATAACACATGACATAACACATGACATAACACATGACATAACACATGACACATGACATAACACATGACATAACACATGACATAACACATGACACATGACATAACACATGACATAACACATGACATAACACATGACATAACACTCTAAATGACATTAGATTAACCTTTAACAAGCCAGATTAAAAAATACGAAACGTCTCCCTGCCACCGGATTCTTTTTTGAAAATTTGCATTATTGATGGTGACTGTTTTGAAAATGTGATAATTTTTTGGTTGTTAGAGATATTTAAATAATATTTTTTTTACTTTTTTTCTTGTGATAATTTTATTCAATATTAAGTGAATATATTTCCGTATTGATAGCCATGCCATAATTTCTACTATCTCCAATCTTTAGATGAGTTCCTGAAGTTCAAACTTAGAAGTATAATCAACAACTGAATAACAATAACATAACACATGGCATAACACATGACATAACACATGACATAACACATGACATAACACATGACATAACACATGACATAACACATGACATAACACATGACATAACACATGACATAACACATGACATAACACATGACACATGACATAACACATGACATAACACATGACACATGACATAACACATGACATAACACATGACATAACACATGACATAACACATGACACATGACATAACACATGACATAACACATGACATAACACATGACATAACACTCTAAATGACATTAGATTAACCTTTAACAAGCCAGATTAAAAAATACGAAACGTCTCCCTGCCACCGGATTCTTTTTTGAAAATTTGCATTACTGATGGTGACTGTTTTGAAAATGTGATAATTTTTTGGTTGTTAGAGATATTTAAATAATATTTGCACATATAAATAAAGAATTGAATTATACATATATTGGTGTAATTTATGAACGTGTGTGTGTGATACCAGACGTATGAGAAAGTGGTAAAGACGTTTTTCACAAAAAACATATATTTTAAAACAAATAAAGAGGAAAAAAATAAGAAAAAAAAATAACTTACCTTACATATCGAATTCCTTGGCAACACTGTAAACTAAATCACGCAAATCTGTTGTATTTATGTTCTTTCACTGCGAAATTATCAAAATATAGCCGGGGGAACTGTATAAAACATGTAGATTTGCAGTAAAATCGTTCTTTGAGCTTGGGCCTAGAGTTATTTTTTCTGCCACTTCAAAATATTCGATATCAAACGTACAAGTCCCCAAACCAACACAGCATTCTGTATATTCACTGCTGTGAAACTAAATAACCTAATAATCCATGATTCAAACCACGATTCAATGTTATTTTATTCGAAATACGATGAAATAAAGGTCTATAAAACCGATCCACCATCATGGCATCGTACCGGTTTACAGATGTTGTCAGATTAATTACTCTTAAACTTTTACGAATAGCTAGCCATTCTCAAAAACGATCATTTCGGAAGTGGGGGATGTACCGTCTTCGATTGCGCATGTCCCCAGCTATGTGCACGGACTGTGGTACATGTAAATCTCACGATATTCTCGTTGGGTGGGCCAGGCCGCCAAAAGCGCGCGCGGCCATTTTGTTTCTCGGCGGCCGGGGTTGATATAGGCTTGGTGAAGGTTAAACAGATTTCACAGAAGCAATAGTTGAACAAAACATTCTTACTCTCCAAGCATTAATCTGTTTCATCTTGTTTGCCTTCTCATCAGCTGTAATTTGTTTTTTTGTTTCCTCTTTCTTTGCATCCAACTCAACTTGGACTTGGGAAATGGCACCCTCCTTATCCTCCTAAACACAGTAAGATAAAAAAGTAAAACGTTAGTATTTTAGAAAAGGACCTAGATAATTTTCTATCACAGCATGTTTCTACCTCTGTATCTCTCCTCAGTAATTGTCTCCATTATCACAGGATGTTTCTACCTCTGCCTTCTACCTAGGCATTTGAAGTGTATGCCTCTTCTTTCTTTCTTCCTTCCTCCCCCCTTCCCATAATACAAAAATATTCTGCCTAACATTTTGGATACCTTGACTTGACAGGATGTGACAGACAAACCAACACTCAACCCTACTTATTCACCTTTTATAACATGCACAGTAGAGCAGAGTGTTACTATTCTATTCTTTGAGCCCAGAAAGATATTAGTGGTCATATGTGGCAGTCTCAAAGCTCTTTCTTCAGTTTTTCAAACTTTTACCAGCCACATCTTACATCAAAGATCATTTAATAAACTTTATATTTTGTCATTCAATGTAATCTTTTCACATTTTTTCTGTTCCAGATAATTTTTCACTTTCAATCTCAAACGCCCGCTGGATCTCTCTCTTGTTAGCAGGACAATGGTCCTAACAGATTTTCGGCAGCATGTAGTCCAGAGAATAGAAATGTGCTGTGTCGTAATTTTATTTGTATCAATAGCCCATCTTCGGCATGTTCCAGATAATTAATATCTCCAATCTTCAATTGTTATATTACATAGCTGACAGTTCTTGTATACAAGATTATTGAAAGTCTAAGCCCAAACTAGTTCAAATGACTCTAAAGCGGGGTGTGAAAGGTACAGCCTTGCTCTCGGCGGACGCAGATTTAGCAGGTAACCAAGATCCTGCAAGTATTAACTGACTTGCAAGATCCTGCAAGATCCTGGTTAGCACCTCTTGTACCTACTCTTGGTGCACCTGGGAAAGAGAAGTACAGCTGGTCGTCATGCTGCTTCTGGCTAACACTTTTGCGGATCGTGTCTGTGAATGTGGAGGCGCAGACGGAATGAGAATTGAATACAAAAAGACAAGCAATTTCTCTTACACCTCTGTGTAATGCATACAGCATCACTGTCGATATACAGTGATGCACAGAATTCTGGCTAGGACAGTTGAAATGCAGGTGCATTGAAGTGACGACCAATACCTATGTCCCGATATGGGCTGATGCCACAGCTTCAGAGGACAGCATTAAGTGCAATTAGAATGGTGAAAATAATGCATAGAAATCAGACCTAAAGCATTGTTCAACTTGAAAACAAGCTTCTGGTCCCAGGTGCTCAAAAATATCATTAGAGACTTAGTTGTGGACGATCAGATAAGAAGGCAAATGAGCCTTGACCCAACTCTACTTCTTGAGCTTTTTCTATACCATAATCATGCTCGCGGAGAGAAAAGGTTCAGTACCTGATGGGCACAGGCACAATACGTCTAATTAGACAAGTTCTATTGAGCTTGAGAACAATCTTCTAGTCCCCAATGCTCCTAAATATGTGTTGAAACTCAGATTTTAACACAGGGTTCACGAAGTTGGTGAATGAACCTCTCAGCTAAGAATGTGAACAAGCCCGGACCTAACTCTCTGTCGAGTTCTTCCTAATCCAGAAACAGGTTCATGGATGTAGGTTCAGTACCGAATGGGCTTAGGCACGATATGTCTAATTACATGACATCGCACAAATTTTCATGTTGATTATTAAGGAGCGAACGCAAAACAAAAAAACTCTAAAAGCAAAGCATTTTTATCATTTCCAAAGACATCAAAATAGCTATCTAATTTTCCCTGGCCACTCAAATGTACACTCAACAGTAACAAAGCAGGTAAACTATCAAAGAAGGGATCAAAACAAGAACTGTCATCACCAACAAAAAAAACAGATTTTTTAAAATATGCTCACATATTAAAATAGCACAACAAATTAGTTCACAAAATACCACCTCTTTTTTTTCTCTCCATTTCTTAATCGCATGTTTCTTGTTTTCATAAAGAAATGAGTATTCCTGATACCAAGACTCATGTTCCCTGATCTCAGTCTCAGTGTGAATTGGTAACAAAGGTTTCACATGGTCTAGAAACACGATCCTACCCTACGCAAAACAAGATCGAAATAAAATAAACAGAATATTAGGCTATATAATAAATAAAATATTTCAACATAGTATTTGTTTGGAATCTAAAAGAATGAACAAGAGACTTCAGTAAAACTGTGCACCATATAGTAAATAAATAGAAGAAAAAATATATAATCAGTTAAAAAATTAAAAAACAGTTTTATGTGGAATAAATTCTGAGAATCATCACTTTGATCAATAGTTCTGTACCAAGATACAAACAAACGCGGAAACAAATGCATAGTGAAACAACAAATGCACATGATATGGTGATAAAGACTTTTGGGGTGAATTCTGTACATATGTTTCATGTAAGACTGCTGTCTAACACATATTTTACAATATTTATTTCCCATGTGAAAATAAGAGGCAGTTACATTTAAGAAAATCAAGAAGCAGAAAAAAGTATTAGATACTATTGAAAATATATTAAGGAGACTTAATGCATTAATATGACCGTATTGAAACTATTGAAGTCATATGTTCGGTGTGGTAAAATTAGGTCATCATAAATACCTCTAATGGTTGCAAGCTTTTATGTAATTGATTAGTGAACGAAAAAAGAAGAAAATGTGATTGGGTGACTCCATACACAATTTTTGAACATGCCTTCCTTCTACATGTGCACACAAATCTTAAGTAGAAGGCTTCTTCTCAATGACACAACACATTTCCATTCTCTGGACTACATCCTGCTAAAAATCTAGTAGATACATTGTTCTGCTACAAGAGAGATCTAACAGGAGTCTAAGAATGAACAATGGAAATTACCAACACTGCTTTTCAATATTAATAATGCAAGCCAAAATATTCTACAGCACAACAAAATTTATCAAATAACGAGGTCTCCTTCCCTATTCAGGAAGCAATCACCAAAGTGGTTTGGACTGTCCTTCATCTAGTCTCAATACGATTCTGGTTCCCTGTGATTTGTAACCACTTAAAGATATACTCCATCAGACAAGTTTTAGAGATGATCTATGGGAACAAGATTTGAGGATGGTGAAAGTATGTGCCGTCAATAGTTACTTAAGCAGGACAGACCCAAACACTCACTAGGCAAGTTTCTATACAGACACACATTTTAGTGAAGTCTGTGAAAAAATAAATGCAGTCATCCCTCAGTTATCGCAGTTAATAGGGACCAGAACCGGCCACAATAAGTAAAAAACCGCGAAGTAGTGTCATCCTCTCCTTTTTAACACTTTTTTTTTCTTTGGTGTATATTATCAATAAGTGTATATGAGTGCATATGTTATCATTAGAACATTACAGAATATTTTCAAACATGTAAATAAAATATTAATAGTATAAATAACATACATAAAATAATGTATAAATAATATAAATATGATACGTGTGTGTGTGTAACATACGTAGATGTAACTAAAGTGTACATACTGTAAATATGTTTTTAGAAATAGCGATGTACTGAGGCCGCGATAAATGAACTGCGAAGTAGCGAGGGATGACTGTATTACATAAAAGTATACATTTTTTGAATATTTCTTACATTTTAAAACAAATTCTCTAACAAGAATGTGGACATTATTTACTGACCAACTCATGTACATCATGGAGGAATTGAGGAATACTAGACATGCTAAGCTGACAGCTAGCCAGAGCTGCAGGAACTAGTGGAGTGACACATTCCGATAAATTTAATATCTGTTTACTGTGATTATGAACCAACTTAACTGCACTCTGGATAATCAAATAGGTACTCAGTCTTCTCCAGCACATGTTGAAGGGTAAGCATGTATATGGTTCCATGACTCTCTGATTAAACACACTTTTCATTCTGCTATGCAGGCTTCCAGTCCTACTCATGTTACATTTAATTCTGAACTTCCTTAATCACATTAACTGAAAGGCTGGAGAGGACTGTGAATGAAGTCACATGGATCTTTCATAGACACACTAGAGATACACTTAGGGTACAATAAATTCATAAACATTTAAGCCTGCATATTTGGAGAGTAGACAGTAAAGGAGAGCTTGGATACTCCATCATTTCTCATTTTTTTTAATTGGTTGCATACAGTATGTAGCCATCAACTCAGAATTTTTTGGCTGTAGTGATTTTCTTATTACAAATATTATTTACGTTATTTTTGTATTATTTACGTTCATCAGCATCATCAACTGCCATCTCCACAACAAAGGTTGGCTGGAACAGACCTTCAATATTTCAATACCTTGTCTCTTGCCGTGGTGGTGCCCTCTGCTAGACTATAACCTATCCATCTCGTTATGTTTCTCTCGCACTTGTATCTCTGCCCACCTCTTCTCGACTTTACCAAAGTTGATATCAGCTTCTGTGTATGTTTTAGTTTTCTTTACAGTATTTCTAATTCTGTTGTTAATCATAGCAAAATCTATCTGGTTTCTCTTTCTGTCTGCGGGACTTTTCCATAATTTATTCTCATGTTCAAAGAATGTATTGCATATAGTTATGTTATTCTTCTCACAGAAAAGTTTCCTCTGTCATTTCTTGTCCCTAGCCTAAATTGTCCTACAATGTTCTTGTGTCTTTCTTTCCCAATTTTTGCATTAATGTCTCCCATGACTATTAGAATGTTTGTTGATCTTACTGGCTTAAATAGGTGGTGTAGGTATACAGAGTGGTCTTCTATTTCTTCCTCAGTGTGGTCTGAAGTTGGTGCATATGTTTATATAATGGCTAAATCAAAAGTTTTTGCTTTAGTATCATCATTCTATCATTGTACATCAAGTAACCGCTGATGTATTTTTTCTAATTCTTTCTTAATCAGTATTCCTACTGATAATATCCTCCTGAATGTATAAATTAAGTTCTTCCTTTATGTGTAACCAGCATCCTTCCATCTCATCTCTCCTACTTCTAGAATATCTACATATAAAGCTTCTTCCTCTAATATTTAGTTTTCTAGTCTCCCTATCTGGTGTACATTCCATGTGCCTATACTAAACTGTTTTTTTTCTACCCTTCAGGTGTTGTTGGTCCATTGCTTGGCTTTGGGATATACGTAAGGCCCCAGTCTTTTCCACAGTGGCCAGCCAACATTCATTATTATACCCTGAATGTGCCTCTTGTGTGCCACACACTTTTCTATTTCACTGTTGATCCATTTGGATTCCACCGCCTTGTGCCCCGTCACAGCCTTTTATAATTAGTAGTTTCCAATTGTTTTCTGAACAGTGTTGGATGCATAATTTCCTACAATGGAATTCGAACCCAGTACCTTGGTCACTGCAGACACAATATGTACCTCGCTGCCACAGAGCTGACTTTTCTCATATATAACAAATAATGAGAAGTTAATTTTGTCTAAATATATGCAAAGATGTCTGAGATAATACAAAAGGTCTGTAACTGATGAATCCATATCAGAAGAGTAATACAAGTGAGAAATATCATAAAGTAATGAAAAACTTCTAGATTTACACAATGAAGCCAAGCAAATTTAATACTGACTGTGAAAAAGTGGCCAGTTTATCAGTTCTTCTGCAACAATACAAAAATAAGGGTTAAAACTTGCCTTGTACATATTGCGATATCTCAGAAATGTTTGGTGATCTTGTTCATCCCATCCACCCTGATGACCTCCACTCTGGTGCACAAATTTCTTTTTACAAAAAAAAAATACAAATTTATAATATATGTTGTACTGCTGATAAGAATTGAGAAATATGAATAATAAATAAATTTATGAAATAGGGTTATTCATTGTAGTAATAGTCTTTGTGACATGAAATTTTGTATCTGCCCAAAACTACTATCTGATGACAATCCATAGGACAATTTTTAGAAGGAAACATGGGAGAAGACATTCACTGAAGCTGTTCTACTTTTGTATCTGAAGAATTCTATGGATAACCTGAAGCAAATAACATCATCATCAAGTGTCATCTCCGCATCAAAGGTTGGCTGTAACAGATCTCAAACATTCCTGTCTCTTGATTTGGTGGTGCACTCTGCTAGACTGCAACCTGTCCATCTTGTTATGTTACTCTCCCACTTGTATATCTGTCTTCCTCTTGCTCGTTTCCCTTTGACTTTACCCTCAAGTAAGGTCTTCAATAAGGTGTCATGTCTTTTAATGTGTCCAAAATATTTTATTTGGACTGAAGCAAATAACACAGTTTACTCTAATAGTAATGTAGCCCAATTACTTAAATGAGAACGGTAAAGAAAAATTATTTTGCTAAAATTCAAATGGATTGTTATCAGATTTGAGGATTTGTGTTTTTATCTGGCATTGTGATGTTAAAAGTAGTGCCATTCTTTACTCATCATGTTCTATATTGCAATCTTAATAAAGGCCCTTTGATCAAAACGTCAATTTGTCTGTGATTTCCTGTGCACTTCCAGTTATTTTCAAAACTTCATTATTACCCCATTTCTTCAATTTTCATTTGATGGATTGTTAGAAGATCATGATCTTCATCTACAACTAAAATTTCACAACTAACAAAACTTACATCAAAGGCCACTACTTCTGGTGGCAGGTCTTTTGAAATATCTCTGGCAATAGTAGGCAGATGTGAAGATGTATTCTGTGATGTAACCTGATCAGTTTTTGATGTCTGGTTCCATGCTTCAAATTTACGTTCCAGTTGCTGTAGTTCTAAAAGTAGTGACTTTTCAGAACGCATCAGCTCATCGTACCTGTTTTATAGAGTACACATTTTTAATAATATATTTTACTATGGAAAATAAGAGATTTTTTTACTGAGAAGAGGACATTTGGAACACAAATAAAATGAACGGCAGTTGAGACAGAGAATTACAAGCAGATAGTCCTTACATAGATGGCTTAACTATCTTTATAGGGTAACTAATAAATGGATTATGATTCGGTTTTCTGGGATACAAGCTTGGGTATGTACAAATTTATATTGTTATTTCGCCATATTTTCTTGTTTTTTATTAATTAAATTTTATATACCTAATATAATTTTGCAAATAAGCACACATACTAAATATAATATAATTGCCTATCCATTTCTGAATATTTTGATGTCAGAATTGATAATGTGAATAGAATAGTGATGGAGAAATTGTAAAAATACAAATACTACCATAAATTACTAAAAATATTCTAAAATGTCCCCGGCATAGGAGGACAACCTTACTGTGGCTTACGGAGACCAAGAGTTAAGTGTCATATTTTACTTTAATTTTCTTTGATAATGTGAAACAGCATAAAATCATTAGTGCTAATAACAGTGTTTCTACTTAAATATAACTTTACATGCTGAACTAAGCAACTATCAGATCATATTTATGACCAACAAAAAAAGTACAATCAACATGTCAGCAATGGTTCCTCAGGCTAAAGACAAATGAACACAGAATAAAATATTCTGAAAGTTTAGAAGAATGTTAAGACCAAACAAATGTGTAATTTACTTCATACGTTGCTGCTCCTTGAATGAATAGATTGTTCCTTCAATCTCTTCCATTATGCTTTTTAACTTTTCAACAACTGAGAGATAAAAAAAGAAATAAATATATAATTACAGTTTTAATACTTCAATAACTGATTATGGCAAAATATGGATGCCCATAGAAATTTATCAGTCTGTCATTGGGTTTCAGTTTTTTTTTCTTTTTCTCCAGTTGCCATTTAGTCACATCTTCTAGCGCAGTACTGAACTCTCTACTGTTAAATCCATGGTCCCCCTCACTAAGGTGCCGCATGACTGACTGAGTCATGCACTTTCAACTAAACATTCATAGAACTTAACCTAATTGTCCTAGATCAACTTCTTCTTTGACTTTCTTCTGAAGCCAATAGCATGACAGCTCTAATGATGATCTAAACGTCTCTTCTAAGCATTGCCAAACCAATTACATGTACTAATTGTTATTTTGGTGTGAATTTCTTGTAATTTAATTTGAAAGAGTTACTTTCTTTTACATTTGTTCTCAAACTCCTATCGGATTTCTCTTGTAGCAGGATGTTCCAACTAGATTTCCAGCAGGATGTAGTCCAGAGAATGAAAGGCATTGTCACCACTTTATTTGCACCAATAGCCAAACACATCCAACTTTGCTGTTGGTAACTAACATATCAAGTGTTTTTACCACTTGCACTGAGCAGTGGACATACGTCTGTAACCATATCGCTAGAAGTAGGCCAGTGAAATAATTTAAACCATGGATAGTAAGGAAATGTGGGAGAATAATAAAATATCACTGATTACTAAAGAAAAATTGGCAAAACTCAATAAACATGTGAGAAAAAATTATTAAGAATATATTTGTGATGCTACAACAAACAATTAACTAGTCTTGAAATCTCATAACAGTTATATACATAATATATTGGTAAAATTGGATCAACTTTATGCTATTTGTGTTTGTGCTAGTACAACAGATCTCTGTAATTTGATCATAAATATGTTGTGATAGATTTTACAGCATCTATGATATATTGTACTTTACAGTCTAAAATTCAAATTTTGGCATGCTTCAGGTCCACTTCATGCTTGGACCAGTTCCATGAATAACATTTTCCAATGAAATGCTGGGTCATTTACACTCAATGGACCTACAAGTATTTTCGATTGGGCTGCGGTGCTCTGAAATGTTATTCATCTACGGTACTGCTCTCAACCATTACTGAGATATAGTCCCATTTTAAAGCCAAACATTTTTTTACTTCCCTCATCACAAAATCCCATTCAGGACAAGTAAATCATTAAGAGTTTTTAGTGGTTTTCTAAAACAGCATTTATGTTCAATAAGTTGCCATTGCTTTCTGATTAGTTAAAAGTTATGAGTTATGACTGCAGGTTATCATCAGATAAAACTGGACAAGTCCATCGGTGCTCCAATCCTCATTTCAATAAATCCATCAAGTGTAGCAGCTGACAATTCCAGTTCAATGCTGATTTATCAGTCTATTCGTATAACTATTATGTTTCTCTTTATGGGCTGTTCTGATGTTCGAGCAACCATGATCCACACTTTTGAAAATCTTCTGAGTGGATGAGGTCCCTTAACACAGTGGCTACATAAAGCCACTCCAAGCGGCTTAAGGGGCCATTAACTGTAGCACTAAGCCAGTGGTGGAATCCACTCCTTCACAGAATCAATGAAAGTAGGGTCACATACTTGTCTGATGATATTTCAGATTAGCCTGGATGCACAACTGCCAGAACTTAAATTGAACCAGGTACTTTTGCTATTTGAGACCACCCAGACACAGAGACAGACTTGGCTATAACAAAGTATAATCGTATATTTTTATTGTACACAACAGAACTTACAATCAGGAGTTGGCTTAACATCCCTCAATTCTCTTTGAAATCTTTTTATCAAGTAACTCATTTTTTCCAATTGCTGTTTGACCTTTATTTCTGCAATATTAACCCAATACATAATTGTTAGTTTATTGGATCAATGTCAACATCTAACTACAATAGCAAATACATTAGTACAGTAAACAGAAACTATATGACAAATAGAACAAAACCTGTTTCTAGTGGAAAAGCACCTGACTCCGACTCAATACCAATCAAAATGTATAAGTATGGTGATAAAAATCTTATTGAGAAACTTCATATAATTTTCCAACAGTTATGGAAAAGCAAAACTGTTTCACAAAATTTCTTGGGTTGCAACAATTATACATCTGCATAAACGTAAAGGGAATCATCAGTCCTGTTATAACCATGGTGGTATCTTTCTACTGTCCATCGCTGGGAAGATATTTGCTAGAATCCTTTTTTAACCGTCTCAGATCTCATCTTAATGAAGGATTATTACCCGAAAGCCAATATGGTTTCAAAAAAGAACGTGGAACAATTGGTATGGTCTTTGCTGAAAGACAACTTCAAGAAAAATGTCAAGAACAACACTGTGAGCTGTAAACAGCATTCATAGACTTAGAAAAAGCATTTGACACTGTAAGTAGAGAAGGACTGTGGAAGATTATGGCAAAATATGGATGCCCATAGAAATTTATCAGATTGGTGCAGCAATTGCATGATGGAATGCAATCTAGATTTCAGGATGAGGGAGATTATCTTAAATGCTTCCTGTCTCAAATGGAGTAAAACAAGGATGTGTATTAGCATCTACCCTATTAAGCATCATGTTCTCTGCTATAATGGATGATGCTTTCAGATATCTAGACTTGGGAGTAAACATCATATATCTCATAGATGGAAAATTGTTCAGCCTTCGGCGGCTCAGAACAAAAATCAAAGTCAAATAGCACACAATCAGGGATCTTCTATTTTCTGATGACTGTGTCCTAAATGCCAACTCTGAGGCTGATCTACAACAAAATATAATAGACAGATTCTCCAAAGCCTGTACTAATTTTGGTCCTACCATTAACACAGAGAAAACAGAAGTTATGTTACAACCAGCACCTGGCAAAAACTATCTCAAGCCCTGCATAAAAGTAAATCGTGTAGCACTGAAAGTAGTGAATAGATTCACATATCTAGGCAGTACGTTATCACAAAATGTCAACATTGAGGATGAAATGTATACAAAGATCACCAAGACAAGAAACACTTTCGATAGATTGTATGCAAATGGGTGGTGCAGAAATGGCATTAATCTACAGACTAATCTGAAAGTTTACAGAGTAGTGGTACTTCCAGTGCTATTATACGCTAGTGAAACATGGACTGTGTATAGACGTAGTGTGAGGAAACTCAATAACTTTCACACAACTTGTCTCAGAAAAGTTATGAACATCAGATGCCAAGACTAGACTCCAGATACAACTGTCATTGACAGATCTGGTATCCCCAGCATTGACACTATCCTGATGCAGACAAAATTACATTGGCCATGTCATTTGGTACGTATGCCATATCATCACCTGCCAAAGATACTTCTCTATGGTGAGCTGGAAAAGGGTATACAATCTCACGGTGGCCAATGCTACAAGGACTCGTTAAAGACCTCACTAAATAGACCAAGATACAAAACTTGCACAAAATTGATCTATATCGCACTAGACAGTCAAAAAGAGCACATCATCTTCTGAAAAGAGATGAAATGCACAGGTCAACAGCAAAGAGTAGCTATAAAGTCATGCATAGACCAAAATCTGTCAACAGTGGTCATTCCATGCCCAAACTGTCCAAGGACATTTACAGCTCGAATAGGGCTTATTAGTCATCTACAAACTATCAGGCATGGACATAATTATAACTTAATTTTAAAAAGTGGATGTAGCAAATGGTCATCATCACCTGTCATGGACGAACACACAGTACAGTAAACAGAAACTATATAACAAATAGAACAAAACATGTTAGCATAGACAATGTTAATTCGGTAAACATAAATTACTAAAAGAGAAATCTACAAACTAGTCTAATTTACTTCACAAGGTTCTTTACTAAAATATGGGCCCCACTACTTTAACAGAGTTGTTTTATCGACACAGGGTACTGCAGCAGTCAGTTGCCAATTCAACCCACATTTCAACAGTAATTTGTTTCCTTTTTAAGAACTTAATTATCATTTCAAGGATAATGTGCGCTACTAATTTTAGATCTTCAACTTTAAATAAATTGTGCAGTTTTTCATGAACTTCTTAGATTGATTCAGCATTTCAATGATGTTATTCAATAGCAGCATATGCAGTTAGGCAGTGCATCAGTTAGTCATTAATAGTCAGAAGTTTTGAATTTTTAAAACCAACTAAATTTTTAACATATTGTTTCATGTATAAACCCATCCGATTATAGGTTGATGTAGTACTTTCAGGACCCTTAAAATTTCCAAAGTCCGTTTATAGACCGACATGGTAACATTGCCGGTAATACTGAACTTCGTCATCATAAGAATGAACGGACATGCCAAATGGAAATTGGTAACCCGGTAACACAAACTTTTGCAACTGTAAGATAAGGACATTCCTTTCATTTGCCTCACTCACATTACTTGAATGAAAGAATCAAGGAATGAATAGGCTACTGTATTCCGGTAACAATACATCTAAATATAATACAGCGCTGCCTTCCCTAACCACTTCTATAGACGGTTTATGACGTGGCGAGACTTTGGAACAATAGATCATACTTTCCTGGACGAATTGTTTGTGTTGGGTGTCCCGGCGTTATGACACGGAATTGCGCTAGTGAATAGTAATTACTATGTAACTATTTTTCCACCGGGTTTTCACAAAAATACAGCAGACAGTGACGTCTAAGTGGGAAACGATGAACAGAGAGACAAATGGGCACCGTCAGATCACATTTGTTTTTAAAAGATACAGAAGAATTTGAACTTTGTTACTCGTATGTTTTACCTTGTGGGGAGTATGCGGTAATAAAATAAACATAACAGAGGATTGTGAAATTGATCTCATCTGCCACTAAATGTGCAGTGGTTGGGGGAGGGAATCAATTACGGCGGAATTTTACTACAAAATGCTATGTCGGGATTTGGAACCTCGTTTTCAGTCTTCTATAAAGAAAGATTGCATTAGGTCACTTATCTGAATAGCATTATCAAAATGTGAGAAAAACTTGGATTGGCTGAGCCGATTGAAATGGGTAGGGCCAGTAGTCAATATGCAGCCTCAGTGGATTGGACTAATTAACAGATTACTCGATAGCTAGCCAAGAATACTGTACAAGTAGTTTAGCGTCTAGTTCATACATTTTTATTGTCCTTGTGATTTTATTCATGTTTTATAAGAAGGGTGCCTGGACAGAAACGAACATTGTATACTGCTGGTTTTAAGTTGGATGTTATCACTTTTGCAGAGAAATCAAAAAATTCCATGGTTTCCCATCTGTTCACTGTGAACGAAAAGCAAGTGCGAGAATGGAGGAAAAAAAGGAAGAATTGTCTCTGATGCCAAGGTCAAAGAGAGCATCACGCGGTCATACAGCTCCATTCCCTGCACTGGAGGAGAAATTAACATAATTGATAATGGAGTCTAGGCAGAACGGATTAATTATAACCCGCACCAATATTCGAATCTGGCGTTCTCGATATTGAAAGATCCTGCATTCCAGAAACACACATCTGGGGACTTCGGTGCATCAATGGGATGGTGCAATTGCTACATGAACAGACATCACTTATTTCTACGAACACGCACTAAGCTGGCGCAAAAGTTTGAAGGATTTCAATGACTGTTTGGACTGGCAACCAGTAAATTTTTCCTTCTGTTCTCAATATTTGATATTATTCTGTGTTCTGTTTTTGTGTGTCTCTATAGCTAATTTTGTTTAAACATTTTGTTGTACGCAAACCAAACCCATTATAATTTAGCCTGTTAATATCAAAACACTACCCAGTAGGGCTAGACGACAAATGCAAGTTACGAGAAAATTGACGTCATTTATTTTTCACAGACATTATATGTACCCGGTAACTACCTACACTTTACCGTAGTTAGGTTAATAAATAACATCAGATTCTGGTATACTTTCCTGTCCAATTTCATGGTCATTGAAACCGTTATGATAGATCAGAAATATCTGTAACTGTAAAAAAAAAACTGAAATACCCATTGCAATAACGTTACTAAAAATAGCGTTTCTGGGGAAATTATGTGGTGCAAAAATGGTGGCATGTGTGGAATATAGATATATTCGTCGTAGATGAGTTTTTATCATGAAATATAGGAGATTTAGAAGGTAATATTGTATAATATATAGAAATTAATGTCAATCTAGATCTAGCATTATGATAAGTACGATCTGGATTGCTGGTGAGCCCTAGTCATTTTATCCTGGCTTAATGTATCAGACATGCGAGTTGTCACTGGCTTTTCTTTTAAAACCGTGTTTTTCCCTCTTTTACCGTGATTTTACTAATTTTTTTTTAATTTGACTGTACTCATTTATAGGCCGAGGACCCTAAAGTAATCTCTGATTTTTTTCCAAAACATTCTCGGCCTATACATGCAATTTGACAGTATATCAATTTTCCTAACGCTTTTAAAAAATTATTTTAATCAATTTAAAATCAACTAAATCTTATAGTAATTTCTAAAAACACAACAGCTCAAGAAACTGGTACTTTCTAAAATAAAACCAGCTCAAAAAACCACATTGGCGACATGAAAATTTTTCCAACAGCTAGGGTCTAAAACTGGCTCAATTGGGCAAACCGTTGAATTGGCAAGAGGTCGCTGGAACTGGTGCGTTAAAAACTAGAAACTGGAATATAAATTATTAAAAAATATGAAGTCTGCATATTGAAAAGTGTGACTTCCAGGAGCCATGTCCTAGGAAAGAACCAATTTCTTTTCAGGGAAAGCTTGTCTAAAAGGTAAAAAGCTGTTTAGAAATATTCTCTACCCCCCCCCCCCCCCCCCCCCCGAAATTCCCAGCATATCTATATATCTACAACTCTGAGTGATGGTCCCATGCTTCCTTATTCTTTAACTCTTTATCTTAGATACGCTATTATAACCACCATTTAGACGGTTTACAAAATAAATGTAAAAATAAATCTATAAAAATGGAAACACACTTTCTGTTTTTCTGTCATCAGTCAGCTTGATCTCTTCTTCTTCCATTAGTCCAAAATCATCACGGAAATCAGATCTTTTGCAGAAAATATGAGTTAGCTTTTCTCGTTCCAAAGCTTGAATTCTGTGGTAGAAACATATATTTCATTGTCAATAAATGCAACTAGTACTACTTTAATATCAATTGCAATATCAAATCACAAACTTTTCAATAAATTATATTTCTTTAATTTGTATTCAATTTGGTATGTCTTGGTTATTTTATATTATAAATTGATAGTTTTTAGAGTCAGAGGACTTTAAGAAGTCAAGACAAATAACAGAAAAACAATAGTATCCCATCTATTGTCTTTTTACTGCTTGTGCTGTAAGGTATAACAGGATTGAATGACGTTCAGTTTTTGTGCTATGGTACATTTGGTAGCTTGATATGCAGTAATATTGTGATGTCACAGAATTTGTGAACTCCTTCAGCATCTTGTTTGTTTACTAATATCTAAATAATAATGATAACTGAGAAAAGGATAACATAATTACAATTAAAAGGACATAAATTAAAATATATTATGAGAACAATGCAATTATAAACTATGAGGGCCAATCAGAAGGTAATGCACCACATTAATTTTTCAGCTAATAATGACTATTGTGCACTTCAAATATGTCGTGCTAATTGTGTCCACCACATTGCACAGCAATCTGCCAAATAATACAGTTGATTAAACCATTGAAATAGAGCCTGTTAGTAATTTTCATTTCTTGATGCAGAGAAGGAAATTGCTGTGAACATCCACAAACATCCATAGTATATGTATAGAAGTTTTGCAATCGACAAGAATACAGTCAGCAACTGGGTTCAAAGAATCAGGTAGCATCCTGCCACAGTCACCAATGCAGAAGTGTTGAAATGTAAGGTGTGAAATATTCATTTTCTGACATTGAAGATGTGATTCTGGTGGATGTTAACTTAACTTTGTTAAAGTTAACTGTGAACTAAAACTTAATTGTATGTCTACTTACTGATAACTTTGAACTAAAACTTAATCTGTATGTCTACTTACTGAACATTTAATTTGTGAATTTCTCTCAGAAGCTCAAACTTCTTAGCATGTTCTGTCTTCCTCTTTAAAGTTGTGATTTGATTTTCTTCTAATATAACCTGTTGTTTTTTTTAAAAATAAAAACATATTCCATCAGTATTTCTTCTATTATCACAGAATAGTGTGCAGGAGGGCCATAGATAAGCTTACCTTAAGAAGGGGGGGGGGGGGGTTTACCTAGCAAATATATTTGATATCATATGCAAATTTCACTATTTGATGGGAAATTTGAAGACCTATTATTGCAAAGGATGGGTTTTTAACCAACCTTTTGGTTAGGGTCCTATAGTCCGTTCAGATTCGTTTGCCGAGATGTTAAATTATTTTTATCAAAAACGTATTGTTCATTTGGATTGATCATTTGAAGTTAGGTTTAGAATAATAATGTCGCTATAGAAATATTTTTTTATCAAAGAAATGTGATCCAGTATCAAAGATACCTTATTTAACCTATATTAAAAAAAAGTTAATCTAAATTATAAACAACCGCTGGATTATGTAGATGCTTACATCTCACAGCTGATTATTAAATATAAAGGCATGACCCTCACGGTAGAATGTGCACCGTTCTAAAAGTAGTTGTTTCCACTGTACATTTGTATAAAGCAATGTTACATATGGAAATTCCCGTTTAGCACCAAATATTATTTTTCCTGAACTTAGAATTATGTGAAATCAAAAACGGCTATTTACTCGATTTCAAGTCACAAGTCAGAGGCACGTCTCAATATTTACAGAAAGTAGGCGGCACTAAGCATATTACCTTCTGCAAGTCTATGTGAGAATGAATCTGAAAGCGAAATATTTTACTGAGCATAACATTGCTATAAAGATTTATCAATACTTCTGCAGAGAGCGTAAAAAGGGACATCTTTATTGTTCTTTATCAAATCCTGAGAAGAGAACAATGCATATTTTAGGTTTGTGTAAACGTTCATTTGATCGAATAGTGGAAGCAAGCGGATATTTATTGCCAACAAATTCACGAAAGCAAGGAAGGAAAGAAAAGATAGACAGTTTCGATAAGGACCTAGTAAAAAGAGAAATATGTAGAATGTTTGATAAAAACGAAGAAGTGACACTTAGAAAGTTGAAGATTTGGCTGAAAACTAATAACGACATTGAAATATCAAAAACTTTATTATGGAAAACTGTAAGAAATGCAGGCTTCACCTTTAGAAAGTATGCTGGTGGAAAAAACATTATTTGTGAAAAGCCACATCTGGTAGCTCTTAGAAGCAAGTATTTACGTGAAGTAAAGGGAATGCGCGAGAATGGTTATGATATTGTGTATTTAGATGAAACTTGGATCAACGCTCATCATACAAATGAAAAGGAATGGCAGTTAGCAGATGGAAGTATTAAAAGATCAGTACCAAGTAGTTAAGGGCAACGTTTGATAGTTGCACATGCAGGTAGCAGACATAATGGGTTGTTGCAGAATGCTCATCTAATTTTCATTTCAAAATCCATTGACAATAGAGACTACCACTCCGAAATGAATGGGCACATATTCGAAGACTGGATCGAAAAAAGTATTCTTCCAATATTAGATAGATCTTCTTGTCTGATAATGGACAATGCTTCATACCATAACGTAGTGAACGTAGAAGATAGAATCCCAACATCATCAAGTACAAAAGATGCAATCAAAACGTGGCTCATAAAAGAACACATACCAGTTACCGACAGGTACTTGAAACCCGAATTGCTTAACCTTGTAAAACAGACACAACGAACAAAGATATTTAAAATAGACAAGTTAATTGAAGAACATGGTCATAGATGTTTGAGACTACCTCCATATCATGCACACTTAAATCCTATAGAGCTAATTTGGGCAAAAGTTAAAGGACACGTAGCATCTACAAATACAACTTTCAAATTATGTGATATTGAGACACTTACAAATCAGGCTCTATCAAATATACATAAAGACTACTGGGTGAAATGTGAGGATCATGTGTTACGCCAAGAAGAGGAATATTGGAAAAAGGAAGGTTTGTTGTTTGTTCAGCCGAAAACAGTAATCGACCTATTTGACTCGTCTGATTATGAATGATCATTACTCTGATTAAGTCTACACTAAAAAAAGTTTGATTTGCAAAATTTACAAGTTGATTTGTAAAACAGTTCATTGCTCAATACCACCCAAGCAATTCAAAAAAATGTTATAAGCAAACCATCAACAATTACTTATAAAAATTAGCCCGCTTGATTCAATACAGAAGTTCAGATATCTTGGATCAACTATTACAGACAAAATTTCCTTACATGAAGAAGTATATGTACTTATTTCAAAGGCAGCGACAACATTTGTGAAACTCACACCAAGAGCATGGAACAATATCAAATTGACTCTACGAACAAAAGATATATTTTAAATTTTTTTTACACCTGCCACCATGTAAAATTTTGTGGACACGCCTATGGGTCATCATTGCACTAGATTACTGTAAAATATTTTGTTTATGGTCGAAATAATATTTACATGGGCAAACATCAAAAGAATTCGCCGCTTTCAAATAACCGTTACAGCTAGACATCAAGTAACACATATGTTTTCGCGACATGGACATTTTAACAACGTATGCCAAAATTCATGTGAAATCATCAAAAACTTTTTGAATTATAAATCATAACATCTCGGCAAACGATTCTGAACGGACTATAGTACTAAAAGTTCTGTTCATGATTTTCTAAGGGAGGGATATAAACACCCGCCCCCCCCCCCCCCCCCCATGTGTATCTACAGGTCATGAACAAACACTCAATTTCATGAAATTCTCTCTATGGATGTTTAGTTGATTGGTTGCTGATCCAGCAGTCCATTGTCTCATGCCTTTTCATCCAATGCCATTCAAATGGCATTATATTACTAGGAAGTCTGTGGATTTTCGGCCCATCATGGGCCAGAGCCAGAGAATAACTATCACACCATCAAGAAGGTAGGTTTCAACCTATGCACTGCTCCGAGCCACTGCAGTCAATATAGGTTTCACTGTGCTCATTCCCAGCCACCAACTGACTACTGGTTATGCAGAACTTCTCTATTGCTCCAGGCATGCAATCAAATATTCAAGTCAAATGGATTGGCACATCCTGAGTCACTGTGCCTCTATGATGGGCCTCAGCTATAGGAAAAAAAACAGTGCTATCAGTTTTCTCCTCCCCGGTGCTGCACAGTACATCTGGCTCCCTCCCAACCACAGAGGGTGCATACATATATTCAAATAACAAAACATGAAACACATTGCAACAACAAAATAAAAGCATGAGAAGCATAATTGTATAGATTACGTGCCATAAAGCTTCTTTAAGAAGATAATCTCAATATAACGGCATGTCATCTAATAAGGTTTTCTGTTGCATGGGTGGTTTGTCTAGTGGGCCATTGGTGAGACCCACAGATGCAACCACATGCGTGAAATTCTCTCTATCAGTTTGCTATTCTTCTCATATACCTCTTCAATGTTTGTTTTTGTATGTTTCCACTCTTCTCCCATTCTGCCAACTTCTCTGTCTCTTCTCCCCTTGATAATTCAAGTTGCTGCTAAATGTTCAAGGTCTAATACATGAAACTGAAGATGAACTACAAAGACACAAATTCATTACATGCAGCCTGTGAACAATACAATATGAAACGAAACACATCAAAAACAGAAACAATGAAAATATGCAGAGCAACAGAACAGCTAAATGTGTATGTTAGCAGCACAAAACTAAAACAGACATCATAATTTAAATATCTAGGAAGCATTTTACAGAAGACAGCAAAATTGACAGAGAAATTGAGATGAGGTGCCAAAAAGCAAATGCTATAACATACCAACTGTCACCCCTGCTTAAAAATCCAGCGATCAACATGGCAATTAAACAACATAGGCCCCATAATAAATACCATCTTTAATCCAACATTATTACCAGTGCCAAACATAACCTCTGACAAAAACCCTCATGAGAAAGATTACAACATGTGAGATGAAATGCCTCCAAAAGGCTATAAGCATCACCAGAAGAGGCTGAATGAGAAATGAAAAAATCAGAAAGATAGTAAATACCATATCATGCAAACAATATATGTAGAGACAACAGGTCAACTGGTTTGGCCACTTTATTGCGAATGGAACCATCACAACCAGGCATAAAACAGCAGAAAGAACTTCTACAAAGCAAGAGGAAGACCAAGAACAAGATGGAATGATTCAATCAGAGAGATTGTTAAAAAACATGGCCCAATGGTGGCAATAGCAACAAAGATGGCTAAAGACAGCAAACTTCAACTCCCCACGACGCCTAACAGCACTTGTGGAAAAGATGATAGATACAAAAATTGGTAGCATATCCTATTCAAGACGTAGCTATCAACCCAGCATTTTTTGGCTATAGTGATTTTCTAGGCAATATAAATATGTTCTGTAGTTTTCCACTGCTCTCTGAACGGTCTGGATGCACAACTGCCTGTGGCTGGGATCGAACTTGATTCCTTGGCCGTCATAGATATGTACCACTCCCCCACAGAGCCGGACTAATAGGCCTAGATAGATAGATAGCTAAATGTTCAAGTTTTTCTCTTTTCATCACAAGCTCTATAAACAGTAAATGTCTGCCTCAAATATTTGCTAAAATTATTCTCTTTACTCCAACATGTCTGAGGGTCTTAACATTAGTTTCTTAGCTTTCTGTGGTATTTTTTTTCATCATTCTCAAAAACATCCATTTCATTCAGTGGCCTCCACAATACTTTTGATTTGTTTTTTAATTTACAGTAGGCCTATTGAGTATATGGTATTCATAGGAAAAATTGATTCGATAACTCCGTCGAAGAAGCATGTGTCGGGACATTGGCGCAAATAAAACGGAGACACAACCCATTTCCATTCATTTTCCTGACTACATCCTGCGGTAAAAATCTAGTAGGGCCATTGTATTGTCCTGCTACACGAAAGATTCAGTGGGAGTTTGAGAATGAACGAAGAAGAAGATTCGATAACATTTGGCCTAACACCATAGAATTAAAATTCTCGTATGCATTATAGTTGAACAGAATATTCTTCTTTTTTGTGTGTAATGTAATATAATTTATAGTCGATTTAAATTTAGATTGTGCCTGCCTACGGCAAAAAATGTCCAACCGGCCATCTGTCCCGATGTTTCTTTTTTCAATATTTAAATACTAAAGTAAGTTATGTTTATACCATCAGTACATGACCTCAAAATGTATACTAATATAAACGTCGTATAAATAAAAGGTGTTTTCTGAAATGAAGCTTAAAGTAATTTACTGGTGAAGAATCGGATGACGCCATTTTCAAACAAAATTGTTGGCGTGTGATGGTGCGCTCAACGCAATGTTTCTGCTAGTAAAGTATGGTCCAACGTTGAATTTTCTAGCAGTTTTTTTGTTAGTTGATTTGTTTATTGGTTTGTATTCACTATATATAATAAAACTTATTGTTCTAGCAATGAAAGTCATAATACGGTGTCGTAACGGTATATTTGCTCCATATAACCTCTAACAGGCGTTTTGTGTGTAGTCCTATAGGTTTCCTAAAACCTTAGATCTTATTATGAAGGCATATGGTCTCAGACATATATTTTGTAAGGAACGGTCGAGGGTGGGAGAAGGCCAGAGATAATCCTGGATTTATAATATCAAGAAAAGGTATGGGCGTTATTTTTCTACTTTTATCCGAATGGCTGAGGGTACAGTTCTTGGGGGGGGTTGTGCTGAATCCAGTGTGGCACCCACCTCTACAGCCCTGGCGGGTTATGGGTCTTATTCTTATGGTTCTAATTATAATGATAAAATTGTTTTCATTGCGGTTTGCCATGTAGCACCATGCTTTCGTCAAGCACCTTTCTATCATGGTTTATGCTAGAGACTTTCAACTGTCAATGTTTTTAATAAGTCATACTACTTTCTTACTTATCCCCGGGGTTGCGATCTTTCACTCTTTCATCCCTGTGCCAGGTGGTGGTAGGTGCATATCTTCTTCAGCTGTGCTGTGTCTGATCTTTGCGGTGTAGGTTATTTATGCTGTCATGTGGATTTGGTTGGAACATGTCTGCATATAGCACTTTTCCTTTTGAGCTAGCGGTCCATCCATTGTTGTTTACAGTTGTTGCGGATAATGTGTTGAACTGTTCTATGGTTGGTGGAAATTCCTGGTTGAGGCATACTTGCTCCCTTTTTTGCTAATTTATCAGTACTTTCATTCCCACTTATACCTGTGTGGCCTGTTATATACTGTAGTGTAGTATTGATGCCATAGGGCAGGGGTGGGCAAACTGCAGGCCGCATGCGGACCCCAATTGGATAGTTTGCGGCCCTCAAAAACATTTTTAAAGAAACGAACGATCGTCACAAATAATTTTTTGCCCATTAATATTACGCAGAAATCTATTGGAATTTTAATTCGACTTTCTTATATATTAAATATACAAAAAAAAATTCCTATTTGACATAATTTAAATATTAATACTGATATATATATATATTTATCGTCAATGAAATTTTACTACGTTTAATATGAGTGTTTAATATTGAGTAATTTACTATACTAGAATTGACGCAATGTGTTTGGCTGAATGTTTCTCAATGATTATAAGTACTCGGATGATATAATTTTATATAGGTTGAAAATTGCCTTTCAAATTATAATTAATTGTTTTTAAATTGAAGCATTATGTCGGCATGTATGTTTAGTTTATATTAAAAAAGATGTTCCATACGTAATATCGCTAAAAACTGTTATAATTAATAATACATCGTTACAACAATAATGTTTCGTCAGAAATAACCCCCCCCCCCCTCATATCCTACGAATGGAATGCGCAAATACTCGATTGAAATCATTTTAGCTGCGCAGTTCCTGTGGAATTCCCTGTGTGTGTTTTAATAACCATCACGTATGTAGTTTCCATTCACAAATTTCCGTATTTATATTGCAACCGAGTTTTCTAAATCTAAATAATTATATTCGCGCTGCCGGAAGCACATTTGTTCTTAGTTAATTTTGCAACATTTTGAGATATTTTTATTATAATGTGTGCATCCAAAAAACGTAAGATTGAAGACGAGTGTCGGGTTTTCAAAGACGAATGGATTACCAAATATTGTTTAATGCAAATTGACAACAAATCTGTTTGCTTGCTGTTTCACGAATCATTGGCTGTTTTTAAAGAATATAACTTAAAAAGACATTAACAGACAAAACATCCCAATTTCGGACACAATCTAACATCTTAAAAAAGGAAAAGAAAATGTATGGAGTTGGTAAAAAGTCTGGAGAAAAAAACAAACTGTGTTTACAAAACAGTCTTCAATTCAAGATGCCGCAACAGAGGCCAGTTTGGTTTATGCCACACTAAATTGTGAAATACAACAAGCCATTTTCTGATGGTGAATTTATTAAGGAATGTTTACTAGATGCAACAAACATTCTGTGTCAAGACCAAAACAACGAATTTGACAGTATTACATTATCCAGAAGAACTGTGGTACGACGCGTTGAAAAGATAAATGAATATTTGACCCTTCAACTTCAAGATGCAAGTAGCATTTTTTGTGGTACTCTCTTGCATTGGACGAGAGTACTGATGTACAGGATACTGCTCAATTATTAGTTTTTATACGTGGAATAATCAATTCTTTTAAACTCTTTGAAGAGTTACTGAGTGTTGAGTCGATCAAAGACACCACCACTGGCCTCGATATATTCAATGCTGTAGTATCTGTATTGAAAGAGCTGGGTTAATGTGGAACAAGATGGCCAGTATTACAACTGATGGTGCTCGTGCTTTAAATGGAAAAAATATAGGACTGATGAAGTTGATCAATGATAGGATTAAGTCAGAATATCCTGACCAAGTAATATTACCACTTCACTGTGTGATTCATCAGGGAAGTTTGTGTAAATCTGTTTTAAAAATTAAGCATGTTATTGACCCAGTTGTCGGTGTCATAAGCCTCATCAGATCAAGAGGACTCAATCACAGGCAGTTTAGAGCATTACTAGACGATCTAGCAATGAACATTCTGATGTCCTCTACCACAGTACAGTTCGAAGGTGTCTTGGAAAGGTTTTAAGGAGAGCATGGGATCTTAAAGAAGAAATAGTAATGTTTCTAGAGATGAAAGGCATAGAATGTGACTTCAATGCTAACTGTTGATGCAGATTGGAAGCTTGATTTTATATTTGCCATTGAAATAATGGAAAAGTTAAATGAACTGAATGTTAAACTTCACGGCAATGGTTTGTTTGTACATGAAATGTATGTTCATCTAAAATCATTTCAAGCCAAACTCTCACTGTTTTCCAGACAAGCAAGTGAAAACATGTTTTGTCACTTCCCTTTGCTGAAACGAGAAACTATTTCTGATGAAATGAGTAAAAAAAATCAAAGCTCAGTTAGATGTATTGGTTGAAGAATTTGGAAGAAGATTTCAAGATTTCAAGAACTTGGAGCAGCACTTTAATGTTATCAGTTCTCCTCTCAGTGCAAAAGCTGATAAAGCCCCAGAACACATACAGTTGGAGTTGCTTGAATTACAAGCCAATAATTACCTGAAGGAAAAATTTAAGTTTGAATGTTTGTTGGATGTATATGGTTCTTTGCCTGAACAATCATTCCCAAACTTAAAAAACTTTGCAGCTAAATTTTTGTCATTATTTTGATGTACATATATTTGTGAACAGGCATTTTCTTTCTTAAAAATCAACAAATCAAAGAATAGGTCATGCAAATTTCTACAAGTAAACTTGTTCCAGATTTCAACGGAATTATAAAATTTTACAAGCAATTGCATACATCTCATTAGAAATTAATAATATCAATAAAGTTGTAACTGTTGTGACTGTATGTGTATGGTGTTTTTTTTTTAATCTTCATTAAAACTATTGATATGAACCCATATTGTAACTGTATGCAACATAATATTTTTCAAATATTGTTAAAATATTTGCAAAACCTTTTATCCATATTAGAAGATATACTGTTATAGTGTAAGTCTATTAGAAATGTAATTTATTTCAGAAGTTATCTACATTATGTAAAACTACCTTTCTTTACAATAAAAATATTTAATTGATTACTTACCGAGAATTTAAAACAAAAATATACATAATATTATAAGTGACCCTCCAATATCTTTACAATTTTAAATGTGGCCCTCTGCACAAAAAGTTTGCCCACCCCTGTCATAGGGTGTAAGTGTATTTGGAGCTTGAAGTATGTTGCTTATAGTTTTCTCTGCTGTTGGACTCCAGTTGTCAAAGGTCTGTAGAACAGGCTGTTAAGTCAATGAATGTTACTATGTTTTTTGGACGTGCTGCATCGTTTTTTGTTTTTTTATTTGGTGCTGGTGTATTAGAGTGCTCTGATATTGCTTTCACATCTGCGTCATAGTTGCTGCAGAACTCTCTACAAGAAGCAGATAACTCTATCGATGTTTTTCCAGAGAGAACTGAGAGAGCAATATCAAGCAATAATTATAGCTTTGTAGGCTGACCCATCTGTGTATGCTTGGATCCAGTCCTTTGGGTAGGAGTCGATAGTCTCTAGTGCAATAGACTTAAGGATGTTTTGGTGTGTGACCTTGGTTACTGACTAATTACTGTAGTGTTTATTTGGGGCAGTATACCACCGAAGACGGATGTGTTGGGCCATTGGCGAAAATAGAACAGCAACACACCGTATTTCCATTCTCTGGACTACATTCAACTGAAAATCTTGTAGGGCCATTGTCCTGTTACAAGAGAAATCCAGCAGGAGTTTGAGAATGAACGATGAAGAAGAAGAATTTGTGGCAGTATGAGGGATGCATTTGGTGGGATAGTATTGGGGATTTTTTATTTAGTCTTGTTTTGCGTGTTCATTTGTTGACTACTTCATTGTTTGGATGGTTTTGTGGGAGTCGTTTGTATCTTTCCAATTGTTTCTATAATTGCCTTTTCTCTTCTAATATATAGTGGCTCGCAAATGTATTCGTTGGGCAAGTCATTTTCTGCGTATGCCAGACCATCGTCTGCCAAAGATACTTCTCTACGGTGAGCTGGAGAAGGGTACACGATCCCAAGGTGGTCAAAAGAAGCGCTACAAGGACTTGTTAAAGACCTCACTGAAAGCCTTTGAAATAGACCAAGATACATGGGAAGACCTTGCACAAAATAGATCTACAATCAGAAAGAACGCATCATCTTGCGAAAAGAGAAGAAATGCAGCAGCTCAACAGCAGAGATCCCGGTTTGTAGTCCGCAGTGGTTTTGGACTTGTCTGTTTATTTTTCCTTGATATGTTATATATAATATCTTCCGTGTCCTCCTGTCATCAGTGTTAAAGTTGAGCTTAGTACAAGTTTCTGACAAATTTTGTTGTTTTACATATTTTGTTACTAGTCGAATCAGTGCAGTTAGTTTATTATATTCTGTTCTGTTTGCATGTGTATGAAATTTTTGCTTTCTTTCTTGCTTCTCTTCTCTTTTTGACAAGTTCTTCAAGTTTCTTTGTCCAGAATGGGCTATATTTCATTCTACATCCTCGGAGGATTGTTCTCTGTGGGGCATTAAGAATGGTTGAGGTGATGTTTTTGTATGAGGTGCTTATATCTGTGATTTGCCAATCTTCACTAGGTTTTCATCTGTGCAAGTTTGGAACTGTTCCCAGTCTGCTTGTTTGTTTGCCAGCGAGGTGTTTTTCGTGTTGGTTGGTTTCTTGTGTGTGAGATTTTGAGGAGTACTGAGCGGTGGTCACTTCCGATGTCACTAAGCACTCTCAGAGTACAGACATTTGGAGGTTTGCAAATATGATAGTAAGGTCAGGTCTGAATATTGATCCACTGGCCCTTTGTAGGAGTGTGGGTGTGGATGAGGAATCGTGTAATATTATTAGATTGCTAGTGTTGCATAGTTCATCTATAGTGTTTCCCATGGTGCTTCTGTTCTTGTATCCTGTGGCAGGTATGTGTTCATTTAAAATCTCCCGCAATGATAGTTCTCTTGGCATCTGTGGTGCTGATGTCTATTTTAATGAGTCATTGTAGCTTTTCTTTTGGCCACCTAGATAGCGCATGCTCTTTTGCGTCTTACCATAGAGGAGTACCTTTTCTAATTGGTGATCTTACATGCGTACTACACATGAGCGTAAATATATATTCGGCTTAAAAACGGGGCTCAGGGCTCAGGGACATAGATACATTTTTCAGTAAGGAGGGGGGGGGATATATAAAATCATTCGCCAATTTGCGTGTTGTGGGCCTTTAGTATTTTTATGGGAAATTTGGTTGATCTTTATGAGAAAAATCATTGAGAGAGGGGGGCGGATTTACCAATTTTTAGGTAATATATCTAGTACTAAAAGACATGTAATTCGTAAATGAAGGGGAAGGTGTTAAATACCCTAAAGCCCTCCTTACTTATCTACGTGCTTGTTATTCCATAACCCATTAGAGCCGATTAATCAAGTCATCCATCGACTTCAATCAATCAATAAACCCATAACCCTTCAGGGTCGTAGGGGTACCACATTGGATGCTTCAGCACACAGAGTCCTCCAGCGAATTCTATCCTCAGCGATGCGGATGAGTGTGGAAATATCTAGCCCTGTCCATTCCTTGATGTTGTCTGTCCATGTCTTTATTTGTCCTCCTCTGCTTCTTCCACCCTCGACAGTTCCCTGCAGTATTGTTTTTGACAAGGAATCGTGCCTGCATACATGTCCGAACCATGCTAGTTTTCGTCGTTTCACTATTGAAAGCAATGGCTCCTGGACACCTGCACACATCTCTACTTTATTTCTTACGTACACATTGGTCTTATGTTCCCTATAGGAAATTCGTAGAATTCTTCTGTAGCATTTATACTCGAAAGCCTGTAATCTTCTCTCCATGTCCGCAGTGAGTATCCAACTCTCACAACCATACAACACAACAGAAAGCACCAGCGACCTATACAGTTTGATTTTCACTCCAACACTGATGTTGCTTTTCCAAATCACAGTTAGCCTTGACAATGACGCTAAAGCCATCTCCAGCCTTATTTTTAGTTCTGCTTTGCATTTACCATCGCTGCATATACTGGATCCGAGGTATTTGAAGGTATTCACCTCTTCAAGCTTGTGTCCATTCATCATGATATTAGTCTGGTTTTCTGTGTCTCTGCTGTTTACCAAAATTTTGCTCTTATCTGAATTGATTTCCATTCCGTACTTGCTGGTAACTTTTTCTAACTTTGATGTTAATTCTTGCAATGATTGTTCTGACCCAGCTATAAGATCAATATCATCAGCGAAACGCAAGTTGCAAATAGGGCGACCTCCGATCGATATTTATTTAGCATATCGACTTATATATTTAGCAATGCGGGTGAATGAGAGATTAAAGAACGACAGATAACAAATACCATAGTAGATGAATGAGAAAAGGTTCCGATCTGTTCCAGGAATGATTCTGACTGTCCACGATTCAAAGTCTAAAGTGAAAATCATCATCAGGTGTCAAGCAGGCTGGCGTATGCGTAAATGGCTCTCCACAGCTTTCTGTCTCCAGTATTATGTATCAAAATCGTTGTTGCTTCCATGCCGGTATATTAAAAACATATGTGGAAAAAAAAATTTAGCAGAGCGTGGTTTCGATCCACGGACCTCTGGGTTATGGGCCCAGCACGCTTCCACTGCGCCACTCTGCTCCTTATCTGTAGGTATAAATTATTTATTATATATAAATTTAAATATTAAACTTTTTTTAGTAGATTTTTTATAATGTATTTGTTGTTTAGAATAATGTTGTATAGCAATTTCAACTACATTTTCCTATTTATTTCACACATAATTCTATATACCTATGCTTCAGTTTAGCATCTGTATATTAATGTACCGGATGTGCCGACATATTAGACAAATGCAAGTTTATAATCATTATCAAGTGCCGTCTTCGCTATAAATGGTTGGCTGCAATGGACCTACAATATCTCATGTCTATTGCTTTGGTGGTGCACTCTACTAAACTGTAACCTGTCCATCAAGTGATATTTCTCTCCCACTTGCATCTCTTCTGCGTACCTGATGATCGACTCTACTCTTAAGTAATGTTCAACAGCAGAGGTGTTATGTCTTTTAACATGTCCAAAATAATTTATTTGTTTTATTTTTATTTCCTTTAATAGTTTTTTTTCATACGAAGTATTGTTAAAATCTCTTCATTTTCTTCTCTTTCCATGGAGTTCTCTCTATATATCCGCCTCTCAAAGGCACCAACTATAGTAGATTGTTAATTGCCTTAGGCATTTGTTTCTGAGCAATACAGTACATGTCATCATTTTATAATTCTTATTTTTAGTGTGTATGTAATGTAATAAATAATTGTATATTTGTATGCACGTAAGCAGTACACCATACTAATAATGGCATGCATATAGCATGTTAATCTCAGCATATAGAAGTATATTAGCATACTACTTCAATTTTATTTCGACTGACAATTTTCTAGTGAATGCATATTTTTATGACTAATGTCTTCTTTTGCGATCTCTCTGACACTCTTGCAGATTAATAGGATGACTTTCAGATAATGGAATGCTTACGACTGTGCTGAAATACCTGCGCCTTTCGGTCTAATAGATCCAACTTCAGAATGGCTTATGCGTTACGTGACTCTCAGTGGGATGGGACTGAGAACTCCTCCCCAAAACCTCCTTAATCGCCTCTTACCAAGTGAATGACTGGTAATAGTGTCACTATTCTTTGCTCTAATTTGGAGCAAGAAACACACATCCGATTGACTAATATCCTAAATACGACTCATGTCGCGTGGCCATGTTCAAAGAATGAGGTGCATAAATGTATGCATATGCCTATAGGTTAGTAATCATCAATGAATCTTTTACATCTTTTTCCCCTTACTTAATGGGAAAAGCTGGCAGATGGTATGTCACGTGAAGAACCACCCTACATGGTGGTCCTGGAATATTTGATAATTCACTATTGAACAGAGTAGAAGATCGAAGAACACAGTTCAGGAGTAATGGCAACAGTCCAATTATAATACGTAATTATAATTACGTTCCCATGATGCTTATTCTGATTACAACAACGTGATCATAGTTCGGCAGAATAGTCATGAGATTAATCAAGATTTGAAATCCAGACGGAATCGACTTGCATGCATTGACTTGTTTACGATACCTTCGTAATATTATTTTTTTTAGTATAGGCCTATAAAAAAATTGAGGTTAACACTCTCCGACCAACCGCCGATATATCGACTATTTAAAGATATTTTTATTATCGCTAATAGAAATTTGTATGTTAACCAAAACCTTTACTGCTACATCTGAAATACTTTCACTTCTATTTTCACAAAAACAGACGCCTTTTGTCTTTACAACTGATTATTTTTACTCTAACACTTGTTGTTTATTTCTGAGAAATAATGACGTCTAACTGGTTATGACCAAGATTTTAAATCATATGTTGTTCTTATTTATGCAATGGAATCCCGCCATACTGCATCCTTTTTATAGTTCCCTGTATAAACCCCTAAACACCGATATCTTCTGAAGCCACTACTATCGCCCCCCCCCCAGATGGCCCCATCGCCTACTGGGTGGAGGGCTCTACCGCCCACTGAGGGAGTATATGCTCTAAATAAAATGGCACTCTCTATCTATCGATCTATTCGCTAAACCCTTTGTTGCTGTTCAGCGCCAGTAGTAGAATAGTTTTCTGGAGATGGTCCGCGTGTGTGCTCAGTATATTGTGCAATTTGTCGCCTCTTTTATTTCGATAGTCCATTGTTTTCGTGGTCGATGTTTAGGTCTGTCATCACTGTATCTGTGTAACATAGTTTGCTGTGGTATGCTGGCTGATGGTAGTCAGCTGATGTGTGCAAACCATTTGATTTAATGTATTCCAAAATTGGAGCGAGATGTTTTTCTTTGTTATTATGCAAAAAATGTAATTATGCTTTAAAAAAATAAGTTTGAGTTTTAATTGGTTCATGTTAAGCAGATTTGGCCTATTTATTTACGGAACTAATCTCAAACATTATTTAACGAAACGAAATTTCGCTAAAGGCGCATACAACACGACATCCATCGACCTGCGTGTAACGCCCTTCCCCTTTACCATTCTCGAGGGGGGACTCGAACTCTCATTGCTCTACGCAAAGATCGAATTAACACTTCGCGTTTTTTATCTCCGCGTCATAGAAGCTCAACGAAATCAAACCTACTATTAAAAAGATGGACTTTCTGTAAACATTGAACCACCCTGAAAACAAGCAATAACTCATACCATAAGGACCAAACTCTCTGATCCCTCGGCAAATAAGGACACTGTAACCCAATTCCTGAAAACCTTTGCCCTAGAAACAATCAATACATACTCACAAGAAATAATCAATGTATACACAGATGGATCCGCACAAAACACTTCACAAATGCTGTATATGGAGCTGTGATAAAATACCCAAACACAGACCCAGAAGACTACCCAAAAATGTTCGGCCCATGCGGAGATATCTGCTCTAGCTACACAGCCGAGATAATAGGAATTGAGAAATCTCTGGAACGAATTATTGTGGACTTTGAGAACGGAATTACTCCACCTGAAGACATTCATATTCTCAGACTCAAAATCAACTGACAAATAGACCAGTTATCCAAATAATATGGCGCAGAAGTCACATTCCAATTGATACCTGGCCATGCCGGAGTCTCCGAAAAGGAAATTGGTGATAAACTATCTAAAAGAGGTGCATCCCCCATCAGTTTCCTCCAGAAACTCCCCTACAAACATGCAAACAAATCGTAAGAAATAACTACAGACAAGAATGGCTAGGACAGTGGGCCAGCTCAAAGACTGGACGCTCATTGTATGAATACTAACAGAAACCCAACCCAATGGATCCTCTGAGACAACTCGAGAGAGCAAACCAGAGTCTCACATTCCAAATAAGAACAGACCAACTAATAAATACATGAACAGAATAAATCCATTACACGAACCAAATTGCAGAAACTGTAACGTACAAGAAGAGACTGTCGAACACCAAACTACTGCAGTGCCCAAAACTAACAGACATCCGACAAGAACTACTACTACCGTTTCCAACTGTACACAACACACTACACAACTGCCAACAAATGAGGAGAACCTGTGCATTCGACAGAAAGGCTATGGGCTGTCATATATATATGCTGCCTGCTCACAGCGAAGGGGACTCAATCATCGTCATCATCACGTGATTAGGCACATTTCGTAACATGTAAGGTCTACCTTTTAATTTTACATCTGTTTTACGTAAAGGGATGATTTGTTTCCCTCATAAAAACCTTTTGACGTAGCTCAGCCTTAACCTGATGCCTTGCTATTTGGTGTCGGACCATTGTTGTACATAAAACGGCGACAGCGTATTACCTTTGTCTGGACTACATCTTGCTGGCAATCGGAACATCCAGCTATAAGCCATCTGCGAGCTTGCTGATCTACCAGTTGACTTTTTAAAAAAAAGAGATTGTAGGTTACAATCGGACACCAACCTCCTACTTACATGTGCATTTTCTGGAGGTCCCTCTGAGCTATCGTACGAGCTACGGCGTTACGTGTTATAGCCTATTGATACTTCCGATCAATAACTTGCTGATCTATTGAGAACAGAGTTCATTTAGGGAAACCATAGTATACTGACTCAATTTCTACCAGGTAATCAATAATCAGTGAAATACTGAATTTTTTCGAAAGCCTATCAGATGTCCTAACCACGATTAACAACAAAGATGAGCTATACATCATTGGTGATTTCAATGAGAGGATAGGGAAGAAAAGAGCTTGGCGTGAACACTGTTTAGGCAATTTCAGGGACATAACAACAGAACGAAATAATAACGGGGAAGAACTAGTCAATATATGCCTAGAACATGGACTTATAATAACAAATTATTTTTACGAACACAGACGAAGCCACATACAAACATGGAATAAATGGGACAACTTACAACAATCATCCCAAATATATGTCATTCTCGTAAGACAAAAGAGACACATCACTGATGCAAGAGCTTTCCCAAATATAGACATTACTACAGATCACAGACCTGTTATACTCACTGAGAAAAGATTACACACAAGAACAACGCAAAGAAAAGAATCAAAGACACTAGCAGGAACAAGTTCTAAACTTGAAAGCTCTAGAGGACACCGAAAAAAGTGATGAACTGTGTAAGGAAATAACTCAAATTTTTTGTAGTCTACCAAAAGAAACTGATAACATCCAAAAAGAATGGAACATTTTCAAAAATGCAAAGTTAAAACAACTACAAAACATATGCGGCACAAGAAAGACAAGAAAACAGCATGGTGGAGTGTAGAGATACAAAAAGTCATACAACAGAAAAAACAATGTTTCCAGAAATAGTTGAAATCCAAACATCGTGACGACTATCAACAATATCGACTTGCTAGAAAGAATGTCAAGATTGTAATCAAAGAAGCAAAAGTTAATTCTTGTAACAAGTATGGAGAACATTTAACTGACATATGTAAAACAAACCCAAGAGAATTTTTCAAAAGTATTACATCTATGCGAGTAAGAGAGAGCTATAATCCCATAACAATCATCAATGATAAAAATGACAAACCATTAGTGAAAAGCATGAATAGGAAAGCAAGATGGAAAGAATACTTCCAGGAATTATAAAACCCAACAATAACAACAGAATATAGACCCACCAACGCTCAAAAAGATATAGAAGCCACAGAACCAAATATACTAAATCGAGAAGTCTTTAACAGCTTCGCAGTAAAGAAAAATCGTCACACGTGAAATGAAGTGTCTGGAAAAAGCTGCAAGGGTTACCCCACTAGATAAAATAAGAAATGAAATTAGGAAAAGAGTTGGTATAATATCATGTATCGAACATATTGAGAGACAGCAAGTAAAATGGTTCGGTCACCTTATGAGAATGAAGCCAAACCAAATACCAATAAGAGCATATAATACAAGAATATCCGGTCGAAAGGCCAAAGGTGGTCCAAGAAAACGGTGGATAGAAATAATCAAGATAGCTTTGAACAAACATGGACTAAATGCAACCACAGCGACATATCTGGCCTTGGAACGACAGCTTAAGCTCCCACCCCTACGCTTAACGGCAAGTGTGAATGCGATCAATAATCACTCACCTGGCGAAATACAATAGACAATCAATAATCATTGAAGACGTCGAGATGCATGCTGCTATTAGAAATTATGCAGACATTAAGAGACTGACAGTAAGCCCCTAATTGTCAAAATCCACGTGATATAGGCCCTATGATGTGAAGAGCACACCTTGAACATTTAGTAGGCCTAACTCTACCTAAAAATTGAGGAGAAAGGGTGGTTGAAGGCTATCAAGACATGAGAGAATGTCACCAACTGAATAATGGTGAAACAAAGCAAGAGACAACGGTGTTGTCACTGTTGTCGATACACATGATCGTCTACAACCTTCGGCATGTGACTTGGATGAAGAACAATAATAGTCATCATATGTAGGGAGAGAGAAGAAAAAGATTTGTAGCTCCTACTGAAACAGAGTCTGCTAGGGGACTCTATCAAATACATATTGTAAAGTGATTAGGCTTATATTTCCCCCATGATCTTGAGCTTTGGCATTCCTTCTGTTATTTTTTTTAATTACAAATTCAGTGTAGGCTATGCCCCTATGCCTAGATGAATTTTAACGGGCCTAATTAACGAACTATGAGGTTGTATTAAGAAAACTGATTTACCATCTAACTTGAAGTTTAAATTCATGATAGGCCTACAATAAATTGTATTTAGTTATTGACATATTCTATCACAATTATGGAACTCCTCTCAAGAGAACAATATAAACGAACATATAAAGTTTGCAGACTTAGGCCTAAATATAGGGTACTACGTTGTAGTTTTGCAGCATGTCTGTACCTCCTCACTACGGCAGTTGATATGATATTTTAGACCTATAACTATTACAGCTGTTTAATTAGTACCATAACTGTTTAATTAATTAGTACCATATCTTCGTAGGCCTACTGATGTAATACATAACGCAAGCGTAAGTAACAGAACAAAGATGTCGTCAAATGATGTGAACGTAGCTTATAATTTAAAGGCTGTCTTGGAAAACTTGAACATTTCTGCTGTTAAAAGATGTGAGGTACGTTCTCTTCTGTGCACTTTCATTATAGGACTATATATTTAGGCCAGTTCATATAAAAATAATAAACTAAATTTAAATGGGCACTTTGAGATGGAGGTCTACTTTCATGACCTCAAGTTGCACCAGTTTAGCAATTTTATCTAAATGTCCTACAATGAATAACATCTTTTCTGATTTCAGAGTTTAAAGTATTCTACTCCAAGACTTGTTGCTGTATCCAAAACAAAGGGTATTGATTTGATCATTGAAGCATATAAAGCAGGACAGAGGCATTTTGGTGAAAACTATGTGAGTGTGGAATACAGTGATAAACTGTAAACAATGAATATGTTCACTCTAAACTCTTAGGCCTACTATATATTACAATTAAATGAAGCTGGCTGATATAACTGTAGTCTTAATTAATATTTAAGTAGGCCTATGCATAAACTTATAAGTGGGAGAATAACATCACGAGATGGACAGGTTACTGTTACGGTCTGACAGAGAGTACCGCAAAAGCAAGAGACCGGCTAGAGGTCGGTTGCAGCCAACCTTCACTACGGAGATGGCACTTAATGATGATGATGCATAAAGTCAAAGGCCTACGTTTCTACACTGCAGAATGCTATTACATTCTGTAATAGTCCTTTACAGAATTAAGCTAGTGTATTACATTTTGCATAAGGAGTTTCCCTTGTGTAAGTTGCCTGTCCTTTGTGTGTTTAATAGTTGTTTCATCTTTCAGAGCATAGGTCTTCAACAAACTTGTACCACCTATTTTGTAGCGTTGTGCTCAAACTCTGGCTGGATCTTTCTTGTAGCAGGGTAATAATCCTTTAAGATTTCCAAATTGATGCGGAGAAGTAGTCAGTATGTTAGCCGTTTTAATTGTGCCAGTGGCCAGAACATACGATTTCAACCATGATACCAAATATGTTCAATATTTTAACAATTCCACTGAAAGATAATCGGCATAGCAGGAGAAAACTTGATCACTATTATGACAGAGTTATCTGCTAGAAAATATGGACTAGAAAAACATGGCATAGAAAATGGACACAATTGCTAATGATAGGCCAATCTCTTCCTAAGAAAGGCAACCTGAAACTGCAAGAAGTATATAATTATTGGTCTAATCTCCCGTCTAACAAGGTCATGTTAAAAATCCTTCTTAAAAGGATACAATCTAAATCAGAGGAATTGTTAGCAGAAGAACAGGCTGGTTTTCATAAAAACAGTACCACAAAACATATTTTTAATCTAAAAATATTGATAGAAAAACATTTACTTCAACTAGCTTTGTATCATAATGTCATTCTTCTTCTGCGTTGTTCTCAAACTCCTGCAGATTAGCAGGATGTAGTCCGGATAACGGAATGTGTTGTGTCATGGTTGCGATTGTGGCATTGCTGCGATATCTGTGCCTTTCGGGCTGACGCATCCAACTTCAGCATGGCTTTGGGACACTGACCCTATATGGGATGGGACAGCCAACTCCATCCCATAACCTCCTTAATCACCTTTTACGACATGCATGGAAGATAAACAGTGTTGCTATCCTTTGCTCCCCTTTCGGGCTCCGGCAACACACGGGCGATAATGTCATTGATTTCACAAATGAATTTGATTGTGTGCTGCACTAAGGTCTATGGCAGACCTTATCAAGTGATATGCTGAGTGACGTAGTCGATCATGCTTCTGCACAACTCTCTGTCTCTTGTGTTGCTAATAAGTTCAGTTGCTGACTTCTTTTTTTGTGCCACAGTGACACCTATCTAGAAATTTCTCTCATTGACTTTGTCTTCCTGTCTCTTCTTCCCTATGGTAGATACTGAGACAATATAATTTTGTACATGATCAGCATATAAGTTATTGAAGTACTGTATAAAAATGCAAGCATTGCTATTTTCATAAGTAAGGACATTGGTGAATTTTTAAAGATGGATATAGGAGTTCCTCATGGTTGCATACTTTCTCCAGTAATTTTTAATATTTTACTTGAATATATAATGCAGGCAGCATTTCAAGATCACCAGACATCAACAGATATTGGCTGAAGAACACTTTGTAAAAACGTGTGTTGTGCAGATAATATCTATCTCTTGGCTGGTTCCGAATCTGAGGTCAAGGAATAGTTTTTCCCACATCTTACTCATCCCTTTTGCTCCTGTATCTTTTCTAACTCTTTCCTCCATACAAATATTTATTTGCTTTTCCTCTTAATAATTTTTTATTGCTGTGGATATTTCTCATCATTGAAAAGATTTTAGAGTAGTGAGTCTGAAATGTGACAAAACCACTAACAAGTTCTCAATTTCTATCAACAGCAGAGAACTAGAATGAATCAACAGATTTATCAACAGTAACAGTGATTCCTATGAAGAAGTCAGACAGACGTTGGCATGAAAGTAAAGGACACAAATTAAAACACATGGCTGCAGGGCTGCAACAGAGTAACAAAACATAATTTCCTTAGAGGCTGCATATTCCATGTGTGAATATTAATCACCAATAAAGTGAATAATAAAATAGCAGCATTTGAAACAAAATGTTACAGAAAAGTCTTCAAAAACCATGGATTAAATAGACCACCAATAAGACCATTCTGAGAAACATGAATTTAAAAGAAAGCTGGCTAAACAACAAAGTTATTTTCAGAAAACTACGTTATTTTAGGCATATCAAACAACATGACAACCAAGAAAAGACCTTAATGGACGAAATAATGCTAGGGAAATGAAAAAGAGGTAGACCATTAAGAAGATGGACACAAGATATCAAAGGCCACCTGAACATGACACTTATAGAAGTAGGAAGATTAGCTTCAGTTTGGCAGGAGTTTCTAAAAGCTGTGACGAATGTGAAACATCATGTTCAGGATAAACTACCTGATGTTGAATCTGAACTAGAAAAATCAAAAACAGTCATCTTTAGAACTGATGTTACGGGTAATACAAATTATTACTAAGTGAACAGTTGTGCTATGGCAAAAGCAAAAACACAAAATTAGGTTAGGTTTGTTCACACAATATTGGTTATGAACTGACATCATTGCACTCCAGGAAGACCCATCGGTGCTGAGTCTCCCCTAGCAGATGATGAAATGTATGCATACTGATAGTTCCTGTGACTGCTGGTTAAACATTCTTCTCGTTCCTCCTGCAGGCATCCCGTATTATTATCACATTTACTACCAAATTTCTGAAAGTTCAGCATTGATGCTTCATCAATCGTGGTTTCACAAACAGTTTCAGCACATCCATTGTCAACACATCATCTATTGGTGCCTGGGATGCAAGTCTGTCAGCTCTTTCATTACTATGAACGCCAGGTTGTCCTGCGCAGGAAAATTGTATGTCGCAGTAGCTCATCTGTAGATCTATTAATATTTCATCTCCTATTAAGTGAGTTCTTCAACAACATTCTTCTTCTTCTGCGTTCAGCATCTGTGATCATGCTATACCGTCAGGCCTGTCGTCAGGACGACGTCCACTGTCCTCTCCAGGTCAGAGCGGCTGCTCCATAGCATTGCATGTGTCCATTCCTTGGGATTATATTTTATTTCTATCATCTCCAGTGTCAATGCTTTTAGTTGAGGTGGAGTTTGGTATTCCTTATTAATTATTCCAGGAACCTGTGTTATTATGGAGACATTCTGGAGACTATTGCCTGGCTCTTCAAAGTCCGTTAGTGTTTCAATTTCATTTGGGAGGTTTGAGAGGATTTCTTTATGTTGTTCATGGAGATCTTTGGAGATGTGACAGAAGCTGGTTCTCTTCAACCTGCTTGTGGTTGATCTAGACATTTGCGCATACATCGGATGGTTTGGCATGCACTTAATCTTTTTCCCATAAAGGTCCATGATGGACCATAACATAGAGAAAGTCCTTATGTTTTTGTTTATTATTTCTATTTTACTTTGTTTTAACTATTTGGTAGTTAGAATATCTAGTAACAATATTACATTAAGATTCTATTGATTGCTGCTTCAACATCATGTGTACATATGTTTCTGATATTTCTGTTTTATCCATGTTTTACTTGTAATTCACTTATCATCTGTATTTAACATTATATTAGTTGACACTTAGGAGAACCTATCTTGTTTAGGACATTGCTTGTCAACTACTGTTTAAATGTTTTAAGCTTCGCTTATAAGTTCAGCAGCATGGTCAGTATGCTGTAAATGGCCAATCACTCTTAGTCTTGGACAGTGAGCTAGTTTGGGTAGCAAGACTAACTTCTGCCTGATGCAGTGATATCGTCTGCATATGTCCATAGTAAAATATTGTTTCTAATGAAAAATGGATCAGAAGTCACAGAAGATTGACTTCATTTTACTTGAGTATCCCCATATGTACTCTATCCCTCTCAATCAAGCGGCATGCTATCTATCTTGAGTTCTACTCAGCAGGTAACCCCAAAGTGTCAAGCAATAATCCTTATGGATCTCTGAAAAGATGCACTTATAAACAAGATATCGTGGCCTCTTAAGCATAACGAAGTGATAGAGAGATCACCTGATTTTTTAGTCATATTGAATCCTTTTATAATACTCTAAACATACAGTGATGTTATTTTTTAAACAAGCATGATTATTAATTCTTTAATTTGTAAAATTATTTTCAGGTTCTTGAACTTTGTGATAAATCTCATGATATAGAAGTAAGTTATTAAAGTAGTTGTAAGGCCTATATTGTAACTTTATAAGATTTCTGACAATATAATGGTATTGTTTATTATGTAGAGCTGTACTGCATAATTACGCTGTAAATGTCACTGTCAAGTTTAGGAATTTAGTTGAGTGGTGTAACAGCTAGGAGAGTAGTTTCAATACATTGGAGACATGGTATAAAGGCTCATACAAAGCAACAAAAAAAAGACACAGAGAACATTGTCTGACTACAATATGCAAGGGCATTCCAGGTCTGTATCAGAAGCTTATTAGTCATCTGCAAATGCATATATATAACTGATTTATTTCTGTAGAGATGTGTTGAAGAAGTCATTAACCACTCATGAAGGATGCATGACAAAAATGATTATTGTGAGGCAATGTAACATCCTGCAACTGTTTACATTGAAGCTCTTTTGTGTGGTAACCAGTGTTGAAATTCTAGTTCAGGGTACAAAGAATAGGGCCGCTGTCTTCTTTTCAGGCATGTCATGTCAGAGGTGACTAAGGAAAGTTGAGGAATAGATTGACAACCTGTTACCCTTGATAAACATCATCATTGTCACACCTTGTCTCAGTTTCTTGCTTTTATCTATCAAATAATCCCCATGGATGACAAAGAAATACACACTAGCAGACGTTGCACCTTTATCCATTTTTAACATACTCCCAAGTGACGGGAAATACTAGATGTGTCATCACTTCAGATGGGCAAACAAATCTGACAACTGAATGATGATATAGTTTGTTTAGGAGTGTGGGGGCCTACTGTGCTACTGGCAGAATGTGGTAGTTCTGGAATACTGACATACTGGAATGCTTACCTTTGGGGAGTAAAAATCAATACACAGTAACTGCGTGAAACGTAACAACAATTAGACTTACGTAAAACACAGGTTTATATTTCGTTTCAATGGGACACGACAGACTATATCTAAAACTAGTGGGAGTAAACATGCATCATTAAACCTCCCTTACACAACATGCCTTTGAAACAACCTTATACATGAGTCTGGATGTTGCCTGTTTGTTTTCGTTGACTCTTTTATTTCTGTAATCCATTGTTTGCAGGTTTTTTTTTACCTGGCTTTGTATTCATTTTTGTCTTTATATTAATGCTTTTTAGGGATACTATCTGATGGTAGTTTTAAAGCATGTTAAAGCCACTTTATCTGTTGTCTTCTGGTGTAATCCATGATTGGTATTGTGTTTGTTAGTCTTCTGATTAGTTTTCTTTTATGCTTCTATCTCTTATTGTTACTACGACGATTCTACGTAGACAAGTCATTTCTTTTGTCACAAGTTTTCTTATAGCTTCTATTGTTAGCATCCACGTTTGACATTGGTAGCATAGTGATGGTATGATGAGCATTTTATATAGTGCAGTTTTAATGTTCATGCTCACATATTTGTTTTTGGGAATAGGAGATAGACCTATCTGCCCTAAGTTCTGTTACGCTGTGGGGCATAATGTTGGATTTCTTTGGTGTTTTTCCCATTTGATGCTATGATACTTTCAAGATAAGTGTAGTCTTTCATCCGTTTAAGTTATTGGTCATCGATGAGAATAGTGTATAAAGACATGTAAAAATAGTGTTTCTTAAATCTATCTATTGTCTTTTCTCTGCTTTTGATGTGAGACGTCGCAGGATTAAATGACGATTGGTTTTTGGGCTATAGCATATTTAGTCGTTTGATATGCAGTAATACTGTGCTGTGTCAGAATGTTGGTAACTTCTTCAATCCACCTTCATGGTCTTCTTCTGAATCTTGCTGTTTCCATTGTCATATCATATGCTCTTACCACTGGCCAATAAGGGTTCATTCTCATTAGATGGCAAAGGCATTTCATTCTGTTGTTCAATATATTTGTCCATTGATGTTGTTCCAATAGTTCTTATAATCTCCTCATTTTTCACATGATCTCTTCTTGTTCTGTTTGATGCATTCTTAGATATCTCATTTCACATATAGTAAGCTTTCTCTCTTGTTCTTTAGTTAGTGTCCATTTTTGACATTGATAACACAATGTTGGGATGAATATTGAATTTATGATTTACTGTCCCATCCCATATAGGGTCAGTGACCCAAAGCCATGCTGAAGTCAGATGTGTCTGGCTGAAAGGCACAGATATCGCAGCAATGCTGTAAACCATGACACAACGCATTCCATTTTGTGGACTACATCCTGCTAATCTGCAGGATTTTGAGAACGAACACAGTAGAAGAAGAAGATCTTATGATTTGACTTTTGGTTTCCATCGGGATATATATGTCTTTCAAAATAGGTGTAAGTTCAAAATTTACGTAATAGGCTTTTACCCTTGTCTCGAGCTCTCTGCCTATTCTCCGTCATCTGCAAAAATGCTGCCAAGATATTTAAATTCCTGCAGAGAATTTTTTAAGTTTCTTAAATAGCATTATTAAATTAAGTTATGAGAATGCCAGTTTTTACATTTCCTGACATTTTTTCATCCCTATAAAGTTTTTCATGGCACTGAGACATAGAATCCAAAACCGGCAATGTCCAAGTAAAACTGGAACATCTGGTCACCCTTGCTATTTTGTTCATAATTGTATAATAACTTACCGTAGTATCTTAAAAGACTTTTCCTTGTGTCATATTATATTATATTATTAATTCAATTGTCTTCTTGTTTAAAGATTCTGGGTCAGTATGGGGATATCAAATGGCATTTCATTGGACATTTACAAACAAACAAAGTGTCAAAAGTTTTAGGTAAGCACTTACAAATATGGGTCAATATGATAATTATTTGCCACTGCAATTTTTGATGAGATTTTTTTTCTGTGACCTATACGATATAGAAAATACCATAGACAGTGCTTCAGACTAATCAAGAAGTGTTACGAACAATGAAAGTGGAAGAAGGATGTCTTTTAAACAACATCATAACAAAAACATACTGAGCTTTTTTTGCCATATTAAGAAATATAACAGTATTTAGGAATTAGTAATGACAGGATCATAGATATACTGGGGTGGTGGGGGGGGGGGAGATTTACCAAAAACAATAATGTTCTTGACTAGAAACTGGCTTCACAGCACACAGGACATTCTCATAAGTGCTCCGCCTTCCGTTCCAGCAACCATCCCAGTGTATGTAGACTCAAAGTCCCGACCAGATGTTGATTGTGTGATTTTCGGGACTTTCCAAATAATTTATTTTTTCTTGCCTCACCTTTAGATACCCCCATTTCTAACATTCTCTATATGTGTATGTTTTCAGCCTCATTGGCATCTTCATCTTGAAATTAATTTATGACTGTCTTTATTAAGTTAGCTTTATCTCTTCTCAGCAATGTGCCATCCATCGCCACATTGCCTGCAAATAAGTCGACTCTCTCATTTCTTCTTACCCCAGCATGACCAGGGCAGTATATCCATGTAATGCTCTGGACAAGTGAGTTCTTCAATAAGTCTCACCATTCTTTTCTCAGCATGAACCTTTCTATCTTGCGCCAGCATGCTTTGAGTATTACCGAGTGTATTGGTGTATCAGTTATCAACCAATTAAGTGCTGCTGTAACTCCCTCAATCTCTATCCTCATGCTTGATGTGACAGTGGAATATGCTGAAGATTTCTCAACCAACTTCATGCCATTTTGTAGGCAACAAAACCCCAACCACTTTTATTTGTGTTTCTGTTAACGGAGCCATCTGTGTATATAATTATGTCTTGTGGTTTCAAGTGTAGCTGGGCAAGTTCATGCACTGTACCCTGGGCCCTGACACCTGTCCATTTTTGACACGCTTTATCTAATTGTATTATTACTTTAGTCAGTGATTTCTTCTCAGTGTCTACCTCCACGCATTCACTGCCCTTTCCTATTTCTTCAAATTCACATATTCTTCGCAGTGTGTCTTCAGCCTCTGCCATTCATGATCTGCCACGCTTGATTTGTTTTCCCTTTGATTCATCTAGACGTTGGTGTAACTGGTGGTGGTCATATTCTGTCACTTTAAGGTACGACCAAACTTGCGCTAACTGATGTCGCACTCTAATACTGGGGAGAGACCAAGCAGAAATCTCATAGCAGAGATGGATGTATCTCTAGTACACCCCAGTACTGCTCTCATTGCCTCATTTTAGACTTTTTCGAATCTATCGACTTGTGTCTGTGACATTGTTAGTAGGCAGAGTCCGTAATCCATGACAAATAGAACCATCACTTGCAGAAGCAGAAAAAGTATCCATTGCTGCATGTCAAAGGTCACCATAACCTTGATAACACTGATCCCTCATTTAACCTTCTAAATAATATTTGTGACATGTTTGTTGAATGAGATACTTCTATCAAAGATGATCCCAAGATATTTAAGGTCCTGTTCTCTTTCAATGAATGAGCCCATGCAACTGACAGCTGGCAGTGTCACTGACCAACCAGATATGCATGTGGTTGCATCTGTGGGTCTCACCAATGGCCCACTAGACAAACCACCCATGCAACAGAAAACCTTAGTAGATGAAATGCTGTTATATTGAGGTTATCTTCTTATAGAAGCTTCATGGCACATCATCTATACAATTATGCTTATTATGCTGTTATTTTGTTGTTGAAATGTGTTTCATGATTACTTGAATATATGTATGCACCCTCTGTGGTTGGAAGGGAGCCAGAGGTGTACTGTGCAGCACTGGGAATGAGGAAACTGACAGCACTGTTTTTTCCTATGGCAAAGACCCATCATAGAGGCACAGTGACTTAGGACGTGACAATCCTTTTGACTTAAACATTTGGTTGCATGCCTGGAGCAATAGAGAAGTTCGGCATAACCAGTAGTCAATTGTTGGTGGGGAATGAGCACAGTGAACCCTATCTTGGCTGCAGTGGCACGGAGCAGTGCATAGGTTGAAACTTACCTTCCTGGAGGTGTGATAGTTATTCTCTGGCCTGGGGTGGGCCGAAAATCCACAGACTTCCCAGTAATATAATGCCATTTAATGGCATTGGGTCAAAGGGCATGAGCCCATGGACCGCTGGATCAGCAACCATCCAACCAACCAACCAGATTATTATTTAAGGAGTACAAGACGACCTTTGCTTTTGAACGATTGATCACAGCATTGTATGTTCTGCACCATATTGACAATTGATCTGGTCCACTCTGTACATTGTCAGCAAAAAAACAATGTCATTTCAATTAACAAACTAGTAGTTATTTATTTCATTAATTAATTTATTTATTTTCATGACCAAGCTTTGTTAATTTATTCGTTCACTGCAGATTTGTATATTTTACTCATGAAATTCATTCTGGTGGATAATTCTTTATGAATTAACTCAGATTGTTTATTTCTTTTCCCAGCTGTACCAAATTTGTTTATCATTGAAACAGTTGACAGCTCTGGTCTTGCAAAAACTATAAATGAGACATTGCAAAGACTAAACAAACAGGGGCATCTTAAGATTATGATTCAAGTCAACACAAGTGCTGAAGAGAGTAGGTTCATACATCAGCATAATAATTATCTTTAGTTTTGTTGTTGTTCTTTTAATTATTTTTTTGTAGCATTTATTTTGCTCTATTATTTGTAGCATATAAAAAATTCAATTTGTCTCTTTTGTACTTATTTGTATGTACATACTTAAAGGTAATGTGAATAAGTGCACATTTATATGAGAAAAAAACTACAAAAATGAGGCAAAGTATGATAGATGGAAAATAATTATGGGCATATCTGGTTTTTTGCAGCACTGAAGAACTCTCCTTACTTCCATAGATAATTATTTATTTCATACTATGCCTTTTAATTTAAGGAATGATATCTTTTCTTGATCATTTTTATGTTTAATATGTATTAACCACCTAATTTAGAATTATAAGGGCATTTAAATTTATGGAATTATCTTAGCAATGTTACATTTACCTTGGTGTTACATTAACAAAATGTAGTCCAGAGAATGGAATACATATCATAGTTTATAGCTTAGCTGTATAGAGATAGTCAACCTATCTAAAGCCCTGCTTACCATCTCCTCGGAAACTACCACTCAGGGATACATTTTGACCTGCAAAGTCCAAGGGCACAGTGGGTGATAAACCATCAGGATGCAGAGTTTGTGCATGGTGCAAAGGGTACTGCATTGCTCTTGACAGACCCAGTGTTAGCAGATCTGCTAATCTGCAGGAGTTTGAGAACGAATGCAGAAGAAGAAGACACTACCCCACTGACTTGAAATTAGAGCTGAAACCTAGTTCTGTGAGGTAGGGCAGACCTCACACTCCTACAGTCTCAATTATAAGACTGTTCGTGGTTGTGGTGAAGGCACAACTGGATTCTTTGAATGTTTTCTGACTAGACTGTACAGAAAAAGTCCAAGAACTTCATTGATGACAAATGACTGAACCATCAGTGTAAAATATTATTTAGAAGGTTATTACATCATTTTCTGCAGTGTTATTTTTAATTAGTACTATGACTTCTCCATTCACTTTTTTGCAACTTCTGTCAAGTGTGATGACTATAGAGAACCAGGCCACTGCAGACTGTTGGGTCACCTTTACCGATTGAGGATCTCATACACAGATGAATGTCCATGCGGATCCGGAACCCAGACTCTGAAACACATAGTTCAGGACTGCCCAACATACAAAGAACAGAGACAGCAGACCTGGCCAGAGGATACAGGCTTGAGGCAAAAGCTATGGGGCAGCCGCTCTGACCTAGAGAAGACAGTGGACTTCGCCCTGATAAAAGGCCTAACAATATAACATGACCACAGATGCTGAACGCAGAAGAAGATGACTATAGAGAAAGTACCACATAATGCAGACAGAATGGGTATCAACTCCGCCTCAAGAACAATTTTAGTAGGTTCACATACTTGTGTGAGAATATCTTTTGCCTGTTCAACCATGATCTAACCCGTGTGAGCCTGGCACCTTTCATCTTATTCAGATCTGGATGAAATTTATCATTTCATAATATATTAAGGTATGCTTGAGCTCATTTTAATTTTAGAAGCTATGGTCAGGAAGTCAAAGAGAAATCTCATTGCTACATGGTTTATCCTGTTGCATCCTAATATGATGCACATGGCCTGATTCTGAATCTTGTCATATGAAAATCTGTGCATCTCTAATCTTGAATATGGCACAAGCTTATTTTATGCTTGAAACAACAAGTTTCTGATACAGTAGAGCAGTGCAAGTATATGTTGCTTAATGCTACAAGTTGCCATTACTCTCAATGGAAAGACCTCTGTAGACTTTGACATGCTATTGGACTATCTTTACCTAGTTATTCTAACGAAATAAAGTTTACTCTTTCATTCTTACTGCAGACAAAAGTGGATGTAACCCAGATGAAGCAATACAGTTGGTCAAGTATGTTAGAGAGGAATGTCCCTTACTTGACCTTGTGGGTCTTATGACCATTGGTGTCTATGACCATGATCCAAGCACACCAAACCCAGATTTTTTGGTAACAACAGTTAATGTACTGATTCAATCTATTATTTAAATAATGACCAAACTTTCGGAGTATATCCGACAAAGTGGAGAGTACTGCAGTAACAAAACTAAGAAACAATAACAACTTTGATAATTTATTGTCACTGATTACTAATATAGAGGAGCATGGTAGCCTAGTTGATAGTGAGCTTGCTTGCTATCACTGGGTTACAGCGTGCCAGATTTCAAAATCACGTCAGGACGAAACAAATTTGGGTTGTGATTTCTCGCTTGACACGACCACTCCTCCAGTTGACTCAGCTGTAAATGAGTACCTGACACATGAGTTAGGAGAGGTAAAAACAGCAAGGAAGGGAACTGGCCACCCCATCCAATAGTTGCTGCGGCTTAGTACATGAAGAGTTATCTTCATCCCCGACGGCAAGCTGCTGTCATAGGACATACCTTTACCTAATATAGATAAAATATAGCAAAAAAATGTCAATAAGTAATAACAAAAAATAAAGGAACAAGGACTATTTCCACGTTATGGTTCAACGAAGACCTTTCTCAAGAAACAACAACAAACCAGAAATAATAGTAGTAACTGAACGTGATTGAGTCCTTTTTTTCAAATACACTAAGATGTGATTGTGAGACCATCCAATTGCATGTGACAGTTTTTTTGGTATTTATTTCTGGTTCATTGTTGTTTTTTGAGAAAGGTCCCTGTTGGACCGTAATGTGGAAAAAGTCCTTGTTCTTTTGGTATTTCTCATTGACATTATTTTTTGTTTATTAGTTATATTAGTAATCTATTATTTAAATATTGTTAAACCGTATAATAATCAGTTATAATAGAAAAATGTTCTTTCATTAGTAGTTTATTGCCATCAACATGTGCTATGCCTACTGGTATAGAGAACTATTAATCTCTCCAAAACTCAATGTCAATAACTTCCATTGTTGGAATCATTCCATGTCATAGTGTTAAACAGTGCAGTGCTTTCTCACTCATTATCCTCTGTAATTTACGAGGAGAAGTACCTACATTTTAACGAAACAAGTAATTTAATTATTTAACAAAATGAAATATCGATAAAGACAGTCGCATTTTACAGTCGATAGAGGCATTGATCATTGATCTGCTGCATTGATCTGTGAACTACGCACTGCAAGTCCCCGCCTTCACGAGTCATCAACTCAAGTGTGTAGCACGCAAACAATGCATCCAGAAGTATTACTAGCGACTTTTTAATCTCAGATTAATTTAACCATTGTCACAACACTGTTTGATAAAAGTTGAAATTTACTTCTCCCCATAATGAACCTTATCCTCTATCTCTTCCCACTAATATCTTCCCATTATCACAATATGCCCAATATCTTTGTTTTCCCATCATATTCCCCAACAAATTATGACTTTTTTCTTTATGTGGTTATTAGAAGCTTCTTTTCTCACTAATCTCTCATAAAACATACAAGTTTTTATATTTTACATATTTTGTATTATATATACTCCTATGGAGATACATGAAAATAGGTATAAGTGCTACCAATGTTTATAAACAATGAGCAACAAGATACAAAGACATTTCAACCAGAAAGTGTCATCAGAACGAAAGCCAGCAGACAACAAACTATACATAGGATCACACATATAGTGATGGAAGGAAGAGAAGGAGATAAGTGAGGGAGAGAAGTGACACCTGCACACATCTCTACTTTATTTCTTACGTGCACATTGGTCTTGTGTTTTCTATAGAAAATTCATAGAATTCGTCTGTAGCATTTGTACTCAAAAGCCTGTAATCTTCTCTCCATGTCCGCAGTGAGTGTCCAACTCTCACAACCATACATCACAACAGAAAGCACCAGCGATTTATGCAGTTTGATTTTCACTCCAACACTGTTGCTTTTCCAAATCACAGTTAACCTTGATACGGTTAAATAATTGTGTAATAATTCATTATGAATAGAAGTAAGAAAGAACATATTAAAATGTTACATAGACCCCATACTGTTATATGGTAGTGAAGCATGGACAATTGACAATATTGCAAGAAAACATCTGGAGGGCACAGAGATGTAGTTTTATAGAACAATGTTGAAAATATCATAGACAGCTAAAAAGAGTAATCCTATAATTCTACAACTGGTCAACTAAAATAGAGAACTTATTAACTGTATTAGAAGATGACAATCACAGTTTCTGGATAATGTCATGAGAAGAGGTGGGTTGGAGAATATCGTTACAACTGGAAAGATCGAGGGTAAGAGAGACCGGAAGACAACGTGAGAAAATGTTGGATGGCTTGAAAGTCTGGGATGATGCAGAATCATCAGAAACTATATTTAAATGTATAACAGAGGACTGTGGAGAGTCATGATCGCCTACGCCAGAAGTCATGGTACCAATAAATGAATGAATAAATCCTTACTTTTCTTTTTTATGTTGTAGCAGTTGTTTTCTTAGCTGCTGTATTTTAAGTTGTTTACTATCTATTAGGCCTACCTTTTATTATTAATTACAGGCTCTCATTAGAATTCGGGCAGAAGTATGTGCTGCTTTGGATATTTCACCCAATGACTTGGAACTCAGTATGGGCATGTCTGCTGATTATGAGCAGGCTGTGAGTAGTCTTTCAGTCAGTATTACTACTATATTAATTTAACATTGTCATAAATTAGTAACCTGTTAAAATTGTAGGGCAGCACTTTAGAAATTTAGGTCGGTGGGAAGGATAGAGCTTCTCTCATGTGATAGATGGCCAAAAATGTTTTTTAAGTCCCTTGGTAATGTTTTCTGAATTCGGGGGCCAGTGCATATAGTACCTTTAGATCATCTTGGCAATGGCAGAAGAAAATGAATTGATTGATTTTGGCTGTGGGCCATATTTGTCCCCACCCCCTAGTGTACATTATAGAAACTTACCCTTGCCAATAATGACAACCACCGCTTACACAAATGTCTGGATTAAACATCCCTGCTACCAAAGTCTGCACTCATTCTAATTAGTACTGAAGAATGTGTCTCCTGTTTCTCACACACGTCATATCAAATTGATGAGTATATATGCATTAAATTTTGGCAGGATTTTTAGTCAAATAAACATTGTTCAGTAACTTGTATTTTGGGATCATCTGGTACAATGAGCATTTGCCATATGTAATCTTTTTTTTAAATGTTCTTTTAGTTTAAGTTCTTCAGAACTGGAGAACATTTTACACATATTTGTATCTATTTCAGATTGAAATGGGAAGCACAAATGTTAGAGTGGGAACAAAAATATTTGGAACTCGTGGTAAACCATACACTAGACCTGCAAACAAGGACTCAGTTATACAAGAAAATTCAGATGATGGATGTTTATGAGTAAATAAAGCATGAAGCACTGAACTCTTCGAAATTCTAATTCTCAGCTAATTATTGCTATTCTAATTGTACTTTCTGAAAAGCCATTGTTGTGAACTTAATGCAGATCATGCATAACAATAACTCCATGTTTCACAGTGTAATTTAAACAGACTCTATAATCTAGAAAAGTCATTTCATGAAGTTTCAGCAAGCATGCTTTAATTGGGCTTGTATCTTGGTAGAGATGATATAATATACATGGCAACATGTAAAAAAGACCCTCAAAGTCATTGAAAAGACTGTACAAAAACAAAAACATGTTGCAGAGAAAGTAATTATATATTTTCAGCGTTCATTCTCAAACTCCCACTGGGTCTCTCTTGCAGCAGGATAATGGTCCTACTAGATTTTCAGCGAGATGTAGTCCAGAGAATGGAAATGCGTTGTGTTGCCGTTTTATGTGAGCCAGTGGCCCAACATATCTGTCTTTGGCAGAGTAATAACATATATAAATTATAATTGTTTAACCTTCAGCACATTGCATTAAAATTATGCAAATTTCCCCCGAAACTGAATTTTTTTTGACAAATTGCATTAGTTTGCAGTGTGTTTGGAAGACGCAAAAACTTTTTTGTTTTTAAAGATTTTAAAATGTAAATAAAGAATTGAATACTGAATCTAATGGTATATGTTTTGTTTGTGCATGTTGATAAGATAACATTCTTCTACATGCTGCCTAGACCTATTGTATTTTTATGTTTCTTCATAACAAAACAAACACTTATAATATCATCTGTAAAAACAAATAAAATGTAGATGTCACTAGCCTTGTCAATCTGTTCTTCACTAGGCCTAGGAATTAGTCCGACATACAACTAAATATATTCAATGCCGAATACATTGCAATGAAATGTCTGTTCTTGGTGTCATTTCTAAATGAAACTAACGTGTTACTAATATCTTCTTTGAAAACAAATGTAATTCTCAAGAATTCATCAGAATCACAATCCATAATTTAATGAAAAAATGGCTTCCATTTTTAACAGATTTTTCTTGATTCGAACAGATAAGTAAAAATTGAATGACCTCTCTGATTATAACCTACTTGGAAATGCATGTAACGGAAGTTAAATCTAGCTTGCCTAGGTAATGCTAATTACCAGTCATGTGAACCTAACCAATATGTAGTTCCTCGTTAAATGAGTGCATAACAATGGGCGACTGAAACAGCCGACCTGTGTATATGGAAAGACATCGATCAGCGTTTTATTCAGTTGACAGCGTGCTACGGGATAATATGAGGATTTAAAATCAATGATTTTAAAATGTATTAAATCCATCTATTTAATTTTTGAAAATATTAGACAGTTTAACAACCTGGCGTGGCATAGAGTCAACAAGTCTAATACATAGTACTAGTGATAGAGAGCTGTGGAGATCCATGATCACCTATGCCAGCTGGCATGGCACCTGGTGATGAATTAATTTTTGTCTCGAAATATTTTTATTGATGCTGCCTCTTTAATATATCTATTTCAAATTTTAACAAAATTATATGTAAATTCCTGCCTTAGAATACATTTACAATGTCAAGAAAGGTATAATTCTGAAAAGGTTATATCATTAATGCAAGGGCTACACTACCAAATATGGTTGTAAAGGTTATATGTATGGGAAAATCCTAGATTGGTAGGTATGCTTTAGATAGTTTGCATAACATACTTGGTCTACTCATGTATCCAATTGTCCATAGTTGTATCAATCTCTCTTTGCTGTTCAGCATAACGTACTTGGTTTACTCAATGTATCCAGTTGTCCATAATTGTATCAATCTCTTTTCGCTGTTCTGTATTGCTGCCATCTGCATATATGTCATTGTAGCATTATTTTATCTATTAGGTGAAATAGAATTTCTTCTTCGTTCATCCTTAAACTCTGCTGATTAGCCAGAGAATGAAATGTGTTGCATCATGGATCACAGTTTGTCTATTATATCTGTACCTTTCGTCCTGACTATAGCATAGCTTATGGGTCACTTTGAACCTGTATGGGATGGACAAGCCAACTCCACCCCAAAACCTCAGTCCCCTCTTATGATGTGCATGGTAGGTAGCGTGTTACTATTTCTTTCTCTTTCCTGCCACAGCAACATTGATTTCTGTCATTCCTCTATATAGATGATAAAATCCTCACAAATTGAAACTACTTTCATATAACTTGGTTACCTTGAAAGTGAAAACCTTCTGGTATCACAGCAAGCAGGTTTCAGACAGTGCTACTCTACTGAAGATCAGGCAATCTACCTCTCCCAAGAGATTGAGGATGCCTTCCAAGAAAAGAAACTGGTACTAGCAGCATGGATAGACCTCAGGAAAGCATTTGATAAGGTCTGGAAAGAAGGGCTCCTAAAGAAATTGTGAAATTGCAGGGTTAGCTCAAGAATGTACAAATGGGTAAAAGCATACCTGCATAATAGAAGAGCCAGGGTACAATTAGATGGTCACAAGAGCAAGAAAGTTCTACTGCGTCATGGAGTCCCCCAAGGAGGAGTCCTGTCACCCATACTTTTCTTGGTTTACATCAATGACCTAGTTGCTGAACTACCACACGGGATCAAAGTGGCAATGTATGCTGACGACCTGGTGATCTGGTGCACGGAAGAACATGCAACAGTGGCCACTAAACAAATACAAAGAGCTATCGATGCCCTAACCTTATGGGCAAATAGATGGTGCGTCAGCATTAACACAGTTAAGTGCAGCACTACACTCTTTACCCTCTCACCAAAACAAAAAGCTGGTCATATCAAGATAGATGGAGAGCTCTTGAAAGAAGACAAACAACCCACATACCTCGGAGTTACTTTTGATGATAAGCTGACATCGAAGCAGCACATAAACAAAGCAACAACAAAAGCCAGGAGGAAGTTAGCTATCCTGAGAAAACTAAGTGGAACCACATGGGGAGCCAGTGGAAATATACTCAGTAAAGTTTACCAGCAAGGCATAAGACCACACCTGGAATATGGTTCAGCTGCGTGGTGTCCTGCATCAAACACCACATTACAAGATCTAGATAAAGTGCAAAACCAGGCACTTAGAATAATGTTGGGAGCAATGAAATCAACACCCATAGCAGAGATGCAGAAAATGGGAAGAATGCAAACACTTGGCGAACGCAGAGACACAAAAGTACTAATTCAAGCAGAAATGTTTCAGTGTATGCCAAGTCATCCAATGAAGGAAAGATTCCAAAATCTAGCAATGGGGCGACTGAAAAGGAGCAGCTTTATCCATCAAGCAAAACGACTCCATAGACAAATTACAGACCTACCTGAAGTTGACAGCCCCTTACGGTCTGTACCAGAACAAACCCCGTGGAGTGAAAGCCATGGAATGCCAATATACATTCAGACCCATGTGAAAGGAATACTAAGCGAGGACGAACAGAACAGTGTGCAGCGAAGGACAGTCACCCTCAGTTTCCTGGATGAGGAATATCCACAAGATATATGGGTCAGAGTGTACATAGATGGGTCAGCACAGAATGCTGTGAGGAATGGAGGTGCAGGTGTATATATAGAATATCCACACAAGCATAGAGATACAATCAGAACACCGACAGGAAAATTCTGCAATAATTATGATGCAGAAATCCAGGCAATTAGTGTGGCAGCTAAAAAACTGCTGAACTCCAACTCAGGCCTACAGGATGTGGTATTCCTGACAGATGCAAGGTCAGTACTTCAAGCTCTCCAGTTTGGAAAACTAACAGACTTGAAAAAACTACTTAGCGAATTGTCTTACCAGTATAGGGTAACCATGCAGTGGATACCCTCTCACTGTGGAATACCAGGAAATGAAAAAGCAGACCAACTGGCTAAGGAAGGTGCTGCCGAAGACCAACCAGATATACCAATCACCTACCATCAGAAAAAACAGATGATCAAGTCAATAAGAAAGCCACAAACACCAACACAAGATGACTATCATATTATGAACAGACCAGAACAAGTTATAATTCTACGTCTCAGAACAGGACACAACCGACTCCGCAGTCACATGTATACAAAGTTCAAGATTGGCAACACGGCCATGTGTACATGTGGACAGGCAGCACAGAGTGCCAAACATATACTTCAAGAGTGTTCTGAGCATGAAACGCTGAGGCAGACATATTGGCCAGAGGAAACAACACTGGAATCAAAGCTCTATGGGACACTGTATGAACTACAAAAGACAGTGAGTTTTATTAAGGAGACAGAATTACAGATATAGACTTGTTTCAAGTGAACGAAAGAAGAAGAAAAATATAACTTGGTAAAGTTCTCTACTATGAATGTGGAGCTACATTCTTTCATGACCCCACAAGCTGTCTAGAAATCAGCTAAATGCAGCACTAAATCAAAGATTAATATATGCTACAGTTGCGTGATCAAATTGACTCCCAATTAACTAGCATAATTTGTGTGTGATGTGAGCCAATATGTCCCTGGGTGACAGTTCCAGGAAGGAAATGTATACAGGTAATTGGACTTGGGTTAACCACATCTATCTCATATGAGATGTTTTGCTGACAGAGAACATCTTATGTAATTAGATGGTCTATTATCCCTTGTGTCCGCAGATAACTCTTTATCAACTGAGAGCATGATTCTGGCATAGAAAACACTAGACAGTAGAATGGTTCATCTTCTTAGCTGACGTTTCGTACCTTATCATCTTGAACACATCTTGTTTTTCAAGTTCTTGTTTTTACACACATTTTCTGTGGACTGAAACAGTTTGAATTCTTGTCTTTTGATCTTATGTGTAATTGATTATTATTCCTTATCAATCTACACAGCTCAGAGCTGATCTCTAAAGCATTGACCACGTGTTTCGCAAGAGTTTTGAAGTACCTGTTATCAGAATGCACCATCAGGAGGCGCTTGTAGGGTCTTGATTATCCACTAGTCCTACAAATAGCACAAGACTTATGCACAGCCCTTTGCATACCACTTCAGTTGTGAATGATTAATATTACTGTGCATATTGGAATGTTGCAGAATGACAAGATTTGTTCAAACTTCCACATAAAAAAATATATATACAGACTTTGATGTATAGGGTGGGATACCTTCAAACCTTCTTAGTCACTTCCTATGACGTATTGCAGATCAGTGTTGCAATTCTTTGCGTCAGCACACAAGCACATTTATTTGTCATTAGCCACAATTTACAAATAATCTAAAAATAAAACCCCAAAGAAACAACTTTTAAGCAATAAGTTTTTGTTATAAAAACATTTACTGCTGAGAATGTATATCATACAAACTAACGGACACAATAAACTGAAGCTTCTTATTAACAAGAATAACATCTAAATAAGAACAAGAAATGTGTAAATAAACTTGAAATGAATATCACAAGTACATATGACTGTGTAGTTTCTGATAAACTACTGCAAAATGTGGCTGTTATAAACTTTCTATTTCATTAAAAAAACTGTGGTCAAATATATTATTTTGATAACTTTGTCTTTATCTAAACCGTTATTTAGTATTTAAGTAAGCTGTTATTTAGTGCTTATAGTGGCAGGCAACAGTGTTGACATTCCTTGTTCTTGTCTTTGCCTCGGCAACACACGTGAGGGCCTGTACCAACTCTCTCTTTTACCAAGATGGTCTAAGTCTAATAATATAATCTCAGAACTTTGGGTTCGTTTTACTTTGATAATTTAAGTCTAAGACTGTACTTTGATCTGTTAAGTCTAAGACTGACAAAGCTTGTGTTCTTTCAAATGTGTAGCACTTTGTCATTGTCAAATCATTAAAAAGGATAATTCATCAATGTGTTGTTTTATACTCCTTGTTATTGTTTTCACAGTAATAAAGCTAATTTGGTTCATGATTTTCACATTTAAAAAAGTTATAGTTTTCACATTAAATTGTTTCATTTCTGTCCACTGAAGTCGGGTGTGTTGGGCCATTGGCGCAAATAAAACGACGACACAACACATTTCCATTCTCTGGACTACATCCTGTTGTAAATCTAGTAGGATCATTGTCCTGCTACAAGAAAGATCCAGCTGGAGTCTGAGAATGAACGATGAAGAAGTTTCATTTGTAGAACAATGACATAATAATTTCTTAGCTAGCCGAGATTCTTTTGATAACACAGATGTAACTGAAGAATTGTACCATTGGTTAATTTCCACAATCCTCAATAGGGATTGATATGGCTCAGTGGTTAAAGCACTGGCTTCCTATTCTGGTGATCTAAGGTTCAATATGCAGATGAACTGGTAAATATTTTTTGAATCATCAATGGTTTCTAGGTCAACTCAGCCTAAGGAAATGGATACTAGGTCTCCTGCGAAAGTAAAAATGGTGGGCATTATCCTGACCACGTCATCCTTAGTTATGTTGATAAACAGAATAGGAATTTACATTGTATTTCACAATATGCCTCAAAAGCATGAAAAAATAAACACAATCTTCAATAGCTTCAGTTTCACCTACTGTGATATTTACAAACCAAAATAGTTACAATGTAATACACATGCAATTACATAAATGACCATGTAAAAATTACATTATGTTCTTTTCAAATCTAGGGTTTTAGACATATTTACTCATGGGTTATTATTCATATACTCTGCGATTTCAATCCAGACTCATAACTCTTATATTTTCAGTGACTGTCCTACACTGAAAATGATAATACAACAAAAATTATATAAAACCAGGAGGTAAGTATTTACCACTATCAATTTAATCTATTACATCTCTCTGTTAACGGAAATGACATAAAACAAAGTATGATACTGTTTTCAAACTATGATTATGTCTAGACAACTCTCCAGTCATGGATATGATGTGATTTCTCTCCCTTCCCCATTTTTGTCATACACACATACACAAATAATTAATGAACAATTACAGGATTTGGTCCCTGATATTCAAAGGAAATATTTTCACTATTTTGTGCCAATCTTCTGCTTCTTCAGTCAGATTCCCAGATAAGTGCAATGTCCTGTGGCCCCTCTCTGGTTGCTTACAGACATAACAAGAACCTCAGGGATATCTTGGTCTACAAATGTCTCAAGCATGACATCTCAAATGCTTTTGGCACTGTCAGCTGCAGACAAAGTATATGCAACATCTGTGCCTACGTCACACAGACGCAGGTCTGTCACATTACCTAAAGCCACTTTCATATTTGAAGGGAGTTTTATGTGTGTACAGCAATGTCAGTTACATCATCAATTGTAAAATTTGCTCCATAACATAAGTAGGAAAGACAGGTCCATATCTGCATAGAATCATCCACCATTCTGGTACTCCTGTTCCTGTCAAATTCAACAACACATCATTGGGGTGCTCATGATGTCCAGGTGACTGCCATTAAATCATGCTCCTTGGATGACCAGATACAATATGCACTTAAGAACCTGTATATCCACCAATTGGGTACACTACAGACTTTTAGGATTAAAATGTCATTCCTACATTTAGATGTCCTGTCAATTTTCTGTTTGTTTCATTGCATTTCTATCCTTCTAGTCTGTACATTTCCAGTTATCATTCAGTTTTGCAGTATTTATCCTTTTTAGCTTTGTTATGTGATCTTCAAAAATGCCATTCTTCTTCAGCATTCATTCTTAAACTTCCGCTGGATCTCTCTTGTAGCAGGACAATGCTCCTACTAAATATCCAACAGGATGTAGTCCAGAGAATGGAAATGCGTTGTCGCCGTTTTATTTGCGCCACATCCGTCTTTGGTGGTTGGAAAATGCCATTCTATATTCATGTTTTTTGTTTTCTTGATAAGCGTCTTTTATGGTAGTCAAAATATTGATAGTGTGCTTTCCTATGTATTGGCAGTGATTAGAAAAACTTGATTACCTTGTTTCCAGGTTTCGACTAATCTGTGTCACACAATTTATCACCAAACCCAACTTTGGATGTACTGAATTATATAGTTACAGGGACTTCTTGTTTGTCATTTGTTGACATAACCACATTGACTTCTTGTTTGTCATTTGTTGACACAACCACATTTTCTTGTTTGTCATTTGTTGACACAACCACACTAACTTCTTGTTTGTCATTTGTTGACACAACCACATTGGCTTGATTCTTGACTAGGAACAAGTGTCACAGCACTGGGAGCATTCCCATATATGCTCTGCTTGTTGTTCCGTCAGCCATCTAAAAGTGTATCACATTGACTTCTCTTATAAAGGTGGAGGCCTGTCTCATGTTTGTGACATTACTAACATTTGAAATGTGAGTTTAAAAAAATATAACAATGTGACTTGTCAATCATGTTCAAGAAGTTTCTAAGATGAGTTGGCTTCCTCATTTGTCAAAAATAAAAAAAGCTTAGAATTGCACACACAAAAATATTAACAGCTTTATTGTAAAATAGTAGCACAACAAATATATCAAATAGCTTTAATCACAAAATAGAAATAAAAGTCATATACACGAAAAAAGACACAGTCAGAACATCTACTGCATTCACTCTAAAATTCCTGCAGATTAGCAGGATCTAGTTGAAATGAGATGTCATGGTTTACAGTATGGCTGTGGTATCTACGCCTTTTAGCCTGACAAATCTGACTTCAGCATGGGTTCTGGGCAATTTTGACCCTAATGGGATGGGAACAAACAATTTTATCCAAAACCTCCTTAGTCGCTCATACAACATGCACAGTAGGTAACAAAGTTGCTATTATTCCCTCCTCCCTCCCACCCGGGCCCAGCACTACATGAGCGAGCAAAACTGATAGGATTTCTGATACATCATGTTCACTATATCAAGTAAAACAGCATTAACATAAATGTCTAATAAATTGTATATGAGACATCAAAAAGGAAACATCAACTACAAAACACATAATAAAGTGCTTATATTTATAATATGGTGCATTCTTATCACATAGTACACTGTAAATCAATAGAAACATCAATATAAGTTTTCTTTGGTATACTTAAAACACTAGACAAAGCAGAAAATTCATGGACCAAATGACTGCACTCAAACTATTTTGTAGAAACTTGTTACAGTGAAATGTAAACCTAGTGTGGTCCAATATTTTATATATATTTATGTTCGTTTATGTTTTACAATAGTACAGTATAAATTTAATAACTGCATATTTTTACAGAAGTACTTCTTGTTTACATAGGCAAAGAGTTGATGTGTCAACATTAACACAGATAAATGAAACTCTACAATCTTTACTCTCTGCAAAAATTGAAAACTGGTATCAGAGTTAAATGAAGAGTTTCTGAAATGAGACATACAACCCACGTATCTCAAAGTTACTTCTCAAAGAAATTCATTCTCAAACTTCTGTAGATCAGCAGAATGTAGTCTAGAGAACAGATTGAATTGTGTCATGGTTTACAGCTTAACTGCGATATCTGTGTCTTTTCCTGACATATCTAAATTTAGTATGGCATATGGGTCACTTTGACCCTTTATGAAATGAACATGAGGACAGCCAAATTCCATTCCCAAAACCTTCTTAGTCGTCTCTTACTTGCCTGGTAAGCAACAGCATCGCTATTCTTTGTTCCCTTTTCAGGCCCTGGCAACACACAGGCGGGAGTTACATTCAATAATAAGGATGATATAGAAGCAACACATCAATAAAGAAATGATAGTATGTGTTCCAGAAATAACACCTTATACAAGTAGGAAACAAGAGGATAAATTAAAAATTCTTGACACTAACGGGAATTGAACCAAATCCGTTCTAACGGCACTGAATCTAAAATAACACCAGACTTTGAAACGTGTATACACAGATTTCCATAGCCTAAGTTGTTGGCAAAGTGCTGATGATGTTATTTTGTTGTTTTGTGTAGAGTACAAAATGTGGAATGCAAATAATTTAAGGAATGCCCGGTTTATTCATATGAAAGAATTTAATAACAGAAATTTTTAAAATCAATGTAACACTATAAATGCATTTAATTCTGGTAAATCAATGCATTTAATTTTCTATTTGCAATAGTTCGTCGTATTTCATGTGTTATGATTAGAATTAGCAGATGTGTTTACAATTTGTAGCAGAACTGACACTGAAAATAAGGACATACATATTTTTGAGTCATCATCAACATCATCAGGTGCTGGCAAAGGCGATCATCGCTCTCCACAGCTCAGTCTCCAGTATTATGTGATTATTATTGAGTACTCGCGTTTTTTGTCTAAGCATGAAACCACAACTTATTCTAAATAAACCTGTGTCATAAACATAATCATTTTCAGAACATGTAACGAAATGGTTACATCCAGAAGGAAACATCCTCCAGCATTTCTCTTCTGATTATACGATAAAACATGATAGCTGTTTTTTAATGATGTGTATGCTCACATCTCCTATTAATGACTAATAAATTTTATTGTTTTCTGCGTAACATAAGACTGGAATTATCACTCTCCACATAGTTTTTATAGTGTCATTTAAAAAATAATATTACATTGCAGCACTACCTGTATAAAACATCACTTTATAGGTCAAGTAACCTAAAAACCATGTTGAGGTCAGATGTGTCTGGCCAAAAGGCACATATATCAAGCCAAACTGTAAACCAAGGCAACACATTCTATACTACATTTTTATAACTAGTTGGAATTGAGAATAAATATGTTTAGTTTTTGTTCCCAATATTATTGCATTGGTTTGAATAAATGATTATTTCATATCAGTTGTTACAAATTAGTTGACTAGTTTTAATTTTAGAATAACTGCAAGTATATTTATCACAATATGTTTAAATGCAAATTTCATTTCATAAATTACTGTGTATAAGCTGATAATTTTTTGACATTTATCCAAACTTTATTTAGGGGTTTCGACCTATGCACGAGTACAACACAATTTAAAAAAAATTTAACACCAAAGTCAAATCGCGGTAACAGAGTGCGAAAAAAACTTACTGGTTAAAAATATACTGTATTAAAGTCGAGATAAAATGCATAGGGCTATAATATACCAGTATTTCATGTTATTTATTAATCGAAATAGTTATTGTCTGTGGAAAACACAAATGAAATAGACTACTCCGATCTACCAGTAACTCATGTTTATCATCTAGGCCTAGTCTACCAGGTAGTGTTTTGGTAGATACTTCTATAGTTATAGACAAAATTAAAGTTGGTTTGACTTGCGTACAACAAAATGTTTAAACAAAATTAGTTGTAGAAACATAACATAGGAAAAAAATTACCTGTACCAGTAGGCCTACAAACAGTCATTCAAATCCTTCCAAGTTGGAATTCTACTGGAAAAACAACATCAGTTACCGGTAGGTGAAATCCCTGATGTAACAATTACTAACTTAGCGGGACTATCACAAATCTCCTCCTCGTCCGAAACAAGGGGTAAAGTTGAGCAAGAGATAGGCAGAAATACAAGTGGGAGAGTAACATCACGTGGTGAACAAGCTACAGTCTAGCAGAGTGCACCACCAAGACAAAATATGGTAGGTTGGATATCTGTTGCAGTTAACCTTCGTTGCGGAGACGGAACTTTATGATAATGAACACTACCTAGACTAAACAAAGGAACTTCTTTGCCACACACTTTCCACATCGCAATATACCACAAATAGGAAGTGTGATGTTTTACAAAAGTTACAGTATGCACAAACTTTGACCGTCTACTATGCTATTAATACCTGTGTACATAAAATATAAACATGACCTCAAAGGCCGGTGTTGATTATTTTCGTGAATGTCGCTGGTCGGCCTTCTCTATTTTTGACATGCAACTCCAAGTATATAAATCCTGAGCTGGAGGGAAGGGGAAGCAATGGAAATCAATAGTGAAAGGTCTTTTCTGTCCCTCTTGCTTTTGAAAAGTGGTTTCAAACATATCATTCCGCCGTAATTGATACCCACAGGTTATTTTCACAATCATCTCTCATGTTTATTACCATATATTTCCTAAAAGGTAAACATATGGTAACGAAGCTCAAGGTCTTCTGTATCCCATAAAAACAAATGGTGCCCATTTCACATCATTTTTTTAATTGTATGTTTCCCCTTTAGACTTTACTGTCTGCTGTAATGTCACTTGAACTCTACGGTCTGATAGTAATTACTGTTCACTACCTCGCAGGACACTGAACACAATTCGTCGGCGCACAAACAATTCATCCGGGAAAGTACTGTATGTTGTTCCACAGTGTTGCCACAATCAATAGACGTTGTTCATGAGTCCCGGGTATTAAGAAAATGTCAGAGTTTATGCATCCAAGTTAACACTGTGGCCAACATTCTTGACTGAATAGGGAAAGCCATGCTATATTATCTCTGATGTATTGTTCTCAGAATACAGTGGCCCTATTCATTCCTACATGTAATGTGAGTGGGACAAATAAATGGAATGACCTTGTGTCTTACAGTTGCTAAAGTTTGTGTTAATGTCTACTTAACATGTCCACTCATTCTTATGATGAGATTCCACAGTATTATTACCTGCATTGTTACATTATTCCTATGTTGGTCTATAAACAAATTTTAGACTTTGACACTTTCGAAATGCCATAATAACTTGCTCGATTTATTATCCATGGGCTTATACACTGCAATTTACGGTACATACATAATTTATATATAATACAAAGATTTATCTATATCAAGAAAGCTACTACCAATAAATACTAATAACACAGGGTAGACATATATACATATATGTACAATACAAAACAGAAGTAGTAAATAAAAATATTAAATCATAAACACAATAAAAATGAAGTGATTTACCACAATTACAAAGTAATAAATATCACTGATAAATAGTGGCATAAAGCAGGTGTGTGTAAAGTGACCACAAGATAATTCTAATGATTTTATAAAACAACTCTATTACACACAACTTAAAATGTCAGAATCAGTATTTTCCTTATCCTTGACCCAGTTGCTTTATTTGGTTTTAGGCCCTGGAATAAAACAATGTTGCAGAAAGTTTTTTAAATACTGACAGCAGACAAATTTGGCTTTGGTCTTTGCCTGACCAATGTCTTGGAATCACACTGGCTGTAGAGGATTGTATGAGGGTATGATTTACATTGCAGATGCCTAGCTATTATGTCAGTGGTACTGGTCTTAGCTGGCTCTATGCATTCATTCAACAATTTTGTGAAGAGATCTGCTGACAGCAGTTGTGAAACAATCAAATGATTGAATTGTTAGTTTACAATTTACTAACCTAATTATAATAATACTAATGTTTTCTTCTTTTTTTGTGTGTTTCATGGTCATGTGTTGCACAGCATGGTCATAACGAAGATAAGTATGTGCACCCAATTCCTCCACACCAGAAGCGCTGATGCTGCTTCGACTTCAATAGACTTGGACTGATTTTTTTGTTAGTGTCCTACACATAGATACTGAAGCTAATCAAGAAGAAGACAACACATGATAATGTTGTTATTAATATTTTTCTCACCTTTTCATCTATCCTGTGCACTATTTGTTATTTTCACAATTGTACCAGCATGCCAGAAAAATAATCATCTTGCATACTAATTGATATCTGCTGAAAGAAACTGAGTAGCTAGTCTGTTAAAAGTTCTTTTAAGCAAAACAATCAACAATGAATCCCCTGCAGATTTTCAGCTGTACACAACTGGAAAGAAACAAAATTGGTGATACAAATTTGTGCACTTGTAGATTGAGCTTAGCACTTCAGGACACATCCTACATGTATTGTCATGTTATACAGAGAAGGATAAAATATAGTCAACAAGAAAGCGCTACATCTAAATCCAATGTACCATGAATAGTCAGAAGTGAACTGCACAGTTCATTTAAGCTATTGGTGATGTGATCTAATGATTGCCAGAACTATGAAGATATACCTCCACAAGTTCATATCTCTAATGCTATTAATTTTAATGTTCCTTTTGCACACTATTAATTTAAGCTGTCCATTATCTTCTCTTCTTCATCATACGCCTTCTATTCATACTACCAGACATTAGTGTGTTAAAATTTCTGCTTTCAATATAGTGCGCAAGAATTTATTTTCCCTCTTGTTCATGTTTGTGAAGAGCTTTCCTTTATTGTTTTTTATTTTGGCACATGAAGATTGGTCCTTTTAGCCGTCAATGGGATTCTTAATTTCTTCTGTACGACCTCATTTTTCTTGCATCCACCTTTTGTTCATGATGTGATTCCAAAATTCAGGAATAGCACATACTAGATTCGGAACAGAAATACACACAAATGTGAAAACAATTTATTTATAACGTAAGGGATTAAAGTCTCTCAACCAACATCCCATAATTTATACAGTATATAAAAGCATTTTATACCAAAATAAATTGGTTATAAATTGAAAGTTGTGAATGTGGTGCAAATTGACAAATGTATTATTACAAAAACTATATAGCACAGTGAACAATGGACATATATGTGTATAAATTATATTAACTGCAGAACTGGTTTCCCAGTGTATGCTCTTGTGACCCTCATTGGAAAAGAAAGAATAAATCCACTTCATCTCATCAATCATGTTATAAGAGTACAGATGACTAAGGATGATTCTGCATTGTAATAACAGCATTATCACATACAACAAATAACACAGAACATGTAAGTGAATTTTAATGCTTTGGCACAGGTTTCTTGAAAGGAGGCCAGTTGTAATATACTTCTGTTAGAGCATAAGACATAAGATAGCACTGACAAATGAATAAATAGTAAATTCTGGTGACATACTTACTCTAGAATGTATAGTCTTGTTTATAGTTTCTCTGACCCCACAATTCTGGAGACATACTCTCTCTAGAATGTATAGTCTTGTTTATAGATTCTCTGAACCACAATTCTGGTGACATTCTCTAGAATGTTTAGTCTTGTTTATAGACTCTCTGACCCCACAATTCTGGTGACATACTCTCTCTAGAATGTTTAGTCTTGTTTATAGATTCTCTGACCCCACAATTCTGGTGACATACTCTCTCTAGAATGTTTAGTCTTGTTTATAGATTCTCTGACCCCACAATTCTGGTAACATACTCTCTCTAGAATGTATAGTCTTGTTTATAGATTCTCTGACCCCACAATTCTGGTGACATACTATCTCTAGAATGTTTAGTCTTGTTAATGGATTATCTGAACTCACAATTCTGGTGACATACTCTCTCTAGAATGTATAGTCTTGTTTATAGATTCTCTGACACCACAATTCTGGTGACATTCTCTAGAATGTATAGTCTTGTTTATAGATTCTCTGACCCCACAATTCTGGTGATATACTCTCTCTAGAATGTATAGTCTTGTTTATGGATTCTCTGAACTGACAATTCTGGGCAAATTGATCTGCCAGCAACCAAGGAAATGTTTAAACATACTCAGATTTCTCTTTCATTGTCATCTTTTTGCCTTTTACATTTGATTAATTTCTATTTCTCTCAGATGACGCTCAGTGACGTGGATAATAGACAAGACTTTTCCATTAGTAATTTGTCCATGCTGTAATGTCTTATTATAAGGAACCAAAAAGAGTTTCCATGTTATGATCTAGTATACAGTAGTAAACCTCATCCACTTTCAATATTCATAATAATTTATCATTCCTTTTGTTGACCATGGTATTCTCAAAATGTGTCAAAAAGAGCAAATATTTTTTGCCCGTTTTATTAAGTGTTCCTGCTTCATAGCTATAACTGCTACTAATCAGATATGATATAAATTAAACCTGACATTATTTACTACAACTTAACAACAGTGCAAGAGAACAAAAATAATATCACAAAAGAAACATATTTATTAGAAAATAACATTTCTCACTAAAAAATATTTGTCTATCCTTGGGACTAGGATGTAAGCAGTATACTTTTAATAAATCAAGTATTTATAGTGTAAATGTAAATATTTCACAGATTCAAATCATTAAATAAATACCAGTACGTAATTATAATAAATCTTCTATTTGTTTACATTGAGAAAGGAACTTAAGTATGACTTATGGCTTACAATAAAAAGTCATCACAACCTATTCATGTGAAAAATAAATGCAGCATATAGTGAAATATTCAGGGTGAGCCACTTAGAAACAGCGCCAGCTAAATTTCAGTGTTGCCATATATATATTTAAAAATTATGTACGAAACTTTCCCTGGGTAAATTTCAGTTGCCATGTAAATATGCCAAAGCAAAAATTAGAACATGAGATAAACCTTTTCAGCCAACAGAATATATAAATAACAGGCAGGGCATACCCATATATGAGGAAGAATATTTTAAAGACCTCTTACATATACCAGGAAATAGACATAGAGCAACATTCAAAACAAGAAATGCAAATGAAGAACCTGAAATCCTGGAACAAGAATTCAGAGAAGTCATCAAGAACAACCCAAAGAATAAATCAGCTGGAATTGAAGGAATAGCAACCATAGCAATACAGACCTGTGGAGAGACTTGGTTACTTCATATCTTCAGAAAGACTTGGAAAGGGCTGTCCCAGTAGGCTGACAAAGAGCCATCATAGTACGAATATGGAATAAAAAAAAGGAAGAGAGCAAAAATATGGCACCCTACAGGAGGTAATTCCCTGCTTAGCTATGGTAAAATGTTCGCTAAGATTCTTGAAAAATTGATAAGAACTATTGTGGATCCAGTGCTTAGTACGAAACAGTTTGGGTTTAGAAAAGGAAGAGAGTGTATAGATTCTCTATGACAATTTAATGAAAAGATAATAGAATACCAAAAACCAAAGGAATATTGCTTTTATAGATTAATTATAGAATAAAAGTACCATTATTAGACTGTGTAAGAGCCATAAACAGAGATAGTAAAAATACAGTTAGAATACGTAAAGGACTCACAAAGTGGTTTTCAGTAACATCAAGAGTTAGGGGGTGTCTTAACACCACTATCGTTTATTATTTATATGGACAATATTAACAAAGCAATAAAAACACCACTAGACGCATACCATCCAAATTACCTTCTTCTTCTTCTTTCGTTCACTTGAAACATGTCTATATCTGTAATTCTGTCTCCTTAATAAAACTCACTGTCTTTTGTAGGTCATACAGTGTCCCATAGAGTTTTGATTCCAGTGTTGTTTCCTCTGGCCAATATGTCTGCCTCAGCATTTCATGCTCAGAACACTCTTGAAGTATATGTTTGGCACTCTGTGCTGCCTGTCCACATGTACACATGGCCGTGTTGCCAATCTTGAACTTTGTATACATATGACTGCGGAGTCGGTTGTGTCCTGTTCTGAGGCGTAAAATTATAACTTGTTCTGATCTGTTCATAATATGATAGTCATCCTGTGTTGATGTTTGTGGCTTTCTTATTGACTTTATCATCTGTTTTTTCTGATGGTAGGTGATTGGTATATCTGGTTGGTCTTCGGCAGCACCTTCCTTAGCCAGTTGGTCTGCTTTTTCATTTCCTGGTATTCCACAGTGAGAGGGTATCCACTGCATGGTTACCCTATACTGGTAAGACAATTCGCTAAGTAGTTTTTTCAAGTCTGTTAGTTTTTCAGACTGGAGAGCTTGAAGCACTGACCTTGCATCTGTCAGGAATACCACAGGCTGTAGGTCAGAGTTGGAGTTCAGCAGTTTTTTAGCTGCCACACTAATTGCCTGGATTTCTGCATCATAATTATTGCAGAATTTTCCTGTCGGTGTTCTGATTGTATCTCTAGGCTTGTGTGGATATTCTATATATACACCTGCACCTCCATTCCTCACGGCATTCTGTGCTGACCCATCTGTGTATACTCTGACCCATATATCTTGTGGATATTCCTCATCCAGGAAACTGAGGGTGACTGTCCTTCGCTGCACATTGTTCTGTTCGTCCACGCTTAGTATTCCTTTCACATGGGTCTGAATGTATATTGGCATTCCATGTCTTTCACTCCACAGGGTTTGTTCTGGTACAGGCCTTAAGGGGCTGTCAACTTCAGGTAGGTCTGTAAGTTGTCTGCGGAGTCGTTTAGCTTGATGAATAAAGCTGCTTCTTTTCAGTCGTCCCATTGCTAGATTTTGGAATCTTTCCTTCATTGGATGACTTGGCATACACTGAAACTTTTCTGCTTGAATTAGTACTTTTGTGTCTCTGCGTTCGCCAAGTGTTTGCATTCTTCCCATTTTCTGCATCTCTGCTATGGGTGTTGATTTCATTGCTCCCAACATTATTCTAAGTGCCTGGTTTTGCACTTTATCTAGATCTTGTAATGTGGTGTTTGATGCAGGACACCACGCAGCTGAACCATATTCCAGGTGTGGTCTTATGCCTTGCTGGTAAACTTTACTGAGTATATTCCCACTGGCTCCCCATGTGGTTCCACTTAGTTTTCTCAGGATAGCTAACTTCCTCCTGGCTTTTGTTGTTGCTTTGTTTATATGCTGCTTCCATGTCAGTTTATCATCAAAAGTAACTCCGAGGTATCCAAATTACCTAATTGAACTGCTCTTTGCTGATGATCAGTGTCTACTCCAAAGTTCAAATGAAGAGCTGCAAGATCACATAAACCTACTCAATGAAAGCTACATCAATCACATCAAGTAAAAACAGAAGTAATAACTATAGGCAGAGAACCGAATACAATCAACATAAAGATAAATAATCAATTACTGAAACAAGTACAGAAATTTAAATGTCTTGGGAGCATTCTTACAGAAGACAGAGGGATTGAGACAAGAATTATTGAAGAATAATAATTCTTGTCTCAATCCCTCTGTCTTCTGTGTTCATTCTCAAACTCCTGCTGGATCTCTCTTGTAGCTTGACCATGGTCCTATTAGATTTCCAGCAGGATGTAGTCCAGAGAATGGAAATGTGTTGTAGCCGTTTTATTTGCGCCAATGGCCTGACACATCCATCTTCGGTGAAGACAAGAATTCAATTTTGCAATGCAAATCTATCCCGATGGAAACCAAAAGGCAAAAAATAAATTCATTCTTCATACAAACATTGTGTTATCGAAGTCAGACATGGACACTAAATAATAAATGAGAAAGCTTACTACTGTGAAATAAGATGTCTAAGAAAAGCAGCAGTCAGAAAAAGAAGAGATCATGTGAGGAATGGATTACAACCACTGTTGGAACAACATGTGTGGTCAAATATATTGAAAAATAGAGACTGAAATTGTTTGATCACTTAATGAGAATGAACCCTTATTGGTCAGCGGCAAGAGCCTACAACATGAAAATTGAAACAGCAAGATGCAGAGGAAGACCAAGAAGGATTGAAGGAGTTACCAACATTCTGAGACATATGCACACATACTGCATATCAAGTGAGCAAACTTGTTGAAAACCGATCATCATTCAATCCTGCCACACCTTACAAAAAAAACAGAAAAATCAAGAGATATAGATGTAAATATATAAAAATCATAGCCAGTGTATGAAACTTTCAGAATCCTGAGTATAAGTTATACCATAACTATAAAAATCATAGCCAGTGTATGAAACTTTCAGAATCCGGAGTATAAGTTATACCATAACTATAAAAATTATAGCCTGTGTATAATACAGCTGACGGGAATTGAACCAGGTCCATTCTAGCAGCACCAAAATGTCTTGCAACTCAAGTAAACTTGTTTTCTATGCTTGCCCAAAACAAATGTAACCTCACTGAGAATGTATTCAAATCACTGAGAATGAACCAATCGATACAAGGACTATTACAACAACAATGTACATCCCGTACAAAAATTGAAGTATCCTCAGGAACACAAACATAGAACATCCATTTTCGTAAATAAAGGACCTATAGTCCTTCTTGTAAACATAAATAACATAGAGACAGAACAATTTTGCTTCAAATAATAGCTTATACAAGTAAATTCAAGCAGGAAGCATGAGGATAAATGAAAATAACTCTTACAGCTGACGGGAATTAGAGCAATCATATGATACATATCTGGCAATATCAGAACTGTTTTTAAGTGGTTCACCCTACAGTAGCTGGAAGCATTTATATGACATCAGACACACAATACTGTATATGAAATACATGAACACTACATGTTGTTCTGAGACAGTTGTACTGGTTGGTGACAGCTCCTACATATATGTTTTAGCACAATATAAAAGAAGTCCAAAATCGTGTTCTTAAGACTCGCTGCGATGAACTACTCCTGTAGTATGTTAAATACACTCTCCTGGTTTGGTCATTAATAGCCATATCATCGTTGAGGAGTTTCAATACTGGAAATATCAATTTCAAGCTGGAAAAGTGTTAAGGTCATTCAATGTGTTATAAAAAATAAAAAAACAAGGCTCAAAAGGCATAGAAGATTAGCTTCATTGTACTCAGGTTAACCCACATGCACATTGTCCCTCTCAATTAAATGACATGCTGTTTGTCAAAGAGTACCACATATTGCTCACTTTTAAATCTGTGTACCATCCATACTTCTTCTTCTTCTGCGTTCGTTCTCAAACTCCTGCAGATTAGCAGGATGTAGTCCGGAGAACGGAATGCGTTGTGTCATGGTTTACAGCATTGCTGCAATATCTGCACCTTTCGGCCTGACACATCTGACTTCAGCATGGCTTTGGGTCACTGACCCTATATGGGATGGGACAGCCAACTCCATCCCATAACCTCTTTAGTCACCTTTTATGACATGCGTGGAAGGTAAACAGTTGCTATTCTTTGCTCCCCTTTCGGGCCCGGCAACACACGGGTGTCCATACTTCTAAATCTGTGTACAATTCTTACTTCTAAATCTTTATTGTAAACATAAAATAGATCAGTCTGGGGTGAAATACTGCACATTACAAGAGGCTTGCTACTAGTAATTTCTTGTTTAGCTTTTACGTAACAGTAAGAGACATTTGTTTTTTTTTTACATTGTTTCTTCTACATTTGTTCTCAAACTCCTGCAGATTCGCAGGATATAGTCCAGAAAGAGGAATACTTTGTGTCATGATTTATAGCTTAACTGCAACATCTGTCTTTCAGCCTAATACATCCAGCTTCAAGCATGCTTTCTGGGATACTTTTACCCTCTATGGGATGGGTCAGTCAACTCCATCCCAAAACCTCATTAGTCACCTCTTATGACATGCAGGTATAAATGTCGCTATTCTTTACTCCCCTTACCTCTCCTAATGATTAGCACATTGCCGTAGATATGTTTCCAGTAAGATATTTTTTTCTACATTATTAGGCTGCAGCAATTGCATTTGATTTAAATTGTTTGTTTAGTGTAGTAGAGGATTAATACTAGTATTATCTAGATTAAGAATATGTATCCACCTATATTAGAAAGCGTCGCTGGAATTACATCAGACACACGCTACGAATGGATACTGAAAGACTCCCCTGTCAAGCTTTGATGTGGTCACCAAAGCGAAAGAGAAAATGAGGAAGACCAAAAGAAACGTAACGTAGAACTATTACAAGAGGATGTTTCACCATCGGTATCAGAAGCAATGAAGATCTAAAGCAAATTGCAATGAAACGAGAGACATGGAAATCTATGACATCCGCCCTATGTGCCGTCTTTGACCCTAGAGGAATAACTAAGTAGAGGATTGACTTCTTTGTACTTAGGATTTCCCATATATATATATATATATATATATATATATATATATATATATATATATATATATATATATATATATATATATATATATATATATATATATATATATATATATATATATATATATATATATATATATATATATATATATACGCTGACCCTCTAATAAAGCAACAGCCTCCTGCCGAGAGTATCACTGGCAGCACTAGCACCATAGTTTCAAGAGATAATCCTCAGAGATGTCAGAAAAATGCATGTGTAAATAAGAGAACACAGCTCAGTAATGATTCTGCAACATTTTGATCACAATGGCAAATGGTTTACCCACTATACCACGGAGATTTCCTAACATAGCATAAGTAAATATTGAAATTTAAAAATTTAAAAAGCATTAAATAGCAGTTTTACATTAAACAATACATGGGGAAAAACATAAAACTGCTATTTATATCTTGGACATTGTTCAATGTAACACTGCTCTGTATATTCTGTGTATTGTTCAATATAAAACTACTCTGTATATCATGTGTATTGTTCAATTAAAAAGTGCTCTGTATATCCTGTGTATTGTTCAATTAAAAACTGCTCTACATATCCTGTGTATGGTTCAATATAAAACTGATGTATATCCTGTGTAATATTCAATGTAAAACGGCTCTGTATATCCTGTAAAATTGCTATTTGCCTCTTTATATTATTTTTTTTCACTATTGACTTACCATATGGTGCACAGTTTTACTGCAATCTCCAGATCACTCAACCTCTAATAGCATAATAATAAGTCTAAAACAACATAATAAAAGGATACAATTCGGAGCCCTCGTTCTGCTGGATCAATTAGCATGACTCCTCGTGACATGTAAATGCTTTGATTTTGTTCCTCCAAGTAACGTCTTACTTTCTTGAGCGTCTACAAAAACATAAAATGGCTCTACTAAAGTGGTGATGTTCACAAACGTATTCATATTAAAAGAATAACTAACTTTTCTAAAACACACAAAAGAGGAAATAAAATGTGCTTGAGAAAAGAGCAATATAAAGTATGGTTTATTGATGGGTTGTTAATTGTGTAGAATGGACATGTAAAATTCTTCTTCTTCTGTGTTCAGGTTATTGGTCATGCATAAAACATCAAGTTTCTCATTACGATGAAGTATTCAGTGTTCAAGCCATTGGCTGGTTATAAGCCTACATGAATCATCAAGTTTGTCATCACAAAGAAATCTGTAGTTTTCAGTGTTCAAGACATTGGTTATGCATGAAACTTCAAATTTGTCAGATGAAAGTCTAGTCTTCTTCGGGTCCAGGTAGTAATGTCATATAAGCCCAGCTTCAATCCTATATGAGTACCACCAAAGTTCTGATGTGTTGGGACAATGGTACACTTGAAACAGTGACACAATACATCTCTATTCTCTGGAATAAATCCTTCTGGAAATCTAGTATGGCCATCATCCTTCTACAAGAGAGACTCAGTGGTAGTTTAATAATTAAAAAAAATATATCTGGATGAAGCTAACAGAGGCAATACTATGGTGTTTTTTTTTTTAACTGTTTAAATTTTTTTTGTTAGGGAATTGCAGAGAAGTGGAACTTGCGGCTGATAATACTATTATAATGTATGCAATTGTTGCATATCCAAATCCAGATGTGCCTCGATTATCAAACTTTCACAGTTGACATGCAGTCTTTAAAAAATATTACTATTTCTTGTCTCGGTTACTTCAAATAGTCTTGCCATCTCTCAATGGTAACTGCAAGTTTATTTAACAAGGTTTCCTTTCCCATGGAGTCTCATGGTCTCTTATGTTCCGATCAGTGCACAAGAGGTATTTTATTATTGGGATAACCAGTCACAACCTTATTTTTGTTGTATTCATACTATCTTTGCTACTCCATGTCTCTAGATAAACTGCATACATTGCAGTACAATCAAATTCCATTATAGTAACTTGGTCTAGACTGACGAAGTATATATGTAATAATGAATTCGTGACATACAATACAAACAATAAGTGGTACAATACAGGGAGAAACGCCTACATTTTAATCAAACAAATCTTAAACTTGAATAGGACTATAAATTATTTAACAAAATGAAATATCAATAATGACGCATTATACAATCGCTATGTGCGTCGATCTTCTACTGACACATCGATATGTGCACTATGCACTTAAAGCCCCCGTATTTCCTTGGTGGACAGTAGAGAAGGGAAAGAGACTCTCAGTTTATGGATCGTTTCACCTGGCAGCAATCTTAGTGATTTTTTAATCTCAAATTAAATTAACCATTTTGACAACAATATTTACTAGTGTCGCGATTACAGTGACGTCACGAAAGCTATGCATTCTACAACATATTTGGAATTAAAATGTGCAGAATATTAAAAAGTTGGAATGTAGGTAACTTTTCCCGGATTTAACCCAATAAGGAATAAATATCATTGTGGATTTAGACAATTTTGTTAAATATGAAAATTTGTTATAAAAAGATGTGCTATAGAAGGATTCCACTGTATTGATTTCCTGTTATTCATGCATATGTGTATCTGGGGCTGTCTATCAATTACATCAACAATTGTTTGCAAATTTGTACACACTCGCTTGCAACTGTCAAGAAACCCCTGCTTAATTAAGTTCCAAAAAAAATATTGAATTTACACATTCTGAGTAGGAGGTTTCATCTCAAAACATTGCACATTGCTAAGAGTTGGAGTCTTCTGGGCTTTAGGACTATCATGAAATAAGTGCTTATAACTGCAGAGCAAAGAATACAAATGTGCAGGGCACGAGACTACCAACAAATCACTGCTGATAAAGAGCACCCTCTACACCCAGAAATTATCAAAGTGAAAGGCTGTCAACTTAAGAGAGGGAAAGTCGTGGATGGGGAGTGCAGAGGATGTTATACAGAGCGTGTGCAGATTGGAGTATGTACTACCTGGTGCCGAATGGAGTCTGGCGCCCTCAGATTGTCAGACAGCCTGTGAAGGATTAATAACACTCAATAGAGAGTGCAGGGAATGGTATCCGACAGTGGTCGAGTCGGGTGGTGCTCGCTCTGATCGGTGAGAATTCCAGGGAAGGTGATATGATTATATATATAGATGGGTCAGTTGAGAGACACATCAGGACATGCGAGAGTCCGGGGTAATGAGAGAGCGGATAGGTTGGTCGCCCACTTTGCTACTACGGCTGATAGTGGAGTGATGGATCAGGCAGACATTTTGAATGCCCTATGGGAAAACGCACTGACAAATGACTGTACAGGTGACGATGACTCTTGTTCCATGACTAGAATAAGGAAGCTTGGTTTGAAATGTGATGTCACTAGAAAGGAGCGGTTTCGTGGGCGAGAAAGAATGATGGTCAATCAACGACGTACTGGGACCATCAGTCAACGTGTAATGGCGGATACACTCAAGGAAAGATCTGAGCACCTATGTACTTGTCCTGAGTGTAATGACGATGATCCAACGACTAACTAAGTACGGTGAAAATATATGCATCCCAATTTGTAAGGTTTTTTCTATTGTTAGAAAGTTTCTTTTTGATTGAATCTTTTATACTGCAAGTGTGTTACCAGGACCCAAAAGAAGCGCAAAGAATAACGACAAATGAGGTTTGGGGTTGAGCTTGCTGTCCCGTCCCTTAGTGTCAATGACCTAGAAAAATGCTGAAAGCCAAAAGGCACAGATATCACAGCCAAACTGTAAACCATGATAGCGATTCTGTTCTTTGGAAACATCCTGCCAATCTGAAGGAGTTTGAGAATGAAAGCAGAAGAATCTTCTGTGCAGGTTTTTATCACATGATTCGCTTTATTGCTGTATATTTACAAAGTTGATATAATTACATTTGCTAAATTGCAATATGTTGAGTGGGATGGTCAAAATACGGCTTGTGGGCCAAATCTGACCCACTAAGATATTTGTACAAAGTGATTTAACTTTTAGGACCCTATGGTCGCAACATTGCGCCTTGAGTGTGCGTCCCACCTTGCCTGTGGTCGATATCATGCGCCATACGATATCGCTCCATTCCCAAGTACGGAACTTCACAAAGTTAAAGCTTATATGACATAGAATTCCCGCCACACGAAGCTAGGAATACGTCACAGTTTAAAGGTCAAATTCCTTTATACATTACAATTGTAAAGAATGCCGGTTGAATTTGTCAACGCATTTCTAGAGTGACTTTAGCCATTTTCGGCCGTATTTTACTATCAAATTGAGTACCGCGTAGCATGGGTAAGTGATCGTGACTACATGTTCTAATTGTTGTTTTTTGTGTTTAATATGTTGTAATTTGATAAGAATGTTTGTGTATTCATTAAAATACACAAAAATAATATGTATCAGGGGTGCCACATGTGTGTATGGACAATAATTACGTTGCGTGTCGGGCTAGACCTAGTGTTGACCGGACGGACGTTATATGCGATTTCTTCACGTTTTATTAGTTTTTCAGTTCATATTATATTAGTTTTGATATAAAACAATATATATACAATAAGTATAGGTATTTATGAGGATTTTATCAAATTTTCCACACATTGCTCATGTATTAGGGTCGTCTAATTGGTAGCATATCCTATCCAGGACGTAGCTATCAACCCAGCATTTGTTGGCTGTGGTGATTTTCTAGGCAATATAAATACGTTCAGTAGGTTGCCATTGCTTTCTGAACGGTCCGGATGTACAATTGCCTGTGGTGAGGATCGAACTCGGTACCTTTGCCGTCACAGACGCGCTCTGTACCACTTTGCCACAGAGCCGGACTAGAGCCGGACAGAGCCGGAGCCGGATTAGGGTCGTCACGAAGATATATTTGCGATTTTGAAAATGGTGATTTGCGTTAACTGCCCGAATTTTCAACTTCACAACTTGCTCACAATTGTTATATCACACATACAACAACAACAAAAACACGATTATATTCACTATTCACTTCTTTATTTAGATATGCAGAAACCAATTTGATATCTTTTAAAACAAAAAAGTTATTGCGTTTTCAAAACACCCACCATCAATAACGCAAGTTTTCCAAAAAATAAGTCAGGCTCCCAGGGGGATATTGCGTAATTTTAATTCAAGGCTCTAAAGGTTAAGATGACTATATGTACTGACTCATGAGCTCAATTACGGCACTTGACAATAACTACCATGACATACTTTGAAACTTCAAGTCTAAAAAAGGTTGCTACTCCATATTACACGAAAATTGCTCAATCGAGCAAGTCAAGCCACAAAAGGTAATTGGGTGAAACAACCCAAAAATGATTCCTAATTCTGTTTCAGACTCACCTTTTCATATAAAGTATCCATACACGTCAAGGCAATATATGCAGAAAGACAAGCAAAACAACTTTCACAATATGTCCTGGATCCAAGACTTTCCGCATCCGCAAACATTTCATTGATAGTGTTTATAGTTGACTCATAAGTAGTTCTGTCAATCTATGCATTCAAAATATTAGCATTTAATTTCATATAGTACATAATATAAACACTTTAAAGTTTTTTAACAACACATATATTTTCATGTACTACATTGAAATTAAAGCATTTTCTGAGAAACAATTCAAAATACCCACTTTTCTTTTATTCTTTAAATTTGTCTATATCTGCAATGTGGTCTCTTCTATAAACTTGTGTAACTTATGTAAAGGTCTCCATTGTCATTTCTCTGAGTCAATGGATTTGTCAGGATGGCAGGATCAAGCAGGTTGATGAGAGCCTATTCACTAAGCAAAAGGCAAACTTGTGCAGAGTTTTATCTCAATAGTGGATCTTTGCAGGTCTGTGTCATGAGACACACAAGGTGTTTCTGCTGCCTGAGGAGAAAAGATGCATCTGCACACTACTGAGGGCAATAGTTGAAAATGTCGAGCTTGAATCCACGATATACCCAGACTGTTGGATAGGTTACCAAACAACCAAGATTGAGAGAGCTGGCTTTGATCACTTGACAGTTAACCACAGGTACAACTTTGTGGATCCATATACAGGATCCTACACACAAAATTTTGAGCAAATGTAGAGATGTGCCAAGTGGTGCAACAAGAAGCACTGCGGAACAGCACAACACCACATGGAAAGCTATCTGGTCGAGTTCATGTGGCAATCTAGGCTGCAGACTAACATCAACCCTTTCTACGCCATACTGAAAGATATGTCCAGATACTGACCACCTGCCTAATTTCCTTCCCTAGACATCCACACACTGCCGGATAATTGAAGTCAAGGGGAGTAATCTTCGTCAAAGATGGATGTGTCGGACCATTGGCGCAAATAAAATGGTGACACAATGCAGTTCCATTCTCTGGACTACATCCTTCTGGAAATCTAATAGGACCATGATCCTGCCACAAGAGATATCCAGTGGGAGTTTGAGAATGAATGATGAAGAAGAAGAAAGGGGAGTAATCCATGAATAATTGTTATTATATGTTTTGTTTCTGATTTCATTTAATATGTAGACCCTTATTTAGGTATAGTACCGTATTTCCAATTATATCCATATTATCAGGCACCTACAGAGAAGAATTAGGAGCATATTTAATCAGCAAGTCATAGGAACTATCAGCAAGTATACCCTTCAACATCTCAGAAAGACTGAACAACTATCAGTTTGCCAAGAATGATATATCAATTCATAACCAATAATGATGAATGTATATACTTATATGGGATAGACTGTCAAATCTACTCCAAAATCTCCTTAGTCTCTTCTTATGACATTCATGGGAAGTAACAGTGTCTCTATTTTTTTTTCCCCTTTTAGGTCTCTGCAAAACACAGATGATTACAGCAATGAAGATGTAATATGCTTTTTATAAAACTAGAAATAATTTGACAGAACCTACATATAGAGCTAATTATTAATGGACTTTCCTACCCTTCCTTCCAATTCTGGTGGGTATCTTGTCTGAAATTTGACTGATATGCCATCAGTAAAGTCTCTTTGAATGAAAACTTTTGTATGAGGTGATCTCTGTGAGTCCATGTTTTATTCTGAATTTCTTGAAAGAGATAAATAGCAGAAACATTATTTGTTAACACAGTATTGTCAACAGTCACATAGTAGGTTAACAAATCACAATCTCTTGTTAAGTTTATTCAAATGTTCTGTAATAAGAACAATAATTTACGCTTTGACACATATTTGCTGTTAATGCTTGATGAGATAAAGAGAGTAATTAAATTGCTGATATTTGAATCCAGCTCTAGGCAATGTATTAATCCTCATTTGGTGAGAGAGATTATGAAATACCATCTTCCATGCTATTCTCAAGCAAATGTGGATTAGCATGATGTAGTCCAGAGAACGGAATGCGTTGTGTCATGGTTTTCAGCCCTACAGTGATATTCGACCTAACACTTCCACCTTCAGCATGGCTTCTGTGTCACTTTAACCCTATATGGGATGGGACAGCCAACTCTCCCCCCCCCCATAAGCTCCTTAGTTGCCTCTTACAACATGACATGGAAGGTAAACAGTGTTGTCATTCTTTGCTTCCCTATCAGACACTGATATTTTGCAATATAATAATATATCCAGGTATCATGTCATGTTTCCTTATTATTTTGGGAGACCTTGTGGAGGATGCGATACAAAGTGTGTACATGCTGGAAGATGCAGTGCGGAACGGATGTGTGTGCCCGTAGATTGCCAGACTTCTTTCTGAGTAATAATAACTATCAGCAGACAATGCAAAGAGTGGAGCCATATCACTGTAGAGTCTGAAGTGCAGGCATTGATCAGCAAAAACTCAAAGGGGACATGATTATATACAAATGGTTCTGTTAGACCTGCGCTATGTTTAAATCTTCACAGCTCAATGTGTAGGTAAGACAATCGAGGAGAGTGGTGCTTTTGCTGTGACTACTATGAAGATGATGGCAGTGACCAAGGTCTTGAACTTGTCCTGGACGATTACACAGGAGGAAACTTATGTCTGCATCTTCAGTGACTTAATGTGCATGATCAAGAAAATACAAATGTATTGTGTACATAAACAGTGTCAGTAGAGAAGTTAAAGTTGGCATGCACCATGTTCATTTTCATGTCCAGCCATGTGGGTGTTCAAGGAAATGAGAGAGCAGACCAACTGGCTTGTACTAATACTAATGTTTATTGGCCGTTGAACAGTGGATCCGGTTGATATTTTAAACTCCTTAGGAGATCATTTTAGTTGAATACCCCGATCACCCCTACCTACGGGGTTCACTTGAACTGAGGAGTAGGCACTGATTATCAGCAAAGAGTAGTTTACTAGTAGTTACTAGTTCAGATGTCATTTGGATGGTAAGTTTCTGGTAGTGTTTCTATTATTTTAATTAATAATATCCATTTAAATTATGAATAATTATAATAATAATAATAGTAATAAGTATATAAGACACACCCCTGTCTAACTGATTTTACTGAAACCACTTAGTAAGTCCTGTATTTGTTCTAAATCGGCGTACCTCTAAATCTTATTATATGGTCTGGAAATTATGAAAGTGAACTCAACAGATTTAAAAATAAACAAGCCTTTCTGAGACTTTCTCAAAAGGAAAAGATAATTTAGATATTCATATTATAATATTGATAATTATGACTTATTTACTTACTTTTATTTTACGTTCACTTAGTATCTCCTACTAAATACTTACAAGATCTTAGTAATAAACAGATACAAATGTTTTTATTTTAAAAACAATGGAAATTTCTGGAATTACTTCCACTCTACAATTGTCTCTCACTTAGGCCTACATCTCCATCTTGAATAAAGAAGATTGACTAATACACAGTGTTGCCATATCGTTTCGCTAAGATGCACTAGCCTAGTTCATAAAAAGCACAAATAGCGAAAATATCAGATGACATAAAAAAGCACCAGAAAATAATTATATTTTTCAAGCACAAACTCTTTCCATTAAAATGTAACAAGATAGCGCACTATAATTTACTAATATTATGATTAATGGTATTCCACATATGCAAAATTATAGTGAGACAGCACTTCATAATTTTCTATAGCTCTTTCTGCAGCATTTATTTTGTTTGCAAACTCTTTTTTCACCTGACATTTTCTGCAAATTTTGGTTTACGTAAAAATTATCTATTATGTGATATACACTCTTTCAACCGCGGACATTAGTCATATTTATTTATATCGGAGCTTTTAATCATAAAAAAATAATGGAGGACGGGCTTCACAACCTGAATGAATCGCAACCTGAGCTACGAGTATATCTGTTAATCTCTTTCTCATCATGAAATGTGTAGCTTGCCATTTCTTTCTCAAACTCAACCCTGATATCGCTTTGAATCTAAATAGCCCGAGTGATACCAGGGTCTGCAGGGACTCAAAGAACAGCGACACTTACCTGCCACGCATATCTACTCGTAATTTGCTACTGATGTTTTGACGGTGGGATTGGGTGCCCCGTCATATAGATAGTGTCAAAATAATTCAGAACGCGTGCTGAAGTGGAAAAGGAGTATATATCGCAGAAAAGCTGTAAATCATGATACAACCATTTCACTCTCTGGGCTACATTCTGCAAACATGCAGAAATTTGAGAACGTACGAAGAAGACGGTGAATTTCAATAATCTTGAATAGCCTGTGCATATTTTTCTCGAATAACAATCTTTGAACCGATAGAATCATTGAAGTTGACTATTTTTCTGTAAGTAATTATGTTCGATATTATGCTTGTTTTAAATATCTTTTCACACTTTGAACTTCTCCTCCAAGAATATGCTTGAGAAATATGAGTAACGCGTAGTTTTTCATGTGTCAAAACATACAATATAGAAGTTCTGCTATGCAACAGCGCAAATGCTCTCTTGTTATATTAAAATGAGTTCTGAGTTCAACCATTGATACAATACTCTCGCAATGGCAGATTCAATAGACATAAAACGTGTTTCATACCCACAATCATAAATTCTAGGTTCCTTTGAAGACATTCGGCTAAAGTCTGTGATACAGTTAGCTAAAGAGAATGAAGCACACTAAAGGTCAGACAAGGAACTTCAGACTTTAATTTTGCGTAATTCCATTATTTACACCGTAGATATGATTATCATAAGGAGAATATATTAGGTATGTTGATTGTTCTTTTCGCACACCAGACACGTCCATGGGTGCTCAGTTCTCCGCTTCAGTAAATCTCTCAGAGTACAACGGCTGATGGTTCGATTCTATGTTGGTTCACTGCTCTTTTTGAAATATTTGTCAGGGGTTGTCTACGGTCGACGCCCATCCTCACTCACAATTCGCGCATTCTCGATATTGACTCATGCTCATTCATCTCAAAATCATCTGATCGTGAGGACTCACGAAGAGCAATGAGCATGTCTGCTCGGTCCATAGGATGACTGTATGTTGTGGCGGTGAGGCTAGCTAATTGGTCGGCCCGTTTATTTCCCCTCACGCCCGTGTGTCTGGCGACAAAAATAAGCGTGGTCTTTGTAGTGATGCTCTCTCTAATGATTCAACCCATTCCCCACGTATATCACTTGTTTTGACTTTTATGAATCATGCCTAGACAAGTAATATCCACAAGACATATGGATCAGAGTATACACAGATGGGTCAGCACAGAATTCAGTGAGGAGTGGAAGTGCGGATGCGTATAAGCCCTATAGATTATCCACACAATTCTACAGATACGATCAGAACACCAACAGGGAAACTACAATAATTATGATGCAGAAATCCAGGCAATTAGGGTGGCAACTTAAAAGCTGCTGAACTCCAACCCTGGCCTACAGCTCGTGGTATTCCTGACAGATGTAAGGTCAGTGCTTCAAGCTCTCCAGTTTGGAAAACTAGCAGACTTACATAAACTACTTAATGAACTCTCTTACCAGTATATGGTAACCATGCAGTGGATACCCTCTCAATGTGGAATACCAGAAAATGAAAAGCAGACCAACAGGCTAAGGAAGGTGCTGCCAAAGACCAACCAGATGTACCAATCGCCTACCATCAGAAAAAAAGATAACCAAGTCAATAAGAAAACGCACAGACACCAACATAATATGACTATCACATTATAAACAGATCCGATCAAGTTGTAATTCTACGTCTCAGAACGGGACACAACCGACTCCGCAGTCATAAATACACAAAGTTCAAGATTGGCAACACGGCCATGTGTGCATGTGAACATTGGCAACACGGCCATGTGAACAGGCAGCATAGAGTGCCAAACATATACTTCACGAGTGTTCTGAGTATAAAACGCTGAGGCAGACATATTAGGCAGAGGAAACAACACTGGAATCAAAGCTATATGGGCCACTGTATGAACTAAAAAAGACAGTGAGTTTTATTCAGGAAACAGAATTACAGATATGTTTCAAGTGAACAAAGATGAAGAACCAATAAACATTTCTGAATAAATGTTGCCTCCTTACGATTGATATGAAAGTCCTATCTATTCATCTAAAACTATCAATTAAGCACTCTCTAGTAATATATAACGGAAGAATATAGCATTCTTCTTCTTCAGCGTTCATTCTCAAAACTCCTGCTGGATCTCTCTAGTAACAGGACTATGATCCATTCTAGATTTCCAGCAGGATGTAGTCCAGATAATGGAAATGCGTTGCATCGCCGTTTTATTTGCGTCAATGGCCCGACACATCCGTCTTCGGCGGAACGATATCATTCAAATACCTTGTTTGTCATATGCAATCAAATCTTATTCCTTCTCGATATACACTACACACACTAACTATTCATAACGCGTTAACCAGACTGCTTCGCATGAGCTACACATTAGTTTGTTTCTTCCAGGGTACACCACTATGAAGTATTTTTAGTATCTTGGTTTGCTAACCCTGGGTTTGTCCGAGAGCAAAACAGAACTCTTTCATCCTTAAAATCTTGAATTATTGGGTCCTTGTGTTCTGAAATGATGAAAATAACTCTGGTTCATAATGAAACAGAATAAGAGTTCATTAAAGCTAGTTGTCACGAGGAAGGTACTGGAACGAATATCAATAGTCTAACAAACAATGACAGTCTTATTTACACACTATCATTAACTAAATTGTGAGAATAAGGTTATAGTAATAGTTTAATGGTTTCACAAGGTTCAAAGGTGGTGAAATATTGCACGGCAGCACACTAAGCACGAGGCAAACTTATTTATTCAAGTTATTCCCAGTTTTTAGTGCTCACAAAAACGATTAAAAATGCTACATACATTTTTTGGACGAGCTATAAGCAATAAAGGGAACCAAAAATGAAGAACGGTCCATCACGTTCGACTTCATCATGGCATCTGGGTCACTTTGACCTTATATAGGATGAGACAGCTAGCAAGCAATTGAGCAATCTTCTTCTTCTTTCTGTCCTCATGTACCTTTCGGTGTTGAGGGGAGAGTGAGTGTACGGTCTTTTGCCCTTCTATTTGCCTCTTCTGCTGTTATATTTCCGAGTGTCTCTAATACACTATCTATCCACCTTTTACGATGGCGTCCAATAGGTCGATTGTTTTCGTATCGTTTGTTAAGTGTTTTTTGGATAATACTTTGCTCTTTCTGTCTGGTTATGTACCATTTAACTTGTTATTTCTGGATGTATTCTATTGTTGACTTGATCCCTAATTGTTTCCTTAGTGCTTCATTCCTGATTTTGTCTTTCAAGCTAACTCCTATCATACGTCTCACACATTTCATTTCAGTGGTGTTAATCTTATGTATTGTTCTAGAATCTAATGTCCAAGTTTGACACTGATAACACAATGTTGGTAAGAAAATGGTGTTGAAAAGCGCTTTCTTTGTTTCTAGTGTAATATCTTTGTTTCTTAGTAATGTCAAGAACATTTTTTTAACACAATTTTTAAATATAAAAGCACTAAACTAGTTCGCTTACACTATTTACATAATTTTGACACTAGATGACTTGAGAAAGCATGTTTTGATAGGCGAAAGATGAAAAAGGCAATGAGGTTTTCTTAATCAGTGGTAACACACAAATCGTTCTGTTATTAAAAGAATCGAAATGACAACACCGTAATACCAATAGGTTTCTCTAAATTACAAGGAACAAACGTACCGGTAAATCATTTATATGATTTTATCGACCGAAGTGCGGGCATGTACGTGATTTGGGAAACAAAACATTTTATGTGAGACTCGTTCACTTCTACCATGAATACATGTTCACCTTGGTTATTTCAAGGTATATGATAGAAAAAAATGGGGATATCGAAATTCAGGCAATCATTTCACAACGTTCTCACTCTAGAAGGTAAAAGAAGCTATTGTGAAAAAAAGGAAACATGTACTCAATACCCCGCTTCGCGCGTTACCTGTTGTAAAAAAGACTGGTATGACACATGGCCTACTCAGCATCTATCAAATCATCACTTTGCAAAGTGTTCATGGCAAATTGACGTTATTATTGTATCATTACTTGTTTTTGATTTATATGTGTATGTTATTCTTGATAAATTCTTGATTATTGATTTCATGTGAGGTAGAGGGTTCGACTCCGGTACGGGTCAAGTTTTGTCCTCCAAGTGGCTAACGTAAAACCAAAAACCTACTCTGAACATGATGTGGCCACATCAAGGGTAACGATATCGCAACTTCCCTTCAACTCGGTAACGGAAAAATGAAGTGTTGATAAGTGGTGCAAGAGTCATCGCCCAGCAGAGACTAAAGACATACTGCGAAAAGTATGTGAATTAAAAAAAAAAAAGGAAGTGGCAATGAATGGGTGGAGGCAGACACAGAAGAAATCACTGACTAAAGTAATAATACAACTAGATAAAGCGTGTCAAAAATGGACGGGTGTCAGGGCCTATGTTACAGTGCATGAACTCGCCCAGCTACACACGAAACCACAAGAAATAATTACATACAGAGGTGGCTCAGTTAACAGAAATACAAATAAAAGCGTTGGGTTTTTGTTGCCTACGGAAACGGAGTGAAGTTAGTTGAGAAATCGTGAGTTACAGAAGCACTTAATTGGTTGATAACTGATACATTAACACACTTTGTAATACTCACAGCATGCTGCGCAAGATAGAAAAGTACATGTTGAAAAAGGAGTGGTTGGACTTACTGAACAACTCAGTTGTCCAGAGCATTACATGGATATACCGCCCTGGTCATGTTGGGGTCAGAGGAAACGAGAGAGCCGACTTATTGGCAGGTAATGCGGCGATAGACGGCACAACTGAGAAGAGATAAAGTAGACCTGATCAGGATAGTAATCAAAATCAATTTCATCATCAGTAATCAATTTAAAGATGTAGATGACGTCATCGAGGCTGAGAACGTACACATACATATTATGTCAGAAATGGGAGTATCTAAATGGGAGGGAAGGAAACGTATTTTTTTAGAAGGCCCGAAGATCACGCAATCAACACCTGACCGGGACTCTGAGTCTACATACACTGGGATCGCTGCTGGAACGGAGGGCGAAGCAGTTATAGGAATGCTCTACGTGCTGGAAAGCTAGTTTCTAATCAAGAATGATCGCCCAGTGCAATGTGCTTTTATAACATCTATAAATAGTATGATCATTTAGGTTGAGATTGCTGCTGCAGTTTTTCAATGGCTCCACTGATATTTTATTTGCTAAAGCGGTTATAACTCTAATTCTCAATCCACGCGATTCAGAATGGAAGATATCGATATATCAGTGGATTACATCTACAACTACATGTACTTTCGTTTTAATTGGTATCTCATGAACCTTACAGCCTAGAACTTGTCTGTGTAATGAGAGATCAATCAGAATTGCAGCCAGTTCATCCAATACCGTATATTACGACGCAATTTGTTGCGTTTAATCCCTTCACCCCCGTATAAAAATAGTAAATGGCATTTAGTAAGTAAGCATGCTAACACAATTGAAAATAGAGGGTAATTTCCCAACTTAGGGGTGTTCATAAAGAAAGATTGTAACAAATTCCACATAAACGAAGTGATAAACTTTTTTTAAGGAAAACTTCTCACTCTTTACAAAAGTCATAGCTGCGGGTCTGAATGCATCTGTAGCGTCTGCAAATCAATGACGGATAATTGGGACTTTCTGAAGTTGCGCAACGTACACCTGCTAAATGAAACCCACTCTGGAACTTCCCAATCTCTTAGTACACCGGCTATCTCGCTCTCACATGTGGTGTCGTTAGTTATTACATGCGGTCATACTCTGGGGAACTTCTTGAGTGATGGATAAAAGAGAATCGAAGTGAGAGCGATCAACGTAATTAAGATAGTTGCAATTAGAGTCTACATACATAAGCATGTGAAGACTGTTCTCAGTGAACTACGCGGATGATGCAACTAGCTGGCAGAATAGATTTAAGAATATAATATTGTAATCTAGCTTCGTAGAGTACAGGGGGGGGGGGGGGACGGGGACGGAGGGGCACTCAGAACATTCTTGTCATTCACTGCATACTAATCACTTTCCAGTAGTTTCGACTCAGTCGTGTCACTGGTCTCAAATAGGCCAGGACGAGAGAGTAAGGAATAGCGTAACTTTTCCTAACTTTAATTCAAATACAGCGCAATCTATAGTTTTTATATGCACCAATTTTCAAAAGCACAGAGAAAACGTGATACTGAGAAGACGAAAAAACCCCCAGAAAGACGCCCAATTCTGATCGTACTGTTTCGAATGTAGCAGGGACTATAGAATATACCAGGACTGAAATTGTCAGTAAACTCCGCACACAACAGAGAGATGCAGCAAGTCTGAAAATTTGTCATTATCACCGGCGATGGACGGCTTTATTGTTAGGAATTCAAACATTCAATACCACCGAAGACGGATGTGTCGGGCCATTGGCGCGAATAAAACAGCGACACAACGCATTTCTATTCTCTGGACTACATCCTGCTGGAAATCTAGTAGGACAATGGTCCTGCTACAAGGGAGATCTAGCGGGAGTTTGAGAATGAATGCTGAAGAAGAAAAAAAAGCATTAAAGGATGTCCCTGGTTCATCATTATCGACTCAGAACATTCAGAACATTTATCTACATTAAAGCCTTCCATTTTTAATTATTTCAGGCTGTCATATGACAACAATCTCTTGATACTATGTTGTTTATGATCCAATTTTATTTAATTTTCAATTCCTGTAACAATTCTCTATAACTTTCTAATATAAAGGTAATCTAGTAACCACCGGAAATATCAAGGGCAGACAAGACAGAGGAAGACAAAGAGAGAAATTTCTGGATGAGTTGTCACTGTGACACAAAAAGTAGTCACGAACTGAGTTTATTAACGACACAAGAGAGTGTTGTGGAGAAACATGATCGTATACGCCACTCGTCATTTGATTGATAAAGGCCATGAGAGATGCATGGGGGAGTAACGATAAAAGTTATAACAAAAATTAGAGGTGGCAGGCAGTAACGATTCATAGGTAGATAGAGGCAGTGGCGCATAGCTGGGTCAATGGCGCCCGGGGCGGAGTCATAATTTCCCGCCATTGTGACATTAAAAAAATTATGTCAGTGATTGTGGACTGGGCGAAAATAAATTTGCCACCCTCCCGATGATGCCGCCCGGGGCGGTCCGCACCTCCGCCCCCCTCGCTACGCCACTGGATAGAGGAGCAAAGCTTGAGCATTGGTAACCACCTGAAAGATCATGGGAAGAAGAGACATGAATGAGAAAAGTCAGTTCTCAATCTGTTCATCTGTTCTCAATCTGTTGAAAAATCTGTTCATCATGTCATGGAAAAAAGACTCAGATGTTACATTGAACTTATACAAAAACCACGGAGATATGGAAAAAAACCATGATCTCTTACTCTCTGAATTTTACTTGATTAATTGATATTATTCTCAAAATTTTCATGTGACGTTTCATTTTAAATCTAACTTATTGCGTATATCAAATCAGGAAACACATCATAATTATATTCTGCTATGTTTTAATTCATGTATGTTTTGATATTTTGAAAAATCTCCAGTTCGCCGGAATCATCGACCGAATTTTCACCTCGAACTTTGTTACATTCAATATGGCTGCAAGTGCAAGTAACAAGGTGTTTACAAGGTTGTCTGGTAAGTGTTTTTCTTCTGTTTATATACCTGTTACTAATGTATGCAATTTAACTGTGATGTATTGACCCAAATGTCTTACCAATACAAATATATTAACTCGTTTTGTGTTTAGGTTTAAATATGACGAGTATGACCAGGCTTAGTCAAGAACCCATTTGATGATTTGTCATAAAATAAAAAAAAAAATGGTATGGTTCAGAAGTCCATGTCCATGGTTTAAGTTTAACTTTACCTAATGGCATGGTAGATCGATTTGGATTGATTTGATTAATGATCCGCGAGAATCAGTAGTCGTAGAGTTCAGTTGTGGAGTTATATACATTCATAAGACTTTAAAAATTAAAATTAGTAGTTTTAAGTTTCAATCAATGTTTCTCGTCATTCACAGGCTGATTTTTAAAACAAACTTACTGAAAGTAGAGTACTAGTAACTAGTACGGTGAAAGTACAGAATAGTTCTCTGCTGTGCTATAAATAGCACACTGTTGACAATTTTAACTATCCAACGCCATGGAATCCAGCGTAAGACCAATCAAAATAATGGTTGCCGTGATGTCACATCCAGACAATCCCACAGTTCAACTCTAGACACAGACGAACTTATGCATAATCTGTTTGTTTTACAATTTACACGTTTTACAATTTCCTATTATTTGTGGTGAGCGATCAGTATTTCTGCCCGCTATACACGGAGCAAGGTGCGCGCACACATTAGAAATATTATTTCGAATCCTAACCTTACTCTAAATACTTACCCGTAAGCTTGCCAAATCACACAACAGAGGTCAGAAAACACATCAAAACTAGAGCAAAGGTCACAGCGGAGAACTATAATGTACTTCAGCCACTAGTACTACTAGTAGTTCTACTAGGCTACTAGGCATAAGCCTAACTGAAATTGTTTCTATGCTGTAGTGTAGGCCTAATGAAATGACAAAACCACCCTGACTGACAACTGACACTGTCTCACACGAACTTTCACTAGGCTCCAAGGGTTGAATCCTAGTTTAACTTATTAAGTCACAGTTGTGCTATAAATAGCACACTGTTGTCACAGAGTTCCGTGTAACACTAATGAAATTAATGGCTGCCATGACGTCACATCCCGAAAATCACTGAGTTCAAATCTAGACACAGACGAACTTATTATCAAACTGTTTCTTTTCAAATTTATATAATTTAAAAAAAAAAAAATTTCCTATGATTTGTACTGAGCTTTCAGTATTTCTGCGGAGGGAAGTATTTGGAAAATGCAATAACTTGTATGTTTGTTTTTAAAGATGTGTGTGTGATTTTTGTGGGTGAAAATAAAAGAATGGTTACTGAATGTAATGATGTAAGTTTTGTTGGTGTATGTGTGATATCTGAGATTAACCATGAACATACATCTTCGACTAGGCCTAGAATTTTGGTGAAAACTTCTGATGCATTCAATCAGGGATAGATGCAGCTTATTAGGCTTAGATTCAGTCAGTCAGCTCCTCTTTTGCCAAGTTTGGCACATAGGGCAGATGTCATAGTTCTCCATGCCTGTCGGTCAGTTGCTAGGGATTGCAGGTTTTGTGCATTTATGCATGTTGATTTTAATTCATAATTTTAATTTTAGATTACTCCGCCGTTATTTTATAATAAGACTTCTTGTTCATATAACATTTATCTTTGTAAACAAACTAACCATTTCGACTGAACTAAAATTATCAGCTACGCAAAAGAAATCTGAAAAAAGAAAAACTTTATTGAAAATGATTGTAATTTTGAAAAATGTAAACAGACTATATCGGCGGCTGAACACAGTCACAAATGATCTGTAACGCTTTTTATTTAGTTGAACACTGGCGGAAACGGAAACTAGTTAGGTCCATTTTCATTTCTTCGGTTAACCGGATGAATAACATTTGTTTGCGATATTTTTGTTAAAAACGATATGGCCTCTATGGGTTCCTATAGTCGAGGACAGCTAAAAAACATATCTTTCGATTATAGTCACCAAAAATTAGGTAAAGGTTAATCTCCTTAGTGACCTCTTATGACATGCATGGAAGGTAAAGAGTGTTGCTATTCTTTCTTCTCCCTTCTGACCCCAAAACACATGAGTGGATTCTGATCAGTAGTGGCAAGATATGCTGCAACGAAATTAGACTAATTTTAATTCTCCAACTCAGTGGTTCTCAACCTCTTTTTGATATCTCTCATTTGATATAATTTTACTCCTGTGCTCGTGGTGTGTAAAAGAATTACATTCCTGTGGTCACCAGATGGGTCTGTGGTCTCCCCCCCTCCTATTAAAATATTTTTCTCTGTTGTCTTCCCCCTCTGTAAGTCTCTCTACCTCATGTATATAGGTCATGGACAAGGATTTTCCATATGTCTATATATTTCTCATTCTATGTAATTTCCATTTTATAAGTCCTGCATGGTCTCTCTTTATCGTATGTTCCTAGACCTTCCCTGTTTCATTTTTGTGTGTGCGTTTTCCATGTCATTGATCTTTGTGATATCTATTATTGGTTTTATGAGCATGACTAACTTTTTTTTCCTTAATCAGGATTTTCACCAGATCTTTGTTTCGCACTAGATATCTTCATTTCTTATCAATAATTATGCTTGTGCGGTTACCAGGGCTTGGACTTCTAGTTCAGGGTGCAAAGAATAGGGCCACTGTCTTCTTTCCATGCATACTGTAGGAGACAACTAACTAAAGTTGGAGGATACGCTGACAATCTGTCACCTGTTTAAAAAAATATCACTGCATATATTGTCTCAATTTCATACTTTTTGTCTGATATCAAGTGATGGTTCTTTCCCAAAATAAGGATCTACCTTCACACTTTTGATAAAATCTGCGCTGATTTATAATTTTGTGTAATGTGACGTCATTTATTGACTGTTTAGCCCTAGACACTTCTTATTCTTCTTCAGCATTCATTCTCAAACTCCCGCTGGATCTCCCTTGTAGCAGGACCATGGTCCTACTAGATTTCCAGCAGGATGTAGTCCAGAGAATGGAAATGCGTTGTATTGCCGTTTTATTTGCACCACTGGCCCAACACATCCGTCTTTGGTGGAAGCCTTAGATACAAAATGGCTGCCGTAATCGTAAGTCTGTTAGAGATATACAATTCTGTTACAGTTGCAAAGACTGTTGCCTGATTTGACGATTTTCGCACCTTCCACAGAGAAATCCATAACCCTCCTAAAATAAATATTGTGACCCCCGAACCACTGGATCAGTAATTATAGATTGATTAGACAAGGGAAATAATTTGAGGGAAAAAAGTGCCTAAATTTCATTTCGGTTTCAACAGAAAAAGGTAGACCCTTATTGTGGTAAAGGACAGACCCTATTGATGACAAAGAGATGCAGGCCAGTGGACATAATGTAATAACTTAACCATCATAAGTTCATCTTCTCCATTAAGTATTTTGATCATTATAGTGCTATTACTTCTGTGCCATGGTGCTGAATTACTGAAGGGGTGGGAAGCCTGAATTGGTCGGTAGGCCATATTCAGTGGTTACTCTACTGGCCACCACTGTACCACACATTTTTATACCTTGACGTACAGAGTTTGGACTTGGCACACAAGACCACGTTTTATGTATATAAATGTGTGTGAAAGCGTGTAAATAGAACATGCTGATGATTAGTTTTTTTAGGTAGAAAGTTTCCCCAGAAAAAGTGGTGTTCAAAATTTATCAGCTCTCGAAGATAGGATTTTGCTAGATTTTGTAAGAGTCCCCTTTTGTCTTGGAGAGAACGGTACTGGTCACAGGCCAGTGCTCTTTATTAGCAGTTTCTCCCACTTGTATCTCTAACTACCTCATGCTCACCTCCCCTCTATTCTACCCAAATAGTAAAATAAAATAGAATAAAAATGAAATAGTAAAATCTGTACCCATGATACCTTCACAGCAGCTAAATACATGTTGCAGAATTTCCCAACATAGTAAAAGAAGTACAGGGCAATTTTCTCTTTTCATTGTAAGCTTAACATCACTGTTGGTATCCTAATGCTATTTATTAAAGTAGAATTCTGAAATACAATTCTGTTTGTCACTTCCACTTCTCCCATTAAGCATTGTGGAGGAGGGTGAGATGTTGGAGTTATTTTCCTTTTGTCATTTGAGTCACATTGACCATGGTCAGCTTGTGTTTCTTTAAGGTTTCTTTGATTGTCTCCACCCATCTAGTTCTTGTCTTCTCATGCCCTGTATCCAAATCTTCAGCTGCTGTATTCCCAAAGGGCTGGTTTCATTGGTTCTATTCTCATGATGTGGCCGAACCAACTTGCTTGATTTCTCACAATGTAGTCTTGACTTGAGATGGTCTTTAGTTCCTGATATTTTAATTTCTTTGATGGTCTCTTCTGGTGACATTTATAGCTTTTCTAAAAAATCACATTTCATACACTGTGATCTTTTTTGCTAATGTCTTTGTCAGGGGTCATATTTGACAGTGGTAACACAGAGTTGATATAAAAAAATACGGTTTATCAATTGTTATTGTTTAGCCATGCAAATTGATGAGTGTTTGAGTATTGGTGGCAGCTGGTAAGTCACAGCATTGGCTTTCTGACATCATGTTTCAATATTTCAATTGAGTTTGCCATCCTCTGTAAAGGCACATCTTAAATATATGAACTCTGATACCTGTTTTAGTTCTATACCATTGACAGATACTGGCTTGGTATTCTGCTTAACTTCATAGTATCTGTTTTAGGTGTTTGTTAGTTGCAGGTTGTATGGAGTGTGTGTGTCGCTGTAATTAATATTCAAATTCACATATTAAACTTCATATGCAACTAGCAGTTAACTTGGTGAGATGTTCTTCATTTGGTTTCTATGCAGTGGTGGATTCGTCTCTTGGGTCTACTTCTTTATTTATCCTGTCTATGTATGTTATGAACAGAAGTGAAGTGTGTACACAACTATGTCTGATGCATATTTTTATTTCAAATTGGTCTGTTGTATCCTCATTAGTTCTGATTATACTTTGGCAGTTTTTGTATAACACTCTTATGTTATCTAGTAATTGTCCATGTATTCCATAGTCTTCCAATATTAGTCATAATTTTTCAACTCTGTCAAATGCCTTTTCTTGTGCGATGTTAGTTGTTGGTTGTATTCACATATTCTTTTAGCTCAGTTGTCTGTTGATTTTAATTCATTCATAAATGTTCTTCTGAGCATTGTTTTTGGTCTTCCTTGTTTTCTTTTCCCTTCTGGTGTCCAAATGAAGACTTGTCATGGAATTCTGTCTTCCTACATGTATGTGGTCGATGTATGTCCAGCAGCATTTTCTGATGATGTTCGTCACATATTCTTGTTTTGTCTCCTCTCTTAGTATGTTGTTTGATTTAAGTCTTTCCAATTAGTGTTTCTGAATTTTCTGAGGCATCTATTCTCAAAGGCAACTAACTATTTATCCATTATTGCGGTAATTTCCAACTTTCACATCCATATGTCAATAATGGAATCACAATTGCATTGAATAGTCGCAGTTTGATTTGTTTACTTGTGATATTCGATCTCCAAATGATTGAAAGTCTGTTAAAGGCATTAGAGGCGAGAGCGATTCCAGTCTTGATTTCTGTGTTGGTATCACTGTCTGCTATCTTGCTTCCCAAATATACGAAATTTGAAACGTTGTCTAGTATATTGTCATCTATTTTAATGCTCAGTTGACGTAGTGCAAAAATGTAATCTGTCTGTGCATCCCATTCCTTCCTGAAGCCAAATTGTATCTTATAGCTGATGTGAAACTGCTGTAAAACTGTATAACAATAGTACTTACATAAAATTTGATTGTCTCTTTGAAAGATGTGTGAGACATGTCAGAGAGGTGTTCACCTTATTTAGCTGGGATTTTTTAATCAGTCTTTCTGCGCTCTGTCAGTCATCTAGTACTTGTTTTTCTGACCATGCTGCTGTGAATATTCTTTTTAGCTAGCTTACTCAATGTCTTTGCACGCCTGGATGAGTTCAGTTGTCATGTCATCCATGGCAGGTGATTTGTTACATGCAGGCTGTTCTTGATATATTTCTTTATTTCACGGTCTAGTATTTCTGGTTCTGCAACATGTGAATATCTTTGAGAAAAAGAATAGTTTCTTGCATTGGTTGATGGGTTGTACAAATATTCTATCCACTTTGTTTTCTTGTCTTTTCCGCTAATTATGGGTGTACAGCTTTTGCTGTTTGTGATAGTCGTGAGATTAGAACTCTCATCTCTTACTCATTGCTTTTATAATTTTGAAGAAGCATCTTGGTCTTTTGACGCATATGTCAAAGAGGTGTTCAACCTATTCTTTCCATGCATTTTCTTTCGCTTGTTTTTATTACTTGTTTGACATTTTCTCTCTCTCTCTCTCTCTAGATGATACTGAATATAATCCTTTTGATTACCTTTTTTTTACCCATATTATGAATATTTGCTTATTTTTACGAATTGCTTGTTTGATTTCATCATTCTACCACGCAGTTCACCACACAGACATATGGAGTTCCCCAACATCTGATAAGCCAATGTCAGAGCATATAAGCTAATAGTCAATGTGCAGTAAGAATGAGCAAAGGTATATCCTATAATTTCCAAGATGCTCTCTCTTTCGTATCTTCATCGCTCCATAATAGAGCATAGCTATTATCCACTTCCTTGATGTTTCTGCCTTTTTTCAATTTTTAAAATGAAACATTTGCTTATATCAATGGGCTACAGGAGCTACAGCCATTGTTGTTTTCATGCCACCCCCTGTTGCTGAAGCAGTGATTATAGATCTTATTCTTCTGCGTTTGTTCTCAAACCCTTGCAGATTATCAGGATGTAGTCAGGAGAAATAGTATATTGTGTCATGGTGTACAGCTTTGCTACAATATCTGCACCTTTTGACCTGACACATCCGACTTCAGCATGGCTTCAGGGTTGCTTTGATCCTATATGGGATGGGACAGCCAACTCCACCCCATAACCTTCTTAGTCACCTCTTACAGCATGCATGAAAGGTAAACAGTATTGCTATTCTTTGCTCCCCCTTTTGGGCCCGGTCAACACACTGGCACATTAAATATCAATTACTTGGAACTCCCGAACTGGTTTGTACTATTTGAGTTCATCATACACAAAATTTTCCCAAAGATATATTTATTTTGGTGTAGGCATACACAATATTAAGATATATTATATTAAGATTAGACATTTCAAGGTCAGAGTCCAAAGTATGAAACTGAAATTTTTTTTTTTTAAACTTGAGGTATATTTAAATATAGCCATTTGCCTGTTTAAATAAAGAAATTACACATAAGGTCACATGGTATTTATCAATGATTTATTTCAGCATTTAGACATTGTATAATTAGAAAAGACAATTTTATTTATCAGATCAATGGAATTTTAGATTCTTGTGTATGTAAAAGTATGATTTTAAATCTTTTACAGTAAGTAAAGATTTCCTTATCCATACCTGAGGCATGTCAGGGAATACAGTGTTAGGCTTGTATTTTTTTGTTGATCAATGAACATTAAGCCAGAGAACGTTATCATTGTGTCATGGTTTACAGCTTGGCTGCAATATCTGTGCCTTTCGGTCGGATACATCAGACTTCATCATGGTTTGTGGGTCATTTTAATTTTAACCTTATATCGGATGGGACAGCAAGCTTCACTTCAAAACCTCATTTGCCTCTTACAACAAACTCCTGCTGGATCTCTTTTGTAGCAGGGCAATAATCCTACTAGATTTCCAGCAGGATGTAGTTCAGAGAATGGAAATGCAATGTCTCCATTTTATTTGCATTAATGGCCAAACACATCATTTTTCGTGGTACTATTCTTTGCTCCTCTTGTGGGTTCCTCCAACACAGGTATAAAAAGACGTAAAAGATTAACATCTTTTTCTTGTGTTCATTCTAAACTCCTGAAGATTACCAAAATGTAGTCCACAGAACGTAATGTGTTGTGTCATGGTTTATAGCGGCCTGACAACATCCGATGTCAGCATGACTTCTGGGGCACTTAACCCTCTATGAGTCCTATGGATGTGACAGCAAACCCCCACCCCAGAAGCTCCTTAGTCTCCTACTACATGCATGGCAAGTAAGTTTTCCCTAGTTTTTGTTCTCCTTTTGAGTCTCAGAACATACAAACACAAACATGTGATCATCAAAATCCTATGGAGTCACCATGTATGGGTTGTAGTGCTCAAAGAATAATAATTTACTGATATAATTTATTTTCATATTTTTTTTTGACAGCTTTACCACGACTGGCTGCTCGAAGCGTGTACACAGATACACGAAAAAATTTGATGCTAAATGATCAAACAAAGGTCATATGTCAAGGTTTTACAGGAAAGCAGGTGAGTTTTTCTTTTCATATCAGCGTTGATAATATGTATCAGTTAGACTATTACATGTTTGTGTTGAAAATATGCAACTGTTGGGCTATTACCTGTGTGGGTTGAAATTAGGCAGCATCTGCTCATTTGTGGAGAAATACTTATTGTTGTATATTGAAAGTTACCCGTGTGTTGCAGGGGCTCGAGAGGGTAGCAAAGAATAGCAATACTGTTTACCTTCCATGTATGTTGTAAAAGGTGACTAAGGAGGTTATGGGATGAAGTTGGCTATCCCATATAGGGTCAAAGTGACCAAAGCCATGCTAAAGTCGGATGTGTTATCCAAAAGACTCAGATATCACAACATTGCTGTAAACCATTACACAGCGCATTCTGTTCTGCAGACCACTTCCTGCTAATCTGCAGGAATTTGAGAATGAACGTAGAAGAAGAATGATATTAAAAGTTATTAATGAATCAAATACCTAGATGTAACTATAAATTGGACAAGAGATCCACATGTCTTATGTGAATCTCATAGTTAGTCCTTAAACTAAGATGGACAATCAACATTTTGCAATTTTATTTTGTAAGCTGACACCTTTGAGTCTGTCTAGCCACTACTTAGAAACAGTAAGGCGGGGGAGCTAGCATGAACTTTAAACTAGTCCTGGTATGTACTTGGCACAGCAGATGGCTCTAAAAATGTATTTTGGATGTTGTGATAGGCTAATTAGAGTTTTTGTAGGTGGTATATCTTATTCAGGATGCAACTTTCAACCCATTTGTAAATGTAGTGATTAACTAGGCAAAAATTGCATCCAGTAGGTTGTCATTGCTTCCTGAGCAGTGAGGTTGCAACCTTAAATAGAGAATGTATATTGATCTGCATCTCTCAGCCACAGCGATGGACCTGATTAGAGTAGAAGTTTATTTTCACAAATTGAGTTAGATACTACTAAGTATGAGTGTCTTATTATCACACTTTGTTTTTCTTCTTGCTTACATGACTTGCCGATTGAAGTTAGAGTTTGCCATCTGCCCTGAGTTATAAAGTTGAAGTTTTCCCTTTGCAAGAGCAATTGCCATTTAGAATGTATTCAGGATCATGTGTATTTGTTCCTTTACCATCACATCCATGTGAGTTCAATCCCATCTTTGACAGCTTAGGGTCACACAAAAATACATATGAAAAAGGAAATAGCAGACCACCAGACAAATGATACTTCTTCTTCATCGTTCATTCTCAAACTCCTGCTGGATCTCCCTTGTAGCAAGACCATTGTCCTACTAGATTTCTAGCAGGATGTAGTCCAGAGAATGGAAATGTGTTGTGTCTTCGGCGGAGACAAATGATACAAAACACAGAAAGGACAAGTCACCATCTTCAGCCTATGCATGAACACAATTGACTGGTACCCTCATTTCAACACTAAAGATAGGAATTGCTGATGAGTGTGATCGATGTACTGACATTATTGCTTCTGCAAGTAGCAGAAGGACCATCATCATGTGACCATCAAGCACATGTGTTGAAGGCCTGAAAGGGGAGCACAGAACAGTGACACTGTTACTTGCCATGCACGTAATAAGAGGCAATTAAGGTAGTTTTGGTTATGGAGTTGACTGTCCCATCCCATACAGGATTAAAGTGACCCAGAAGCAATGATGAAGTCAAATGTGTCATGCTGAAAGGCACAGATATTACAGCAGCAAAGTTGTCTCAACACATTCCGTTCTCTGGACTACATCCAGCTGGTCTACAGGAGTTTGAGAACAAATTCAGAAGTCTATGACCATCATCGTGCAATTTCAGCTATAGAGTTGCATATAAGAGAAATAACTTTTATGAAAAAAAAATCCATTTACATGTATATTTATCCCAGATTTATTTTTTTCAGGGCACATTTCACAGTCAACAAGCCATTGAATATGGGACAAAATTTGTTGGTGGAGTTTCGCCAGCTAAAGCTGGACAAAAGCATCTTGGTCTGCCTGTTTTTGCATCAGTAAAAGAGGTATTTACATGTATATTTTCCCTACATTATTGGTCTTATGGGGATACATTGATTATATTAAAGCCATACAGTCATATGTGTTTTCCAAAGTGCCCAATATTGATGCCGCCAAAAGTTTGCAGATTTTTATGTAATTGCGTGACTGCATACAAACCATCCAACCTTCTATATACTATCCATGTGAGTAACCGAGGTCTGAACTTATAGTTTAGGGTGTAAAAAATAGAGCCATTGTGGGGTGTAAATGGTTTCACATTGCTTTTGTTCGATTCTCAGGGTTAGCGAATAACTAAGATCCTAAAGGTACTTCCTCATGGTGCACCCTGAAAACAGACATACTTCTGCTCGTACAGTGTTCCTGATTAATACTTTTAGGCGCCTGTGAGGGGAGCAAAGAATAGCAACACTGTTTACCTTCCATGCATGTCATATGAGGCGACTAAGGAGGTTATGGGATGGAGTTGGCTGTCCCATCCCATATAGGGTCAGTGACCCAAAGCCATGCTGAAGTCAGATGTGTCAGGCAGAAAGACAGCCATGGTGTAAACCATGACACAATGCATTCCATTATCCGGACTACATCCTGTTGATCTGTAGGAATTTGAGAACGAACGCAGAAGAAGAAGAAGAATACTTTTAGAGATCATGTCCGTGGCTATAGATGAAATGATAATTTATTGATAAAAGACAAGCAATATTTCAGGCACCTCTCAGCTGATACAGGTAGTGGCACTGCTACCACACAGTGATGCAGGGCATTCCGGTGCAGATAGTTCGAATGGAGATGCATTACAGGGGCACAAAATGTTGTTTTGATATGGGTAGATGATGCTGCGATGTAGTGACACCTTGAGTATTGAATGTCTTTGGTGTATGCAAAAGCGTATGACCTTCATTGTGGTTTTAAGTGAAATCCCCATCACCTTTTCAATCCTAGTGACTGGTGATTTAAAACTCCATTACGTCACCCCACTGTTGCCTTAGAATACCAAACGTACCTTTCAAACACATGAATTGTTAGCTAGTGAAACTGTGCAGGTAAAAAAATTCAAAGTTTGTAAACAAATTTTTGTTTACCTAAAGCAATTTTAAAAATAATTCGCTATACAGGGATATGCATTATAATAAGTTTTAAAAAAAATGAAGTTAAAACAGTTGAAATAATCAGCGATTGGGAAAATTGTCATTAAACAGAGCAAGTAGTTAAAAACATGTATTGTAATGAGATTCTGCTGTACAATGAAAATGCAAAATAGAGAACAAAAGTATAAATAATGGTAGTAAAAATATCTTTTGGTGAAAACTGATTCTGTGCATTGTTCCATATAAAACTGCTATTTAACTCTTTTTATATATTTTTCAAATATTCACTTACCCTTCAGTCATCTTATCAATCTCAAGAAATCCTACACTGAAATGTTTATTTATGACTGAAACTCTGACATCTGAACACATTTCACCTGTGTATTGTCTGGACCTGAAAGGGGAGCAATGAATATAGACACGCATGTGTTGTTTTAAGGAGGTTCTGAGGTGGAGTTTTCTGTTCCATCCCATATAGACTCAGACCCAGAAGCTATGCTGAAGTTGGATGTGTCAGGCTGAGGCGCACAGATACTGCAGTTAGACTAAACCATAACAACACATCCAGTTCTCTAGACTACGTCCTGCTTATCTGCTGGAGTGAGAATGAACGCAGAAGAAATTGTTTAACAATTACTGAACCTTAACCTAAATGTGCCAGATAATGCAAAATTGAGGTGAACACTTAGAAGTTGCCACCTGGAAAAGATTGAACTTTTTTTCTTGTGAAAACCTGAGAATATATTCTGAGCAACATCAGTAAGTGCGTATTATTGAATATATTATGACCAGTTTACCTGAATGCAGAAAGGATCTCTAAAAATACAGAAGTATAGGCATGATGCAATCAGACCTATCACTGTGATGTTATTGATATTGATGACAGTATTTCCCAGTGTGTTATCTGAGTTTAGAAGAAACCCTCAGCACTACCAATGTCATCAGATGTGGCTAAGGATAGTTGGGAGTGTGTTTGACAGCTGGCAGCACAATATACTAGTGCTCAAATGGTTGTTCAAGAACAAATGTAGAAGAAAACTGAATTGCAAATCATTATTCTGGTATTCTTGCTGTGGGAATCTGTTGCTATGTCGATAGCGATACCTACAGCGGAGAAAAGGTCAAGCATATGTGACTATGGATAGCTTTTAGTGTGGTGTCCAGTATTTCTCTTACGGCTGACCCTAACAGTATGACTATGTCCACCTTTCAGTTGGAGTGATAAAAACACTGAACATATTGTACCTTTCTGAAGTTAGATGTGTTGGACCATTGGTGCAAATAGAACGGCGACAACATATTTCTGTTCTCTGGACTACATACTCCTAGAAATCTAGTAGGGACATTGTTCACTGCTACAAGAGAGATCCAGTTGCTGTTTGAGACTGAATGCACACTTAAATTGTTATATCTAGCAAACATCCAAGTTGTTATAGGCCTATTTGTAAATAATGTATATAAGCTTGATGCATAGTTTTCCATACACAGGTAATTGAGTTACCAAATGTTGAATTTGAATGGAAAATTTGCTTATGTCAACAGGCTAAAGATGCCACAGGAGCTACAGCCACTGTTGTTTTCGTGCCACCCCCTGTTGCTGCAGCAGCAATTATAGAAGCCATTGATGCAGAAATCCCTCTTGTGGTCTGTATCACAGAAGGCATCCCACAGCAGGACATGGTCAGAGTTAAGCACAAGCTTGTCCGTCAAGGAAAGACTCGACTAATAGGCCCTAACTGTCCAGGCATCATTAAGGTGAGAGAAATTGTTTATGTGGAAACTATCATTACATTACCAATCATATATGTGTATCCTACCTCTATGGGATGTGTCCTTTGCGGAACATCCTCACTGATACTCTGTATACCTCCTGGGTCTGTCCAGCCTCTTTCATGACACAGGTCTTCAATAGCCTGTGTCCATTGTAGTCTTGGTCTGCCTCTTGTTCTTTCTTTCCTGGAATATTACTCTCCATGATTAATCTTTCTAACCCATTGTTTCTTTTTATGTGTCCCAAATATTTTAGATTGCATTTTTTGTGGTAGTTTTGAGAAACCAATCTTTCATGTTCAGATGTTTATCCTTTAGGGTTCTGGATTAAAATTGCACAATTTTTTCCATGCCTGGATTTTTGTGTGGAAAATTTGTGTTCATTTATGGTGAATGTTTGGTAAGTATGATAACTTTTTTGTTTCTAAAAATATCAAAGTTTTGCACATGTAAATAAAGGAGTGAATAATGCATATAATTATGTTTTTTGTTGTTGTTGTATGTGTGATATGACAGCTGTGAGCAAGTTATGAAGTTGAAAATTGGGGAGGGGGAAATCTAAAAATGCCATTTAAAAAAATCGCAAATATAATTTCTTGATGACCCTAATTCTTGAGAAATGTGTGGCAACATTGATAAAATCCTCCTAAATACCTATTCCTGTTGTAAATTTGTTGTTTTATATCCAAACTTTAGCGGAAGACGGATGTGTCGGGTCATTGGCGCAAATAAAACGGTGGCACAATGCCACATTTCCATTCTCTGGACTACATCCTGCTGGAAATCTAATAGGACCATGGTCCTGATTCAACAGAGATCCAACTGGAGTTTGAGAACAAATGCTGAAGAAGAATATCCAAACTAATATAATATGGACTGAACAAACTAATAAAACATGAAGAAATCGCATACGTCAGTTCATTTAAGACTAAGGATAGCCAGATATACAACATTTTTATTTTAAATGGTGACACGTGGCACCCCTGATACATATTATTTTTGTGTTTTTAAATGAATAAGAAAACATTCTTATAATATAACAACAATTTAAATATATAGATATTACTTTCCATGACGATCACTGATCATGCCAAGCTGTACTACACTTGATAGTAAAATATGGTATTGAGAATGGACAAAGTTGTTCCAGAAATTGGTTGACAAATTCAACCGGCTTTCTCCTTCTTACAATTGTAATGTGTAAAGAAATTTGAACTTTAAACTGTGATGTATTCCTAGCTTCGTGTGGCGGGAATTTACATCATATGAGCTTTAACTTCGTGAAGTTCCGTACTGAGTAATCGGGGCATAGCAATAGGGATGAATGGAGATGCCTATCGTCGAACCTTGTTACATAATGACGTCCGTAGCTGTAGGCACCTATAGAGCCGGTAAGATTAAAAACACCTTTGTGTTGGATCATCTTTCTGTCCATGATATTCTTAGGACCTACCTATGCTACTTTCTTTTCCAATCTGGATGTCATTTTCCAATTCTCACAACCAAATGTTGGGAAAACTGGAAAAAATATAGCTTTTTATAGTTTAATAGTAAATTTATCTTTCATGATTTTTCTGTGTATTTGGTGAGAGGATCTAGTCTTGTTTGACACCCCTTTGAACCGTGAGCAAGTTGGATGTTTCACCTTCAAGTCAAACAGATGCTTGTTGTTCCTGGTAAAGCATTTTAATGAATGATCTTCTGCATTCATTCTCAAATATCAGCAGATTAGAAAAATGTAGTCCAGAGAACAGGAATGCGTTGTCATAGTTTACAGTCTAGATGTGATATCTGTGCCTTTTGGTCTGACATATCCAACTTCAGCATGGCCTGTGGGTTCTCAATGGTATTGAACAGTAAACTCCATCTCCTAAACCTCCTGGGCTGCCTTTTGCTATATGCCTGGCAGATAACAGTGCTGCTATTTGTTGCTCCTCGTTTGGGGACCCCTCAACACATGAGTGATATGAGGTGTGGAAAACCCATGCTTTCCATTATGCTGCAAAATTTCTGATGTATCACACAGTTTAAGACCTTTAAGTATTCTATGAAACAGGTCTATATGCCTGTATTGAATTCTCTACACTTCTCATTATATTTCTATTAACAAAGATATGATTCCCAGTAACTCAGTTGTGTCTCAAATCTGCCTGGACTATATTAATGTCTCTTTCCATATGTTCCTCCATTCTTTTAATGATTTCTGATTTAAAATAAAACATTTGCACATGGTCGTGCCACATTTAATACTGATCTCTCAGAATCACTGTTTCTAATTTAGTTTCTAATGAGAGTTGTGATCATAAAAAAATAATGGAGCTCATGGTTGACCACCACCTCCGAAGTAAGACAGTGAAGTAAAGAATCATTATTTCTTTCATATTTCAGCCAGGAGCTTGTAAAATAGGAATTATGCCTGGGCATATACATAAACCAGGAAAAATAGGTGAGAATGTTACTTGTTTATACATAGTATATTTATTGCTTATTAACCTTTAGTGTGCTATGGGTGGAAATATTCCCAAAAAACCACCCAGTTATTTAGCTCTACTTGCTGATTTATTTCCCAATTGCTATGACCATTTTTTGCGGGGGGAAAAAATCATATGAATGGTAATGTCATGTTACCGTAATCTGTGAATCATTGTAGCAGTTGTATTGATCTTCCATTTACCGGCAAGATACAGGACATATGGGACTTTTGTTGTAGAAGAAACTATCATAATCTGGAAATATCCAGTGTGGAATCCATTAGCAGGTTTCAATGGCCGGCTATCAATATATATAATTGACGTACAATCATTATGGATTGTGACATAGGCCTAGATATCAGTAGATATAGGCCTAGTATCACATTGGTTTCGTTATATGACATTGAACAAGTATGGAACCAACAGACAGATTTTACACACATAGACTTCTCTGAGCAGGAGACCTCTTCTCAAAACATTGCACACGGCTGAGAGTTGTAGTCTTCTGGTATAAGTATTAAATTCTTTATTTAGATATGAAAAATTATTTTAATGTCTCTAATAACAAAAAACGTTATTATGTTTTCAAACACCCATGTGTGGTTCTTTTTGTTAGTTTTTTTGTGAATAAAAAGTCTTCATCACGTGTTCACACCTCTGGTATGGCACACACAGGAAATTCAGTTACACACTTATTTGCACTATGCAATTCTTTATTTAAATGTGCAAAGATTATTTTAATATCTCTAATAACAAAAAAGTTATTCTGTTTTCCAAACACTCACCCAAACAAAATATAAAAATTTTCAAAAAAGAATCTGGTGACAAGGGATAGATAGTGTAATTTTAATCCAGTTTGCTAAAAGTTATAATTCAATATTATTTGATATTTTTTACATTTGTATTTACTTGTATAAGAAATTGTTTTGAATCTGTGTCAACAAAGTTCTCGTGTAGGTGTCAATTGCTTTTTAATAGTTTAGTAGATGCTATTAGAAAATCTGCTTTGTAACTCCATTGATAATTTTGAGTTTTATAAACCCTGAAACCAGGGGTAGCCCATTATTTTTGGTTTGTGGATCAAAATCTTGTTTGTCCAACTGGAATTTCAGATCTTTTTCTCTACTTATTTTTAAACCAAAAGATTTGATCTTCTCCAAGTTTTTGTCACCTCCTATTCTCATGATAAAAGATATCAACAGACATTGTTTCTCCAAACATCAATTCATAACACATGTTCAAATCACATCATCAATGATTTGACATAATAATTATTTTCTCTTTATCGCTGTTTAGTGAATTTTTTAATAGCTTGGCTGTGATAACTTTTTTTGTGGATATTTTGTGAACTCATAGGCTGGTATATTAGTAACAAGATTTAGGGTGGTTAAATATCATGTTTCAACCAATAGCAGACATACATAGAACAAAATTAAAAATAAAACACAAGGGATCTCTGTAGCACAGTGGTTAAGCAATTTGACTTGTGGTCATATGAAGTCATGGAGTTGATACTGGGCAGAAACATCTCGCTGAATTGTCCATTCCCCCCCCCCCCCAGAAATATTGGGAGATTATCGCTTGAAGATAAAGAGTTATATGCTATAGGTGGTATTCTCAGCAGGTTGTATGCTGCTTTGTTGAGAGGCATAGAGGTACATATGGGACAATCTGAGCTATGTACAAATGGAGTCAATCATCTGTCCTTTGAGCCATTTTTTAATAAATAAATTTTAAAAAATTTAGTTAAAATATGTGGGTGTGAAAATACATTAAAAAATAACATAGGATGCATGATATTAACCTTCACCGAGCCGATATGATATCCAGCCGCCGAAAAACAAAATGGCCGTGCGCGCTGATGGCGGGCCGTCCCACCCAGCGAGATTATCGTGAGATTTACACGTACCACAGTTCGTGCACATAGCTGGGGACATGCGCAATCGAAGCCGGTACATCCCCCACTTCCGACATGATCGTTTTTGAGAATGGCTGCCTATTCGTAAAAGTTTAAGAGCAATTAATCTGACCACATCTGTACACCGGTACGATGCCATGATGATGGATCGGTTTTACAGACCTTTATTTCATCGTATTTCGAATAAAATAACAGTGAATCGTGGATTATTAGGTTATTTAGTTTCACAGCAGTGAATATACAGAATGCCGTGCTGGTTTGGGGACTTGTACGTTTGATATCGAATATTTTGAAGTGGCAGAAAAAATAACTCTAGGCCTAAGCTCAAAGAACGATTTTACTGCAAATCTACATGTTTTATACAGTTCCCCCGGCTATATTTTGATAATTTCGCAGTGAAAGAACATAAATACAACAGATTTACGTGATTTAGTTGACAGTGTTGCCAAGGAATTCGATATGTAAGGTAAGTTATTTTTTTTCTTATTTTTTCCTCTTTATTTGTTATAAAATATATGTTTTTTGTGAAAAACGTCTTTACCACTTTCTCATACGTCTGGTATCACACACACACGTACATAAATTACACCAATATATGCATAATTCAATTCTTTATTTATATGTGCAAATATTATTTAAATATCTCTAACAACCAAAAAATTATCACATTTTCAAAACAGTCACCATCAATAACGCAAATTTTCAAAAAAGAATCCGGTGGCAGGGATACGTTTCGTATTTTTTAATCTGGCTTGCTAAAGGTTAATTTGTCAATCACTTTGGTTATTGTGAGTATTCTAAAATCATTTTCAGCTTTAAGGTGTTCTATACTTTTTTTTGAACATTTGTCACAAGATCAGTAATTCCTAGTAATTTACAAATAATTTCTTACCTGAATGAAGCCATAGGAGAAGTGAGCATCTAAAGAAGGGTGGTACTACAGTGGATATCATCTGACTGTGGCATACTGGGAAAATGAAGAGGCAGATAGGCTGAAAAAAAGATAGAGAAACAGGAATAAAAAGACCAAGAAATCACCTGCTAAGAAAAGAGGACCCTCGTCAAAGCTATCAGAAACTAAACAGCCGCTTAAATAGACTAATACTGGTTCCATTACCTCTATGTGGGCTGGCAGCACAGACAGCGGAACATATCCTGCATTACACTAAACAAGTTAAAGGAGGAACACTGGTCCACAGACACAGATATCTACAGAAATCTGTGTGGTAACACAGAGGAGCTTTCAAATACAGCAGAATTTATTAAGAAAACTGGACTTGCTGTGTAGAAATATTAAACTGTGAATGAGAAGATGCAATTCCTCTTTCAATCTTTACATATTTATCTCAATCCATGTGTTTCCAGGACTTGAAAGTGGAGCAAAAAATAGCAACACTGTTACATTCAAGGCACATCGTAAGAAACAGCTAAGGGGGTTTGGGGGATGGGGTTGGCTGTCTCATCCCACAAAGAGTCAGTCATTAAAATGTCATGCTAAAGACGAACTAGTAAGGCCAAAAGACGTAGGTATTATAGCAAAACTGTAAACCATGGCACAACACATCCTCTTCTCTGGACTGCATCCTATTAATCTGCAGGAGTTTGAGAATGTATGCAGAAGAGAAAGAAGAATATATGTACATATGTCTTCACAGGCATTTACTTTTTGTTAAATCGAGGAATATAATGACATACATAAATGCTCAACTATTGCTAAAGAGATCTGTAGTCTGTTATTAAATTGTACAAGTCTCATCATTATTAAAAGAAACGAGTTTTGAAGATATGTTTTCATCCACAGGAATTGTGTCCAGATCAGGTACCTTGACCTATGAGGCAGTGCATCAAACAACACAAGCTGGATTAGGGCAGTCCTTGTGTGTGGGCATTGGTGGTGACCCTTTCAATGGAACAAATTTTATTGATTGCCTTGAAGTTTTTCTTAATGATCCACAGACAGAAGGTAACATTTTTTAAAGTGGATATGTCTTAAAAAATAATTGGTATTGAGCTGTTTCTTAACCCCTTAGATTCAGAAATGAGCAAAGAACTGGTTGTGGCAGTGAAATAGCAGCACCCATCAAGAAAGTAGATACATTCAACAATTTCTGTGCAAATTTTAATAAGTCACAACACAGGAAGAAATTAGATAAAATACTTACAAAAAGTGCAACACTTAACAAAGATCAGAACAATATTGCTGCATTCAATGACCTATTCAGCAAACACGATTTGAACATGGCAATATGGAAACATGCTAGAAATAAAGTTCCAGGACCAGATCAAGTTAAAAATGAAATGGTATGTAAGCTGGGACCAAAGGCAGAAGTAACATTCTTAGAGTTTATTAATAGAACATGGAAGGAAGGACAGTTGCCATCATCATGGCTCACAACAACTGTCAATCCCATTTTCAAGAAAGGAAAATCGACAGGAACACCAGGAAGTTATAGACCCATATCCCTCATCTCATGCATAGGCAAACTGTTTGAGATAATGGTTAATAACAGACTATACTGGTAGCTGGAAGACCATGACTGTCTAGATAATAACCAGGTAGGCTTCATGTGCAAATGTCACACAGATGACCCTTTCTTTAGATTCACACAAAAAAAGCACATTAGCAGTGTTCATTGACCTCTTTATTGACTGACCTTACCTTTCAATGGTCAGGAAAAAACTTCTACAGACACCCATAACAGTCAATAACTTACTGTATGGATCACTAAGTCAACTTCAGGAGACCTGCTCTTTTTTAAGAGTGACATTTTGCGGACAAGAGTAGAATTACTCATCAGCATTCGGATATCAACAACAACAGCAAAGAACTCTTGCTGTATATCAGCATCACTTGACATATTCTTTCCAGAAAGTTTGTCTTTGCAATTGATGTCCTGAACCCGACTCTATCCTGTGCCAATCTGTCTGTCTCCTCCAACGATATCTTCATACAGTCCCTGATGTCATCTGTCCATCTCCTTCTAGGTCTACCTCTTCTGCTACTTCCCGGAATTCTGCCTTCTAATATGTGCCTTTCCATGCCATTTTGTCTTCTTATATGTCTGAAATATTTCAGTTTTCTATGTAAAATTGAATTCACCAGCCTCTATATTCAGCATACTCAAAATCTCACTGTTCTTTATCTTTTCTAAACACATGAAGAATTGAATTCAGGCCATCCTTTGCAAATATCTAGGCACACTATTCCTGTAGGTTGCTGGTTCTTTTGGAAAGGAAAAGAATATCGGCTGTATATAATGTATATTAACATCTTGCCAGTAATCTGAGTTTCACCTATAGGTCATATGGGTATATCCAAAATACAAAGCATAACAACTCTTTTGTATTAAAAAAAAATGTAATCATATCCTGTACAGGACATTAGTATTCAACTGTTGTAGATTTTTGTGGTGCATTCAATACATCCAATAATGCACCCAATTGTATTACTAGTACAGTTTAGGTGGTCAGTGTTCGAACACGAACTAATTCGTTACCTTCCATGCATGTTGTAAGAGGTGACTAAGGGGTGATGGGTTGGTTGACATCCCATGTATGGTCAGAGTGCCCAGAAGCCATTCTAAACTTGTGAAGTCTAGTGAACGTTATTGTGCAAAAAATTAAACCCAACCATAGGCTCTATTGTGTTTGAGTAATATTTGACCATATTTTACCCTACAAATATCCCATTGAGCACATAATGCAACACTCTATGTGAGATATCATAAGAATTGGAAGAGCAGACATAAAAATGAGTCAACCTATATAGTTGATATTGTCAGTTATGCCTGGGCATGCTGAAGAGGGGAAAGACTTACATTTAAGGCATCAATAATTGATGGATGTCACATGCTTAACCTTTACGACTCTGCGGTCGCAATAATGCGCCTATGAGAACAGCTCCATTGTGCCTGCAGGCGCAATCCCGCTACATAGGATATTGCCCGATTCCCGAGTACGGAACTTCACAAAGTAATGATCCCGTGACATATAAAACACGCCAAACGACGCTAGGAATACGTCGCAGTTTAAAGGTCAAGTTACTTTACTCATTACGACTGCAAGAAGAGAGAAAACCGGCTGGTTTTGTCCGCGAATTTCTGGAACGACGTTGGCCATTTTTTAGCCATATTTTACTATCAAATTTAGTGCCGCGTGGCATGGCTAAGTGATCGTGAATACATGTTTTAATTGTTGTTTTTTATGTTTAATATGTTGTTATTTGATAAGAATGTTTGTGTAGTCGTTCAAAAACACAAAAATAATATGTATCAGGGGTGCCACGTGAGTGCATAGACAATAATTACGCTGCGTGTTGGGATAGACCTAGTGTTTACCGGGCGGACGTTATATGCAATTTCTTCACGTTTTATTAGTTTTTTAGTTCATCTTATACTAGTTTTGATATAAAACAATATATATACAATAAGTATAGGTATTTATGAGGATTTTATCAATGATTCCACACATTGCTCAAGTATTAAGGTCGTCAAGAAGTTACATGTGCGATTTGAAAATTGCGTTTTGCGATTTTCCCCCCGAATTTTCAACTTCACAACTTGCTCACAACTGTCATATCATACATACAACAACAACAAAAACATGACTATATTCACTATTCACTCCTTTATTTAGATATGCAAAAATTATTTTGATATCTTTTAAAATAAAAAAGTTATCACGTTTTCAAAACACCCACCATCAATAACGAAAATTTTCCAAAAAAGAATTCAGGCCCAAGGGGATGTTTCTTAATTTTTAATTCAGAGCCCTAAAGGTTAAGTTGTTTGGTGACCTCTTCCTAGTCTATGCAGTGATTGGGGAAAGTCTTACTAGTAGGCACCTATGGGGTTGCCTAGAGTGTAATGATGTGACTTCATTTCCTGTTATAACATTTTTACAGCATCCAAACACCATTTGCAGACCTGTTCAGAATTTCATATTAATAGCTAGTGGAGTAGAACATGGTGATGTTTTATATCTTTTGGGAAAACAGTAATGCTAGTAACCTAGATGTGTCTCTCCACAACACATTATAACAACTGGCATGTTTTTGCGTTTTTGTTTTACCACAGGTATTGTCTTGATAGGTGAAATTGGCGGACAAGCTGAAGAAAATGCAGCGGAATACTTACAGCAGAATAACACGGTGAGAAATGTAGGGCTGAGAATCTGTAACTGTAGAATGAAAAGATTCTGATGCCAATAGTCATATGTTTGTGTGTCATACCATGTACTTAAGTAATGCATGTGTCAGCAGTTCTGCCACTGCACACTTTGTTGTGAGCATGCCATATCATATTGTAAATATGCAGTGTGAGAACAAGCTTCATCTACTTCTATAGAGAGTTGCAAGTTTTCATACTTGCCATTGTCTATAAAATCTGTTTTTCAGGTTGTGATAGACTAAATGTTTTATGAATAGATGGGCATCGTGGGAGAAGTTCTTGTCTAGCTTGATGTAGTCATATACAAGACCAAGCTTACAGACATGATTTCCACTTGTGTTTTGTTGTAACAATATCAATGCATGAATCATGCATTGAACACTTGTTCTCTATTCTAGAGAATTGATAATAGGTAATAACTGCAGAAAAACTGATCTGATTGGTAAAAATTGAAAGCAGGGTAATCAAGCTTCACTAGTCACTGGAAAACACATCCTAATGTTTCAATCAAATAGCCTTTATCAAGAACGCAACATAACACATGGCAAGTAAAGAATGGCACTGCCTATGATCACATAACAAAAATAATTAATATTTTATACCAAAGGAATAAAAGAAGGAATGGCTATATAAATATTGGCACATTTAATTGAAATGTTTTTTAACTTAGGATAGATACATACATACTTGTGTGATCATTACTTGGTCAAACATTGTCTCTAGATTCTCTGATATAATTTGCTGTTTCAGGGTTTCAATTCTGCCATACAATTTCTATGTGAAACTGATGATGTAAACTACACCCTCTTCTCAGGTTTTCATGATGAAATAGTTTATAAACATTGTGGAATATTCCAAATCATAGAATTTGTTGTGTTTAAAGGGTGTTCATAAAGTTGCTTTGCACTCATCTACATTGTTGGTGACACTAAATTACATGAATTGTGGGTAACATCATTGATATAATAACATTTATGAAAAGACACTACTGTTTATGTCAATTGCACATTAGGTAAAGTAGTATATAATGCAGTAGCATTGGGTAAAGTTGCTCATAATGCAGTAGCATTGGGTAAAGTAACTCTCAGTGCAGTAGCATTGGGTAAAGTAACTCATGGTGCAGTAGCATTGGGTAAAGTAGTTCATAGTGCAGTAGCATTGGGTAAAGTAGTTCATAGTGCAGTAGCATTGGGTAAAGTAGTTCATGGTGCAGTAGCATTGGGTAAAGTAGTTCATAGTGCTGTAGCATTGGGTAAAATAGCTCATGGTGCAGTAGCATTGGGTAAAGTAGTTCATAGTGCAGTAGCATTGGGTAAAGTAACTCTCAGTGCAGTAGCATTGGGTAAAGTAACTCATGGTGCAGTAGCATTGGGTAAAGTAACTCTCAGTGCAGTAGCATTGGGTAAAGTAACTCTCAGTGCAGTAGCATTGGGTAAAGTAGTTCATAGTGCAGTAGCATTGGGTAAAGTAACTCTCAGTGCAGTAGCATTGGGTAAAGTAACTCTCAGTGCAGTAGCATTGGGTAAAGTAACTCTCAGTGCAGTAGCATTGGGTAAAGTAACTCATGGTGCAGTAGCATTGGGTAAAGTAACTCTCAGTGCAGTAGCATTGGGTAAAGTAACTCATGGTGCAGTAGCATTGGGTAAAGTAGTTCATAGTGCAGTAGCATTGGGTAAAGTAGTTCATAGTGCAGTAGCATTGGGTAAAGTAGTTCATAGTGCAGTAGCATTGGGTAAAGTAGTTCATAGTGCAGTAGCATTGGGTAAAGTAGCTCATAGTGCAGTAGCATTGGGTAAAGTAACTCATGGTGCAGTAGCATTGGGTAAAGTAACTCTCAGTGCAGTAGCATTGGGTAAAGTAACTCATGGTGCAGTAGCATTGGGTAAAGTAGTTCATAGTGCAGTAGCATTGGGTAAAGTAGTTCATAGTGCAGTAGCATTGGGTAAAGTAGTTCATGGTGCAGTAGCATTGGGTAAAGTAGTTCATAGTGCAGTAGCATTGGGTAAAGTAGCTCATAGTGCAGTAGCATTGGGTAAAGTAACTCTCAGTGCAGTAGCATTGGGTAAAGTAACTCTCAGTGCAGTAGCATTGGGTAAAGTAACTCTCAGTGCAGTAGCATTGGGTAAAGTAACTCATGGTGCAGTAGCATTGGGTAAAGTAACTCATAGTGCAGTAGTATTGGGTAAAGTAGTTCATAGTGCAGTAGTATTGAGTAAAGTAACTCTCAGTGCTGTAGCATTGGGTAAAATAGCTCATGGTGCAGTAGCATTGGGTAAAGTAGTTCATAGTGCAGTAGCATTGGGTAAAGTAGTTCATAGTGCAGTAGCATTGGGTAAAGTAGTTCATAGTGCAGTAGCATTGGGTAAAGTAACTCATAGTGCAGTAGCATTGGGTAAAGTAACTCATGGTGCAGTAGCATTGAGTAAAGTAACTCATAGTGCAGTAGCATTGGGTAAAGTAGTTCATAGTGCAGTAGCATTGGGTAAAGTAGTTCATAGTGCAGTAGCATTGGGTAAAGTAACTCATAGTGCAGTAGCATTGGGTAAAGTAACTCATGGTGCAGTAGCATTGGGTAAAGTAACTCATAGTGCAGTAGCATTGGGTAAAGTAGTTCATAGTGCAGTAGCATTGGGTAAAGTAGTTCATAGTGCTGTAGCATTGGGTAAAGTAGCTCATAGTGCAGTAGCATTGGGTAAAGTAGTTCAAAGTGCAGTAGCATTGGGTAAAGTAGTTCATAGTGCTGTAGCATTGGGTAAAGTAGCTCATAGTGCAGTAGCATTGGGTAAAGTAGCTCATAGTGCAGTAGCAATGGGTAAAGTAGTTCATAGTGCAGTAGCATTGGGTAAAGTAGTTCATAGTGCAGTAGCATTGGGTAAAGTAGTTCATAGTGCTGTAGCATTGGGTAAAGTAGTTCATAGTGCAGTAGCATTGGGTAAAGTAGTTCATAGTGCAGTAGCATTGGGTAAAGTAGTTCATAGTGCTGTAGCATTGGGTAAAGTAGTTCATAGTGCTGTAGCATTGGGTAAAGTAGTTCATAGTGCAGTAGCATTGGGTAAAGTAGTTCATAGTGCAGTAGCATTGGGTAAAGTAACTCAAAGTGCAGTAGCATTGGGTAAAGTAGCTCATAGTGCAGTAGCATTGGGTAAAGTAGCTCATAGTGCAGTAGCATTGGGTAAAGTAACTCTCAGTGCAGTAGCATTGGGTAAAGTAACTCATGGTGCAGTAGCATTGAGTAAAGTAACTCATAGTGCAGTAGCATTGGGTAAAGTAGCTCATAGTGCAGTAGCATGCATTGGGTAAAGTAGTTCATAGTGCAGTAGCATTGAGTAAAGTAACTCATGGTGCAGTAGCATTGGGTAAAGTAACTCATGGTGCAGTAGCATTGAGTAAAGTAACTCAAAGTGCAGTAGCATTGGGTAAAGTAGCTCATAGTGCAGTAGCATTGGGTAAAGTAGCTCATAGTGCAGTAGCATTGGGTAAAGTAACTCATGGTGCAGTAGCATTGAGTAAAGTAACTCATAGTGCAGTAGCATTGAGTAAAGTAACTCATAGTGCAGTAGCATGCATTGGGTAAAGTAGTTCATAGTGCAGTAGCATTGGGTAAAGTAACTCATGGTGCAGTAGCATTGAGTAAAGTAACTCATAGTGCAGTAGCATTGGGTAAAGTAACTCATAGTGCAGTAGCATTGGGTAAAGTAGTTCATAGTGCAGTAGCATTGGGTAAAGTAACTCATGGTGCAGTAGCATTGAGTAAAGTAACTCATAGTGCAGTAGCATTGGGTAAAGTAGCTCATAGTGCAGTAGCATTGGGTAAAGTAGCTCATAGTGCAGTAGCATTGGGTAAAGTAACTCATAGTGCAGTAGCATTGGGTAAAGTAGCTCATAGTGCAGTAGCATTGGGTAAAGTAACTCATAGTGCAGTAGCATTGAGTAAAGTAACTCATGGTGCAGTAGCATGCATTGGGTAAAGTAGTTCATAGTGCAGTAGCATTGGGTAAAGTAGCTCATAGTGCAGTAGCACAATGTAGTAGTTTCTACAGCAGATGGAACTTTTAGATCAGGAAACCTCTGCATGAATTTTATAACTTCTGTATATTTACCTCCATTAAGAAACACTTGTTCTACCAGAAATACCCTTTATTCAGTGTTTAGCACCATTTTTGATCAGATAAACAAATACAAGTTAACTCTACAGCTAACAGTAACCTGCGGAGTCACTGCTGTACACTGGACCATGGAAATACACAACTTTCAATGACATCATATTGAGCACATACCAAGTATTTTTCTTTTCTTCCTCTTCTTCAGCGTTCATTCTCCAACTCCTGCTGGATATCTCTTGTAGCAGGACAATGGTCCTACTAGAGTTCCAGCAGGATGTAGTCTAGAAAATGGAAATGTGTGTGTCACCATTGTATTTGCGCCAATGACCTGACACATCCATCTTTGGTGGATATTTCTGTTCAAATTCAGTGCAGTGACACTATTAACACACTATATATTTAATTGTTCTTTCAGGGTCCCACGGCCAAACCTGTTGTGTCTTTCATCGCTGGGTTGACTGCTCCTCCTGGACGGAGAATGGGCCATGCTGGAGCCATTATTGCTGGTGGGAAAGGTGGAGCTGAGGAGAAAATTGCTGCACTGAAGGCAGCTGGTGTTCACATCAGCATGTCTCCTGCAAAACTTGGAACTACAATGCTTGAAGTAAGATTTAGATAATTGAAGCTGTAATTTCATGTAAACATTAAAGATGTCATCCATGTGTTGTCAGGGTTGAAAAGGAGAGCAAAGAATAATGTAACATGCCATAAGCAGCGGCTAAGAAGATTTTAGGGATAGTGCTGTCTCATCTCTGGAATGGATTACTATACATCCCAGTTTGACTGGGATTGTCTCATTCTAAAGTGCTGTTCTAGTCAATTTTCATTGTGTATCAGATTCTATCATTGCTTACAACAACAAAATTTGTCACTAGCAGATGTTTGAATCAACACACAAATTGGGATGTGGGCATTTTCATTCTATGTATCTATAGGTAAGTGGTTACATCACAATTTCCCATGGACTTGTTATTTTACCATAGTATGGGGTTGTCAACTGTCTACAGTCATGGGTCTTCTAAATAATAAAATACATTTCCAAAAAAGTTGCCTATGTGTATTTTAGCAAAATTAAAAAGGAATTACTGAGAAATAAGAAGGGAAAAAAAATGGAAGTACAGATTATTTAATAAAAATTATAATTTACATTTAAAAATGTGTTTACTTGAGCATGGTATATATATATACCATGTTATATACTTGGGCATGTTATATATATATAAATATATATATATATAACATGCCCAAGTAAACACATTTTAAAATGTAAATTAACATGTATTAATATACTCGTATTTATTATAGATTTTATTATATATACACACATATATATATGTTTTATGTGTGAATGTATAACTTTTCATGTTGCAGTCATTAAACAAAAAAAGTTACTAATCAAGCAGTATCTCGGTACATCTCATGACTGAACTTTATTCTGAGTTGTGTTAGGCTCCAAAAGGAGAGCAAACAATAGTGAAATTGCTACCTGCCATGCATGATGTAAAAGGCAACTAATGAGATCTTGTGTGGTGGAATTGATAGGTCCATCCCATAAAAGTTCAAGGTGAACCAAAGCCATCATGAACTCTGATGTGCCAGGCTGAAAGGTGCAAATATCACAACCATTCTGTAAACCATGATACAATACATCCCATACTCTGGATTACATCCTGCTTATTTGCATGCTTTGAAAATGAATACAGAAGAAGAATTAAGTCTATGCAATCAAATAACAATCAGCACACATTTATGTTTGCATCTTTCTAATTTGTTCTTCATCTTTATTATTGTATTTTTTTCCAACTGATTTATTATTGTATTTTTTTCCAACTGACTCACCCATGTGCATATAGTTTATTTCCAGGCAGTGATGATCATTGTCCAGCACTTCCAAAATTTTAGGATAGATAGACAAATCTTTTGTTGATTTACAGATATTTTTGTGTCTCAGAAATGGTTTACTTCGATCCTGTTGCTCTTCATAAAGTTCACCAAATAATACTTGTTTAGGGATGTGGCAATTTTGGCGTTCTGAGCATGTCGTCCAGCCTATTTTTATTGTCTCCATTGTGGATGGTAACTGAGCATACTGAAGTACCTTAGTATTCATGACTTTGCTTTGCCATTTAATGTTAATGATTTTACAGAGACATCTTAAATTAAAGGTGTTAACCTCTCAAGTTTTGAGTAGGCAGTCCATGTATTGCAAAAACATATGAACAGACTCCACACGTCAAAAATTAATATGAAGATTAATATTGAAAAGACCGAAATAATGGCAATAGCAAAGAAAAAAGTATAATTATTTCCATTGATAATAAACACCATAAACAAGTAAATGAGTTCACTTACTTAGGAAGCATTATATCGAGTGAAGGGAAAACCAGTAAATAGATACAAAATAGATGCAACAAAACATACCAGATCCTAGGACAGATGACACATATTTTCAAGAACAAAAATGTAAACATAGACACTAAAGTTGCATTATACAAGACTATTATTATCCCATCACTGTGCTACCAGTGCCAAACCTGGACAATGACAGCACAAGACAAAAGAAAAATAGTGACAGCAGAAATGACATGTCAATGAAGAATACTTGTATCATTAAGAGATAGAATTAGAAACGATAACATCAGACAGATAACTAAACCAATACCGATATTGGAATACATAAAAAGACAACAGATCAAGTGGTTTTGCCACGCTTCCAGACTACCAACAGACAGTATGCCACAGATGACCATGACACATAGACATAACAACTATAAAGCCAGAGGCAGACCATATAAAAGATCATCAGGTGACATATTCTTTCCAGAATGTAGTCTTTCCTATGGATGTCTTGAATTCTCCACGGTCTTGAGCAAGTTGTCCTGCCTCTCTACCAGTGACATGCGCCGGCATTCCTGAATGTCTTTTTGAGAGAATGTAAAAGATGGATCATAGAAATCAAAGAAGCACGCACAGGAACAAGCTTACAAACAGCACACAGGAAGGTCATCTCAAGAGAACTTTTCTACCCCTGATGCTGCAGGGCAAACAAGGGCCACAACATATAGATAGATAGTCCATGTTTTGGTGACATAATTTAGTGTGCTCAACACACATGCTTAATAGATCTGTAACTCTATATCTCTGGAATTGTTTTGCTGTCTGAATGGCTGTTATAGGGGGAGAGAAGGAGCAGTGACTCGCCCATTTTGCACTATCTCTCAGTTCTGTGTTGATGAGATCTAAAGTTAATACAAAGACAATATGCTTAGAATTGAGCAGAACTGCAGGGGATGCAGTAGAATGGTTGAATATATACCCCACTGCGATATGTGATATTTCATATCATGTTTGATATATATATATATATATTCATATTTTATTTTTACAGGCAATGAAACAGATTGGCAAGGTTTAGCTTCAGCTGTATCTCCACAACTTTAATACTGTAGGACAATACTGTATATACAGTGTTTTATAGGACACTAAGGACTGATGCCAATCAGTTGGTGTGCAGTCGAGGTGTGAAATTCATGACTAAGGGGCAATTATATATGGTATAAAATATTCAGTAAATAGTGACTTTTGTATGTTTGCTATGAATGTCTCCTAGAATGTTTGAATGTTATAAATAGCTTTCCTAAAAAATGCATAACTGAATTCTTTTTTCTCTATGTCCATTCTTCGATAAAAATGGAAATGTAGCTTGTATACTCTGATAGTCTTATTTCTGTAGCTCTTTGTTTTTAGATAAGGAGTTAAACTTTCTTTGCTTGCTCCGTATGGCGCATTTTTCCTGTACTGTGATCCGCAAGGTTTGGAATACACCCAGGCAGTGTACTGTTTTTTAGGAGCTGTATCCTTCAAAGATTATATGTGTTTTTCCAATTCTTTTACTTTCAGTATGGTTTCATTGTGATCTGTAACATTTTGTGATGTTGCCAGTGTTATCAGACCTTTTTTGTTTAGTGATTTGTATACTTTCTGTGGTATTCTTATAAAGTATGTTTAAAGTAACAAGAGACTAGAAAGTATGAAAATTATTTAATTAACAATTTCCTACCCGTGCTCTGTTTACATCTGTAGTTCATTAATTTATATATCCACCCATATTTGTTTGGTTCTTTTTAAAAAAATGTAATCTGCCAATATGGAAAATAATTTCAATTACCAGATAATTCACACCACAATTATTTACTATAATGGCTAATAAAATGTGGTGAATCCGGTGTTACAAATACCCTATAATGCCATTTGTTTGTTTCATTAAGTTTTGAATATATGAACTTGACTTTGTGTGTTTGATAAACATGTGAAGGAAGCACTCAACAAAACTTGTACATGAAATGTAAAGTTTTGTTGGAGCACAAAGTATCAATGTGAAGAATTGCTGGGAAGTACATAGTATCAATGTGAAGAATTGCTGGGAAGAATATAGTATTAACATGAAGAATTGCTGGGAGTAATGAAAGACAACAGAGGTATTGAACAGTTTGGCTGGATGAAGTGTCTGCAATGGAATTGATTACTAACATTAGCAACAGAGAGTTGTGGAGAGCCGTGATTGCTTAGTCCAGCAGACACAGTAAATGAAGAATATTGACTTAATACTTTCCAGGGTAGGTCTAAGAAAAATATAAAACTATTATTTCATGCTGTATCCACTCACAAACTCGGCTGGATATTAGGATTTCTTGATTAGAAACTAACATCACAGCATGTGAAGCACTCCCATAAGTGCTCCATTCCAGCAGCTATCTCAGTGTATGTAGACTCAGGGTACCAGTCAGGTGTTGATTGCATGATCTTCGGAACGTTCCAAAAGATTACTTTTCCTTCCCTCCCCTCTAGATACTCCCATCTCTGACATTGTCTGTATGTGTATGTTCTTAGCCTCATTGACATCTTCATCTTGAAATGAATTTGTTACTGCCGTAATCAAGTCTGCTTTGATAGAAGGATTTAGTCTGGAGAAATGAATGCATTGTGTCATGTTTTACTGCTACGATATCTGTGCCATCACACAGGCTTTAATGAGGTCAAAGTAACCATCTATGTGATAGGACAACCATGCCTACATCCCCCCACCCCCACATCATTAATTGTCTCTTCTACTTGAATGACATGTCACAGGATTGCTATATTTTACTTATTTTTCGAGCCTGACCAGCACATTGTTATCTATCTGTTATCATTTATTACCCTAACACATTGCTATTCATTATGCTTCATTAGATAACACTATCTGGCTACAGTCTATCTTCTTTCACACAAAATTTTATGGAGATAAAGAAATTACCTGAACAAAAAATTTTCCTTCATAAACACTATCAATGTTGTAATGAGAAAAAAAGTGCAGAAGAAAAATGTATGTTTAAAGTATTGTTAGGATTAAAAAAAAATATGTCCTCATAATCCATATTGACAGTGTTTTGGAAGTGATCCCATCCTGCTTCGTTGTAATACATTTGTCAGATGGAACATGACTCCTGCTTTCTAAACTGTACACATGATTGTGACTGATGTATTGTGTTGTTCATGCAAACTCTCACACACCTTCTAATATCATCTATGAAATATATCATATGGAAAAATCATATTCAAAATAATATGGAAACAGTACCTGAAAGTGCATCATTGTGACATGTTGATAATTTGTTGAGGGATGCTGTTCGGTCAGAGAAATGTGAATGGTGGTCATCTCAAGCCTTGCAGAAGATTGTAATAAATGTTGAGACAGTCTGGATACACAAACATAATAGATACACAGTGGAAACCCGTTGCAGTGAATTTGGTTTTAAATAAATTTCCTGTTTATCGATACTTTTCAAATCCCAGATTATTTTAAAACATTGTCTTAATTTATAACAAACATATTATAATGCATGAGTTTAAATATATATCTCTGTAGAGCAAATTATATACCCTATATAAAAATTTGGTAATATACGGGATAACGTTTCCATGCTTTTAGTGAAACCATACATTATTTAATGAGACAAACTTTCGCTACAGGCGTATATAATGCAGCATTCATCAATTTGTGCGCAACACATTGAAAGGCAGCTCCCTTTCCCCTACCCAGGAAAACCGTGCATTGCATGCAGATCAAATGATCAGTAGCAGATGCTGCATGTTTTTAACTCCACGGAAGCTGTATGAAATCAAGCCTAATATTAAAAAGTTGGAATGTGTGTGAACACATTATCCCGTAATGAACCAAAAAGTATATAAAAATTGTGTCGGGTAAAAAAGTACAAACTTAACTTTTGACATGCAAAAATGTTCACTAGCTACCTGTGTTTGAATAGTATTTCCCGCCAAAGACGGATTTTTTGGGCCATTGGTGCAAATAAAACAGCGACACAACGCATTTCCATTCTCTGGACTACATCCTGCTGGAAATCTAGTAGACCAATGGTCCTCCTACAAGGGACATCCAGCAGGAGTTTGAGAACGAACGCTGAAGAAGAACAAGAAGAATAGAATTTGAGGTATTCCAAGTTGGTGAGATGTAAGAGAGGGAGAAAGTAACAAAACACCAGTCAGGGACAGAGTGGACTAGGTGTTTGTATTTTAGGCAAGTGACTTTTTTTTTTCATTACCCATCTTTGGGCTAATTGAGTCATTCCACAATACAGTCCTGTGGTCATATTGGGATAATAGTTCTTCTAAAATGATGCAATTTGATATTTCGAGTGATTTTCATTGGCTGTCGGAACAAATAATACACACAGTGACCAATGAAAATAACAGGAAACGTACAATGTTGTCGTTTTAGAATGATACAACTGCATGACTGTATTGTTGAGTGAATAGATTCAGTACATTGTAAGAGATAATGCATGTCAATAAAGAGTGTAGGGGAACACTCAGGGACTCCTTTAACTGATACAATCACCATCGACTCTTAAGACCCGCTGCCTCATTGGGAATCATCCCTCTAAAGTGGCACATTTGACTTTTTCCGTGATTTTCAATGGTCACTTTGTGTATACATTGTGTTAGCAACCAATGAAAATCACAGGAATAGTAAAATGCACCACATTTAAAAAGATAAATTAGTAGGTATTAAATATGTGGATGATGACTGAGTAACTCCTGAAAGCCAAATATCTATAACCCACCGAAGATAGATGTGTTGGGCCATTGGCGCAAATAAAATGGCAACACAACGCATTTCCATTCTCTGGACTATATCCAACTGGAAATCTTGTAGGACCATTGTCCTGTTACAAGATAAATCCAGTGGAAATTTGAGAATGAACGCTGAAGAAGAAGAAATATCTATAACTAAACAATCCTTCTGTTCCTTAAATAAACCAAGTGTCTGATAACAAAACAATACATACCTCTCCCTTCCCACTATGGTTGAAAAGGTGTAGAGAATTTCACTAAAAATCACAATGACAGTCAATGATGCCTAAACAATACCCTTCTACAAGAAACTGGTAGACCATTCTCTGGTCATTGAAACTGTTATCATGCCATGGAAAACATTGTACAAGGGACATAACTTATGGTAATAATTGCAAGGGAGATAACTTATGATAATAATTGTCCACAATTGTATATAATGAAATTCAGTCAGTCGCAGTCAATTCGCTAAAACAGAATTCCACTGGAGAAAGAGATTGATAACTCAATACCATACAAGAATTTTGAGTTGCTACACTGATGAATTTATTGACACATTGATTAGAGCACCTATGAACTTGTCCAGTGTGCACTATTATTTTTCTGTGTTTGCTCTCAATTGAATGTCGTGTGATTTCCACCGTGGAACATGAGGTGTGTTGTGCTATCTTTCAATTTGTGCCATGTAAGCCTAGCACATCCAATTTCGCCATGCTTTTAATTCAGGTGAGTTTACCTAGCCTGTGACAGCCTTCCTAATTGTCGCCAGGTGACAGATGTGCATCGACCTTACGCTATGATGGTTGATCACCCACTGTGCCCTCGGACATTACAGACCAAAACATGTCCTGGGTTGCAGTCTCAGAGGAGGTGGTAATCAGAGATTTGTACTTGGGTCGACTACATCTACAAGGTGTTTCACTGCTTGTGAACTCGGCTCACGAAATTTAACGCATATTCTTGGGCCCTCTTGTACTGAAACATTTTTGTCTGTGAGCATGGTTCCAGCATAGGAAACAATCTATAGTAGAGTTATACTAGGGTTCGTTTGCCCTTTCAGCTGAAGTTTAATTCACCGACGTTGTCAACACTCATCCAATACTGAACCGTTACATATTTTAGGAGCACCAAGGAAGATTTGCTGTTTTTCTTCCCCACAAGACATTTTACTTGGAGGTAACTAGAAGCTTGTGCTCAAGTTGAATGTTATTTTAGTTATGATTTTCACATAGCTTTTTTCTCCAATCTATTTGAGCATGGTGCTGCCCCCTCATTATACTAAATATGTTAGACTTACTTCTCCAGAGATTTGGGACAAGATAGCTTTGTTTGTCATGTGCAAACAAATCTCCTTCCTTCTCATTCTACACCGGCCAGATATATATATCCATAGCATGTTAGCCAGACTGCCTTGCATGAACTTTAAAGCAGTCTGTTTCCAGGTTGCACCACGAGGAAGTACTTTTAGAATCTTGGTTATCTGCTAACTTTGGGTCCACATGAGTGCAATGCAGGACTCTTTGATCTCATGTGCACTGATGATAGCCTTCAGTCATAACCCAATATGGAAACAAGGGGTCAAAAAGTGCAGATATTGCAGCCATGCCATACCTAGCATCACAAAAGTATTCATACTCTCCTGCTCAAATCACATGTAAAATAATACTGGGTAATCGAGGAAACATAGAAAAAGAGTTAAGTAATATTTTCATGATCAGAAGTGTAGATCAGCAATTTTTAAACTGTAGCCTGTGGTGTCCTTTCAGGGGGTCTGCGAAAACTTTGAAGAAAGACTATAAGCCTTTACATTTATAATAAAACGGTAAATGGACAGATATTCTAAGGATCTATGGGAGAACAAAATATTTATAGGGGTCTGTGACAACAAAAAGTTTGCTAATAACTTCCTTTGGTTTTCCAGATGTTTTTCTTAGAACTGAATTTGATGTGTGGTTTTCAGATACCCTGTGATATCTGTGCTACTTTACCAAACATATTTAATTGAATTTGATACCTGCTGTGCTGTTACAGCCTGTTATTCAGTATCACCACATGGAAAAAATCTTGAAATCTTTGATTCACTGACCTGAATCCTGGCTGTCACCTATGACAACTAAATCTATTTGTCACTCAACATCTTGGTCCCACCTGTACAATTTATACAAATGTTTGCTGATTCTTTATACAAATTTGGTGATGATGAAATAATCCCTATAGCTGTGAACTAGTAGCTCTTGACAGCCCAAGCTTTTCTGACAAAAAAAGCAAGTCCTCCTCAGTAAGTAACCGAGGCGACACCCAAACTCCTATAAGATTTGTTATCCCTACCAATGACATATTTGTGTTAGTAGGATTTATGGATGCATGTTTAATCCTCAAAGGAGGCAGTGCAGTACGGTATTTTCATCATATCCTACCAGGAAAGTAGCATGTAATTCAGGGCCAACTAGTTCATCATTCTTCTGTCAGATCTGTTGACACATCTGCAGTTATGGTACTTCCTATCATTCTCTGCCACAAAAGGACAATGGTGCAGTGTCCACTGGCCCATAGCTTTGTCATCCATTGGGACCATTAGACAAGGCAAAAATAAGAAATTGATATGTGTGACAATGCAGTGACAATGATGATTTTTCCATAGGATATATGTCAGCATATCCCCTCAACTTTCCTTAATCCCTCCCTCCCTTCTACGAGATGTCTGGAAATAAGACAGTGACCCTATTCTTAACTCTTAGCGGACCAGGGACAAAACCAGCAAGTAGGGCAAAACAAAAAAATAGGTTGTTGTTTAGTGAGTTTAGATATTCTGATGATACTACTATCCCACAGCAAAGGGCACAACCATCTCATACATTCCATCAAAGAAAAGTTTACAAAATCTATTTCTGAATGAAACAGCTTGATCAAGATTATGACAAGCATCAAAACTACTAACATGCTCAAATTTTGATTAATAACAGAACTAGACCAAGTTAGTTTTGATTACCTTAGTTCTCATACAAGCAGCAACGAGGATTGCTATGAAGAAGTTAGACAGAAGTTGGTCATTGCATCAAATAAGCTGATACAAATGAAAAACACGACTTGGTTGCAGCAAAATAACACAACTAACTGTCCTTAGAACCTGCATATTCTCAGTTGGAAATTAATCTTGTACAATCACCAATACAGTGATAAACAAAATTACAGCATTTGAAACGTTACAGAAGAATCTTCAGAATACCATAGACTTGAAAAGATCACCAATAAGGAAATTCTGAGAGAATTGAAAGTAAAAGAAAACTGACTAAACAACAGGGTTCAATAGAAAATAACAATATTTTAATCATATCATATGGCACAACAGCCTAGAAAAAATAATTTCTGGCCATATGAAATAACAACCTAGAAAATAATAATTTCTGGCCATATGAAATGACACAACAGCCTAGAAAATAATAATTTCTGGCCATATGAAATGACACAACAGCCTAGAAAATAATAATATTTTGATCATATCAAATGACAACAGCCTAGAAAATAATATTTTGGCAACATCAAATGAGTCTTAAAAAATAATATTTTGGCCATATCAAATGACACAACAGTCTAGAAAATACCACCATGGAAGGGATTTCTAGTTCACAGTTTAACAGGTCTACACAGCGTCAGATTTTCTTGATGCGTACTGCTGTATTTAAAAGCCCCTAAAGGATTCCATACAGTTTTCCGTGGATGTCTATCTCTTTGGGCCAGTGCTCCTCTCTCAACTGGTTTAGTGTAATGTAGTTCTGCCCACGTAGACACAGAGGTAATGGAACCAGTCTTAGTTTAACCAGTCTTAGTGGAAGTTGAGTCCGTTGTGTCCTGATGCAGAAGATAATATCTTGTCGAGATAGTGATTGTTGTCTTTTGTGTGGTCGACTTTCCTAATTGTTTTGATGAAGGTAATCTTTTCTGGTAGGTGATTTCTTGGTCTTTCTGTTCCTGTGTTGATCCATCTTGTGCTAGCATATTACATTTCCTGGTATGCTACAGTGGGATGGTTTCCACTATAGTACTACCCTTCTTTGGATACTCATTTCTTATATGGATTCTTCAAGTTTGACAGTTTAATCATGACGGATAAGAAGGAAAATTGGCTGCAGTTTCGAAATGCTGTGATGATTGCTACATCATGTTCAGGATGTGCTAACCTGAAGGTGATGATCATATATACAAGGTTTGGTTTATCTTGTTCAGTCTAGCCCATACTTGTACAATATATGAGACTGCTTGTTGTTCAATTACTATCTTGTCTAGCCCATACTTGTACAATATATGAGACTGCTTGTTGTTCAACTACTATCTTGTCTAGCCCATACTTGTACAATATATGAGACTGCTTGTTGTTCAACTACTATCTTGTCTAGCCCATACTTGTACAATATAGGAGACTGCTTGTTGTTCAACTACTATCTTGTCTGGCCCATACTTGTACAATATAGGAGACTGCTTGTTGTTCAATTACTATCTTGTCTAGCCCATACTTGTACAATATATGAGACTGCTTGTTGTTCAACTACTATCTTGTCTAGCCCATACTTGTACAATATATGAGACTGCTTGTTGTTCAACTACTATCTTGTCTAGCCCATACTTGTACAATATAGGAGACTGCTTGTTGTTCAACTACTATCTTGTCTGGCCCATACTTGTACAATATAGGAGATTGCTTGTTGTTCAATTACTGTCTTGGTGTTCAGTAGACTTGTAAGTTCCTCTACTACAATAGGATGGAGACAACATGCATACACACAAGTCTAGTTTATTTTTTTCTTGTGTTCCTCTGCAGAGGATATATAACGAAATGAGATATAAAGAAAAACAAAAACCTGCTCGGTTTGTACACGGTCCAATGGAAAAAAAACTAGCAAAGAATCCAGCTCTATAACCAAAAGCAGTCTTATGATCGAAATAAAATATGTGATGGAAGCACTTTCGTGGTTGATGACACTATCATCATGCATGCATATTGACTCTATGAACATGTTCCGCATGGTGGAAGTGGGCGTGGTCCGCTGTCACCGTATATAGCTTTTAACACAATCTCTGATCAAATAGATTATATTCGTGCCAGGACATGCGGATGTCGAGGATAATGAACAATATGATACACTGACAGGCATGGCTAGTGTCAATAGGTATATACAGGGATCGATCTGACATAGTTAATGTGTCCGCTCAAAAGATTTTCAAAAGTGTAAATACACTGTGAGCTATTGAGGCGTGGGATCGGAGTACATATGGACATCTCCAATGTACGCTGATGATAACATACAGTCATAACTCAACTCAAACAGAAAAAATGCATTCATATTTTCTTGGAAGTTACTAATTTTCAAAATGTTTATTCTCAAACTCCCGCTGGACCTCTACTATAGATGGATAATTGTCCTACTAGATTTTCAGGAGTATGTAGCCCAGAAACCAGGTGCGTGGTATTTACTGTTTCATTCTATCTTGACAATCAGAATGAAAGAGTTAATGAAAATAGTTCGAGAAAACTACATAGATCTAAACCAATCATAATTGGGCAAATAAATAAATGAAAATAAAATGCAAACTCGCCAACATTTTGAGTTATCTTCAGTTATTAATTGAATTATTCCCCTTTGACCATTAAATAGAAAGTTTAAAAAAAAAGGATCTATATTTGCTTCATAGACTACAGCAAGGCCTTTGACAGAGTCCAACATGAAAAATTAACGGTTATCTTCAAGAAATAGGCATAGATAGAAAAGACATCAGATTGATTAGAAATATGTATTGGGAACAGAAAGCATCAATACGGTGTGAAAGCAGATAACATACATAGAAATAAGAAGCGTGGTAAGACAAGGATGTATTATATCACTCAGCCTATTTAATATCTACACATATATCTTTAAACATATAAAAGGAATGTTAAGACTCAAGATCAGTTGGAAAATAATAAACAACCTGTGATATGCAGATGACATTGTTTTTGTTTTAGCAGAAAGTGAACGAACTACAAAAACTGATAGATCAAGTCGATAAATCAAGTAACGAATATGGACTGGATATTATAAAAAAACGTCAAAAAAAAACAACCATACAAACCCCAACAAAACCATGATATTCAGCAAATTCACAGAATAACAGGTTCTAAACATAAACAATATATGGAAACTACAAGTAGAACATTATCAATATCTTGGACACATGATGGCAGATGTGAAACAGAAGTTAAAAGGAGAATAGGAATTACTTAAAGTACTTTCAATGACATGAGGAAAATATTAATATCTAAACATATTACAAACAACTAAAATAAGAATTCTAAAATGCTACATCTATTCTATATTAATGTATGGCTCAGAAACATGGGCAATAAACAAACAATTAAAAGACAGAATTCATGCCTTTGAGATGTGGATATATATAAAAATAGGAAAAGCATCACGGAAAGAGAAGAAAACAAACAGAGGTTATAACAACACTTAATATGAAGAAAGAATTATTAAAATAAATAAAGATCAAGCAAATACAATTTTTTGGACACATTAAAGGACACCATGTTGAAGACTTTACTTGAAGGTAAAGGGGAAGGGATGTGAGTAAGAGGTAAGCAAAGATACAAGCGGGAGGGTAACATCACACGATGGACAGGTTACAGTCTAGCAGAGTGCACCACCAAAACAAGATACATGTGATGTTGCAGGTCTGTTGTAGCCAACCTTCGTTGCGGAGACGGCACTTGATGATGACCATTAATTAGCAGCATCACCATTAGCAAAAGAAAGAAGACTTCGGTTGCCCATGACGCAAAGTAACACAAGGACAGGACAAGACATTACAGTCGTAAAATGTGGGCCTAAATGGATTTGAACATTTTTAGAAATTGTTTAATTAAATTTAAAAGTTGTTAAAATCACAGAATATTATGAGTTATTAAAAAATAGCATTAGTCGTTGACGCATTAGTTGGACAGCAACTTTCCCAATATAGCATTAGTCGTTGACGCATTAGTTGGACAGCAATTTTCCCAATATAGCATTAGTCGTTGACGCATTAGTTGGACAGCAACTTTCCCAATATAGCATTAGTCGTTGACGCATTAGTTGTACAGTAACTTTCCCAATAAAATGCCAGAAATCTATAAGCATGTAAATTTGCTATGTCAAGATTTTCTTTAACTACAATCTGTCTCGAGATGAAATATTACCGGTTCCAGTATAGACCTCTCAACAGAACGTAAATACGCCTTCATTTGTGACCTTTTTGATTATTGTCTTTATTTTCGCTGGTCACTATTTATATAGACCTACTTGTAGTCACCCACCTCCCACTAAAGCCATAGCCGACCAACGATATTCACGGAAATAATAAAAAACCATAATTCTAGGACATGTTTACTTTCTGCTGAGAAGTCTTATAGTTCCGTCAAAGATCACGGATGAAAAAATATACGGTACGTAAGGACACAGTGCTCATTGGACTGTCTCTGGAGATGTTGCGACGCATACTTCTTTCTTAATTAGAAATGATCATCACGGCAAAATTTCAAACTTTGTTTTCTATAAAATGACTTCTCTTGGACGAGGAAGATATACAGGCCATCGGACATTATACCATTGTTCTTTTGTGGCAGACTCCTAGGTTGTTATATATAGATATTTGATTACTGTAGATGGGATCTGACAGAATTATGATGAGAGTTAACCAAGAACTATATGATGTGCTCCTTGCATGACGTAACCAAGAACTATATGTTATGCTCCTTGCATGACGTAATCAAGAACTATATGTTGTGTTCCTTGCATGACGTAACCAAGAACTATATGTTGTGCTCCTTGCATGACGTGCAGGTACAACGTATAGATATGTCTTCGGTAAAAATAAAAAGGGAGGTTTACCCAAAAAAGGTCTCATCGTTTTCGTGGGTATTTCCTGCGTTTTTAGTCTGATTTTGTGTGACCTTTCATTTGGAAAAATCAGTAAGTATGTTATGGTCGTGGGTGGATTTGCTCACTTTTTGGCTTGCGTCCTAGTAGTAACTGTCTTGTTCATATTTCCGAAGGAGATGGTGTAACGCCCTCACCCCCTTATGTACAGGCATGATAGGGCAATCATAATAGGAGATTGTCACACCGAAATGCTTCCATTTGGAGATTAAACATGCATCATAAACTCGCAGTATCAGACTTTCTTTCTGTCCTGTATGTTGCCCGGTCTCACAGGGGAACAAAGAATAGTGACACTGTTACTTGTCATGAATGTTGTAAGAGGCAACTACGGAGGTTTTGGGGGTGGAGTTGACTGTCCCATCCCATGCCATAGAGTAGTGTTTTCACGTAATACCCACTCCCCATAGGGAGGCAATTTGATTGTTCAGGGGGTCAATTTGGTTTTTCAGTGGGGGAAGGGGGAGGAGGGGTGGGAAATTTAGAAGGAAATAATACAATTTTTGATTATTAAAAAACATGTATATGTTACATGGGGAGGGGGGGAACATCAAAACTTTGGAAAGACTTAGCGGGGCATGGTAAACAATGTTGGTAAACACTGCCGTAGAGGGTCAATGTAAATCCAGAAACCATGCTGAAGTTGAAAGTGCTATGCCGAAAAGCACAGATATCGCAGCTAAGCTGTAAACTATAGCGCTGCATTCTGTTTTCTGGACTACATCCTGCTAACCTGCAGGAGTTTGAGAACGAATGAGGAAGAAGAAGAATGCTTTCATACAATGCTGTACCTACATGAATCTCATGAGACACTTCACCAGTGCACAAAATTGTACAAGACCTAAATTGTTCATAATTCATGAGGATCAAAATACAATTAATGTTCCCTCGACCCCTCCCCGGGTAAATAGAGCATGTAGAAACAGTAAGGGAAAGGACAGAAAATGTTTGTAATCTCTCCCTCATCTCGTGTACAACCATTGTAATCTCTCCCTCATCTCGTGTACAACCATTGTAATCTCTCCTTCATCTCGTGTACAACCATTGTAATCTCTCCTTCATCTCTTGTACAACCATTGTAATCTCTCCCTCATCTCGTGTACAACCATTGTAATCTCTCCCTCATCTCGTGTAAAACCATTGTAATCTCTCCCTCATCTCGTGTACAACCATTGTAATCTCTCCCTCATCTCGTGTACAACCATTGTAATCTCTCCCTCATCTCGTGTACAACCATTGTAATCTCTCCCTCATCTCGTGTACAACCATTGTGATCTCTCCTTCATCTCGTGTACAACCATTGTAATCTCTCCCTCATCTCGTGTACAACCATTGTAATCTCTCCTTCATCTCGTGTACAACCATTGTGATCTCTCCTTCATCTCGTGTACAGCCGTTGTAATCTTTCCCTCATCTCGTGTACAGCCGTTATACCATATACATGTTTATAATCTCTCCCTCATCTCGTGTACAGCCGTTATACCATATACATGTTTGTAATCTCTCCCTCATCTCGTGTACAACCGTTGTACCACATAAATAAAATAGATTGGTTAACACAAAATATCAAATAAGACTGAAGAGCGCCCCCCCCCTTTTTAAGCAGACATATATTTATAGTCCTGCTGCAAGGTCATCATGTCCGCTCTTTCATTGCCACAAATAGCTGCATGGCCAAGGATAATTGATGCGCATAGATCTGCACAGATTTAGTATTTGGACAACTCACTACCAGGCACCCAGACATATCTGTAAATGATGACGTAAAAAGTATGATAACTCTGAATGACGTGTAATATCTCAGTTATAAAAGGAGCTAGTTACTCCTCTCAGCAACGTCCAAAGTATCGCGTGGGTCTGTTCAGGACATGCAGGAGTCTGAGGTAACGGTAGAGCTGATGAATGGGCTGGTATTGCTGTAGTGATAAAAACAAAAAAAATATAGTTAGTTATGGATGCACTACACAGTGATAAAAAGAAGACTGCTAGAGACGCTGTTCATAGAATGATATAAATGGGAGTGACTAAGAGGGAGAGAAGGGAGTGCCTTCTTTCGGAAAATAACCGAAGAACTTGGAACGAATAATTGCCAAGTGGAATCCTGGAGGTGGAATCTATATACCATTAGATGTAGCGCCGGATTTAGACTTTATAATGCCCTAAGCTATTTGAGATATGAGGCCCTTTATAAGTCCAGATATTATATTTCAGTGCCTAAAAATTATATTTGGCTGTATATTATCTAAGCTATAGCTTGTTTAGCTTATACGTAAATCCTGCACTGCTTAGATGGTTGATTGACCGGCGAGCTGAACTCTTAAGAGAATACCTACCGATATTGCTGTGATGCTGGTAGCTAATCAAGAATCAAGCTATGCGAGCTATGACGGAAATACATCATCAATAATATTATCATCCGGGCATGCGCACACGCTCAATATGTTATTCAGAGGAGCCGCTGATAAATTTGCAGAGGGGGGGGGAGTTGCAGGGGGGGGGGGGGAGGGGGTTTGCTGTTCTGTTATAAACTCACTAGGTTTTGAAGGACCTATTTTTGAAGACACACATTCTTAGTAATAGAACAATCTTAAAACACATAATTTCAGTAATAGAACAATCTTAAAACACATAATTTCAGTAATAGAACAATCTTAAAACACATAATTTCGGCAATAGAACAATCTTAAAACACATAATTTCAGTAATAGAACAATATTAAAACACATAATTTCAGTAATAGAACCATCTTAAAACACATAATTTCGGTAATAGAACAATCTTAAAACACATAATTTCGGTAATAGAACAATCTTAAAACACATAATTTCTTAGTAATATGACGATCGTAGCAAAAAAGGAGCTGTAAGATGTATAAAAAAAAAAATACATACACATGATTTTACTCTTGTTCTGTAAACTTTACTTATCCTAACCTCTAAACACTCCTACCACTTATTTTTCCCGACGTGTATATGACCATATTATTATTTCCTCTATATTTTTGCGACATCAGAATTTGTTTTCATGGATTAAAAAAATAAAATAATCCCATGTCAGTTTTTTTCGTTGATTATAAAACGTGCATTATATTACTCACTCGCTTTCAAATTCAGATATCACCCTCATTAAAATAGAAGCACCCCCCCCCCCGAAAATTGAATACGTTAAATAATTAAATCTTGTTTATTTTGTCAAAACCAGGATCCGTTTTCTATTTACCTACAGTAGTCGGCCCTTAGCTGACAAAATTGTCTTCTTTAGGAGCGGTTTGTTTCGATTCACTCGGACCCTCAGGTTTACAGGCAAGCACGTGCACGATGGTGCCTAAACGAGTGTTGGGCAAACACGAAGAAAGCGTCAGGGCACATGAGTGTACGTCCAAACGACTGCCTATTCCGTCGGGACCAGTAGCCTCCGTAATCTTTTGTCAACTGCAGACTTGCGCACGCAAGAAACTTGCGTCTCCTGCACTAACGTTTGTGTAACATGGCATACCACGGTTGATTTGTCTTTATATCACCCATTATCTTGTTGAAAACTGTTTGTTAGCCTCCTTGGGGACTATTCTGTATTGTATGTGTTCATGTCATGAAAATGAGATAAAAGGAGAAAGCGCACGCGATGTGTGTAGATGTCACTCTACATTTTCAGAATTACAAACAAGCTGGTGTTTTGCTGGGGCCCAGAAGGGAAGCAATGATTGGCAACACTATTTATCTTCCATGCATGTCATAGGAAGCGATTAAGGAGGCTTGGTGATGGAGTTGAATGCGGTAACCAATATAGGGTTAAAGTGACCCAGATGCCATTGCTGAAGTCTGGGCGAAAGGCGCAGATTTCGCAGCCAAGATGTAAACTATGACATAACGCATTACATTCTGTGGACTACATCCTGATAATTTGCAGCCTTGAAACGAAGAAATGCAACATTTATCAAGAAAAAACGGACTTGCTGTGTAGATATGTTAAACTACGATCTAGAATTAAAAGAATCAGTATATATGTTAAACTACGATTGAGAAGAATCAGTAGATATGTTAAACTACGAATTTAAAGATTATGTAGATATGTTAAAACATAGAACGAGAAGAGTCAGTAGATATGTTATGTTAAACTACGAACGTGAAGAACCAGTAGATACGATAAACTACCATCGAGAAGAATCAGTAGATATATTAAACTACGAAGGAGATGAATAAGTAGATATATTAAACTATGATCAAGAAGAATCAGTAGATATGTTAAACTACGAACGAGAAGAATAGGTAGATATGTTTTATAGGAAGAATTGTATTATTTCCGTGATTGTCACTGGTTTCTATGATTGCATTTTTTGTGATAGGCAATGAAAATCAAGAAAATAGTTAAATAAGTCATTTTAGGAGGCTTTATTTCCCACTAGCCGGGATCATTTTTCTAAAGTGACACATTTGACTTCTATCTCATGATGTTCATTGTTAACTATGATTATACTTTGACAACCAGTGAAAATCACGAGAATGAATTGTTTTAGAACATTGGATTTCCCATTAGCTAATATGTCTTATATCCAAAAGGTATGCGGTCCACAGTTCATTGTGACATATTGTAATCAATTGTTTTAGAGAACCTGACAAGTTGATCTTGTACTTCAGTTCCTTGACAACTCGGCCGTTCACTTCCCAATGTTCATTTTGACGTCCAGTAGATTGTCGTCAATCCAGTTTCCATCCTACTGACCACGTGCAAGGAAAAGTACAACTGAAATCAGTGAAGTAGACCGAGATGGTGACATTGCTTGTACATAATTAAATTTTAACTGTTCATGTGTGAAATTTGTACCCATTTACTTTTTTCGTAGTGAAACCAGTCCATATTTTCTCGGTAGTGAAATCATTCCATATTTTCTTGGTAGTGAAATCAGTCCATATTTTCTTTGTAGTGAAACCAGTCCATGTTTTCTTTGTAGTGAAACCAATCCATGTTTTCTTTGTAGTAAAACCAATCTATGTTTTCTGTGTAGTGAAACCAATGTTTTCTTTGTAGTGAAACCAGTCTATGAGCGATATTTTCTTGGTAACTTCAGTATGCAACACATATCCATGACATTTTCTAGTAATCACTCACTACCTGGTAATCACTGCCTGCTGGGATGATTGACATATTTTAAAGCATCTTGCTCAGGCCGTAGATATATCATCAGTAAGAGTTGCGAGTAGCATTTTACCAAAAAAGGGGCACTTGCCCAATTTCGTGTATAAATTCCTCATTTGTCATGAAACATTTTATGTCTTTTGAACAGTTCAACTTTCCCACCCTAAGAGCTCGAGTCTGTTCACAACTTTCTCTATATTTGTTCTCATACTCTTAGTAGTTAGCAGGAGTCCGCAGAGCGGAATGCTTTGTGTCATGGTTTACAGCGTGGCTGCAATATCTGCCCTTCAATATGACACATCTGTCTTCAACAAGGCCTTTGTGTCACTTTGAGCTCTGGGATGTGACAGCTAACCCAAATCCCAAATTCTCTTAGTCATTTCTTGTAACATACACAGCTGATCACAGTGTTACTATGCACGACCCACTTACAAAAATTATTTAACAAGGAACAGTAACGGGTAGAAGGAGAAGAGAGCAACAAATGAAATCATGAATTGATAACATCAAGGAATAGTCTGAGCACGATTTTTCTACTCTTCCACGAATGGCTGAGGATAAAGGTGTTTGGAAGATTTTTGTGTGTGCCTATATCTCCAACGCATCACCCTTACTACCATGACGGACACAACCGACCCCGCAGTCACATGTATACACAGTTCAAGATTGGCAACACGGCCATGTGTACATGTGGACAGGCAGCACAGAGTGCCAAACATATACTTCAAGAGTGTTCTGAGCATGAAACGCTGAGGCAGACATATTGGCCAGAGGAAACAACACTGGAATCAAAGCTCTATGAGACACTGTATGAACTACAAAAGACAGTGAGTTTTATTAAGGAGACAGAATTACAGATATAGACATGTTTCAAGTGAACGAAAGAAGAAGAAGAAGAACTACCATGACGGGTTATGGGTCTTATTATTATTTTGTTTATTTTTCTATTGAGTCTGGGAACATACGAGTGGGTGTTCTTCAATATACATTTCAAGTGTGGATTTCCAAGAGCATCACATACTCCCACGATAGTTGCCAACTGAAACAGCTTTGACAACTTTCAGTGTGCATAGCTTGGATAAGGTCTACAATATATACTGGTTCCTTAAACATAAGATACTTTAGACAACTCCAATATCAGGAATAATAGCACGTGATGTTCCCAAGCAGCATCATTTAATCATGGGCTGAAGAGACTGACACTTTGTTTGACAAGCCAATGAATAATACTGAATAAGTCTGTTAGCCAAGATAAGTGACGATGCTTGGGATCAGCGTGAAGGACTATTCTGGATAAGGTTTTTGTGGGACGGGAGCTGAATTGTTTCTTATTATATCAATGAAGGAAAAAGTAAATGATTACATCACACCAACATCATGTGACATTTTCTTTTCCGAACGTGGTCTTTCTAAGGATTCTCTGAACACTTCGAGATTTTGGGCGAATTGACCTTCCGCAGCCAGGGACATGTTTAAACAATCTGATATATCACTGCACTGTTGTCTTGAGCACTTCCCCTGTTGCCGCTAACTCTGCCTTCAGCTATTAATCTGTCCTTGCTGTTATGTCTCTTTATATGACTAACATAAACACAGCTTTCCTTCCTAATATATATATATATATATATATATATATATATATATATATATATATATATATATATATATTTCTCAAAGCAACTAGCCATGATGGCTGCTGGTGAATGTTGGAGTCTTTGAACTCATGTTTAGTGTGTATGTTTTCTTGTCTTTTACAGAGACCTGAGCAAAATAACCATCTAATCTCAATCGATGGAGTAGAAACAAAGAGTATGGAAGGCCATTAGCGCCCATATCCCTCACCGGTTTGACGCATTACAGGGGTCTGAAACATAGGATCGATGGAAATGCTTTTAGAGCAACGCGTTGAACATTTTAAAAATCTGATAATGCTTGTTTTTAAGAATGTCGGTCGTTAGAAACAACTTTCTCTTCTCGCTAAAAAATGTTTTCCAGTGCTAAATTTTACTTCACTTGTTTAGTTTCGTGAAATATTCACGCCAGACAGTTTTATTACTTAAAAGTAGATCGTTAGATTAGCTGCAACCATACTCTCAGAAATGGGTAGCAGCAGATTAAGTCTGACGCTGTCCACTAATATTGTGTAAAATAGGAAGATAATCTCTCTCTCTCTGCCATAAGTAAGTATGTTAATATATTTTACCGAAATGTCGTTGTCAGAACCCTTAATTCCCCTACCAGTCGTCGTTGTAAACATAGATAATGAGGGAAAAAAGGAAAAAAAATATCATTTTATTTCTTCACTCATTTGTCTGGTGTCAAGTCATCAGCAACATCATCAAGTGAAGTCTCCGCAACGAAAGTTAGCTGCAACATCCTCCAACATTCTCTGTCTCTGCCTCTTTGTTTGTTGTCTTCTCTTTCCATAAAGTTATCCAGATTTGTCTATTATATCCACATATATATTCTATATATTTCTTTCTTTATGTTGTCAAGCAATACCGTTAAAACAAATGGCTTCTTAGGGGCTCTCCGTAGAATTTAACAATTTGTTGTCAATTTTGTATTCTTCCTTCTTGTTAACCATTGGCCCTCCTTGTTTTAAGGAACATTTTTTTCTACCGCTCTTCCCCATTTTTTGCAGCATCAAAATGTATGAAAAAACTATATGATTTGTTTCATATTTTCAGAAACAATGTTTTAAATTCAATTGGTGTATAAATCATTATTGTTGCCGTCAACGTTTGTCAGCCCCTCGCACATTCCTTTCCAACAGTGATCACACTAATTGAAACCAACAAATCACATCCTACCTTCCCTAATTATCGACGCCGCAATTTTTGGAACCCCTTTAATAGCGTACAGGTCTTTTACCCACAAACGTGTCTAATTTTGTTATATCAGTGATGTGCTCAACAGAAATAATGGAGATTGTGATTTTATCAAGCCCTTCCAACACAGTTAATTAGGATCCCTTTCGTTGCGTCTTTTAAATATTGCTTGGATTCGGTTGGTCAAAATTTACATACTTGGAATCGCATGCCAAAAATAGCCAAGTATATAAATAGTGCCAACTGAAAAAAAAAACATTATTAAAAGATGTAACGAATTTTTCATAATTAATTCTTTTGGAAGGTTATACTGCCGATGTAGCAGCATCAATAACTGCCGTCAAGCGCGTAGATTAAAAGGGATAGGGAATTGAGGGGAAATCACCACGTACCCATCCTTAGGAAGTCAGAACATGACAATTAATAAAACTGGGGAAAAAGGCAGGTAACCCACCAATACCCTTCCCTTAATAGTTTACAAAAAAGTCACAAATATCACCGCGGAATAGAAGGAATTTTTTTTACGGTACCCCCACCCCCCAATCTCTCTAACCATAGATGTTTCTACGACTCTGCCTGCAGTAGACTGCGTATATACGATTATCTTTGTTTCGTTCTGTGATGTCTTTCAGTTAAGAATAATGCTTGTCTCCGTATGACATTTTTCCCCGTATATTTTTTTATAGAGCAAATATGCCTGAAAGTTATCTACTATAATTTATTAGTTCATTCTGAAAGTGTACACGGCTATCTCATGAATTGTACGCATGTGATGTTGCGTCTGTGGGACTCACCAATTGCCCACTGGGCAAACCACACATGCAATAGAATACCTTAGTAGATGACATGCCGTTATATTAAGGTTTTCTTATGGAAACATTGTAGCATGTCATCTATACAATTACAGACTCCCTCTGAATATAAGTCTCCTTCAATAGGCATTGCACTAAGCTGAAGGCTGAAGTCTCCTGGGTATGAAAGAAAGCTCAGAAAAACCTCCCCACTGCACATATGAAGTAATCGTTCACAATTTATGGGGTTATCAATCCATCAATCAATCAATCAATCAATCAATCAATCAATCAATCAATCAAATGCATTATAAGCTATTTATACATACAGGACCGAAAATATGTTTATGGTAAGAGAGAGGGGTATTTCACTTGAAAATACAGCCAATTTTTCGTTAGTTTTTGTGATATTTTGGAAGGTATCTTTTGTGTGAGGAAAACCATTAAAAATGATGGGGGTGGGGGGGGCAGGTGGTGTTTACCCACTATATGTTTTTACTTCCTAGTAGTGGTCCTGGGTTCCTTCCCCAGTTGAGGCGGAAATGTTTTTCAGACCCAGCCTTAAATGGGTACCGGATTAATCCGGGAAGTAAGGACTGCAAGGTAGAGGAGATGGCTACCGCCCTCATTTGCAGAGCCTCTGAAATGTGAGATATCTAACATCTCAGACCCCTACGGCATTAATAAATGCTATTGGTTACTTTACTTTACTTACTACTAAATGAAATGTTCTAATGATCTAATTGTATAAAAACTCCCATCCTCTATTATTCACTGAGCTTGTGTGCATGTGACTTCTTAGAGTTCTGTACTCTATTAGCAGTCTCTTTTTCAGCGTTCGTTCTCAAACTCCTGTAGATTAGTAGGATGTAGTCCGTAGAACGGAAGGGTTTGTATTATGGTGTAAATCTGTGATATCTGCGCTTTTCGGTCTGACACATCCGACTTCAGCAGAACTTCTGGATCACTATGAATCTATATGATATAAAACAACCAACTTCAACCAATAATCTAACTAGTCGTCTTCTACGACATGCATGGAAGAAAAAACATTCCGGCTATTCTTTGTTCTCCTCTCGGGCCACAGCAACAAGTTTTGAATTTTCGTTATACTTAGGCAGTCCATGCTAGTTTGCTGAATCTGCATGTTTTCTGTAGCTGAAATTTCCAACATAAATTTTTGTTGAATAGAGAAATGTAGAGCGAAGAGATCTTGTTCAGTTGAAAAAAAAACGCGGAGCTAACAGATCTTGTTTATTAAAAGAAACGTGGAGCTAACAGATCTTGTTTATTAAAAGAAACGTGGAGCTAACAGATCTTGTTTATTAAAAGAAACGTGGAGCTAAGAGATCTTGTTTATTAAAAGAAACGTGGAGCTAACAGATCTTGTTTATTAAAAGAAACGTGGAGCTAACAGATCTTGTTTATTAAAAGAAACGTGGAGCTAAGAGATCTTGTTTATTAAAAGAAACGTGGAGCTAACAGATCTTGTTTATTAAAAGAAACGTGGGGCTAAGAAATTTTGTTCGGTAAATAAAAACGTGAAGCTAAGAGAATTTGTTCGGTTAACTAAAAACGTGGAGCTAAGAGATCTTGTTCAGTGCCACATAGTTTCAAGGAGGCTGTCTATAAATTGCGTCAACAAGATTTTGTCAATTTTTGACCGCCCTCCTCCCAACTATTACTAACAAAATTCAAGAATTCAAACCCAATGCTTAATTATGTTAATCTCCCAATCCCCCCTCCCCAATTACAAAATTACCAGCAAAGAGGTAGGAGAGAATTACATGATTTATGTCACATACTTAATTTTTTTAAATTTCATACCTAAAACTCGAATTATATCCAATTGCAAAATGAACGCATGAACTAATACTTGAAATTTGAGAAATATACATGACACACTAAGAAAACAGAAGATTAGGTCAGGGCTAAACATTGTTTCACATACTACATTCTAACACTCGTTCCGTCTACTACACTCTAAAACTCGCTCCGCATGAAGCACTCTAAGTCTATCCTCACTTACTAAACTAAAACTAGCTCCACATAGTACATTCTGAAACTAGCTCCATCTAATATAATCTAAAACTCGCTCCGCCTACAACTATAAAACTAGCACGGCCTACTACACTCTAAAACTAGTCTGCCTACTACATGATATAGCTCGCTCCAATTATTACACTCCAAAGCTAGTTTCACTTACTACACACAAAAACTAGTTCCACCTTGCACACAATGCATTCTATAACATTTCTTGCGTATCGCAAACACTGATGACACACTTGTACCCATCAGTCATGCCGCCATAATTGGATCAACAATTGATAAACAAATTGGTTCGCATACTACACTCCAAAACTAACTTCACCCACTGTGCTCTAGAGCTCTCTCCGCCTGCCACATTCCAAAATTAGATCCACCTACTGCATTACAGAACTATGACCATCTACCACACCCCAAAAAGTACTCGCACCACCTACTACATTCTAAAACTAGCTCCATCAACTACATTCTAAAACTAGCCCCACCTACTGAACTCTAAAATTAGCTGCCCTTTTTACACTCTAGTACTGGCTCCACTTACTACTTTCTAAAAATAATTATGTCTACTACACTCTAAAACTCGCTCCACCTACTACACCCCAAAGTAGCTTTACCTACTATATTTTAATGTAGCATCATATGCTACCCAAAAATCGATAAAACTGACTTCATGCTCTAAATTTTTCCTGTTTAAAGTCTTAGATTAGTTAGTTAGTCGTTGGATCATCGTCATTGCACTCCGGACAAGTCCATAGGTGCTCAGATCTCTCATTGAGTGTAGCCACCATTACACGTTGACTGACGGTCCCAGTAGGCAGTTGATTGACCATCATTCTTTCTTGCCCACGAAATCGCTCCTTTCTAGCGACACAATATTTCAAACCAAATTCCTTTATTCTAGTCATGGAACAAGAGTAATCGTCGCTTCTACATTCATTTGCTCGTGCGTTTTCCCCTAGGGCGTTCAAAATGTTTGCTCGATCCATCCCTCCACCAACAGCCGTAGCAGCAGCGTGTGCGGCCAACCTATTTGCTCTATCATTACCCCGTACTCCCGCATGTCCCGGCACAAAAATGAAAGTTACTTTAAGTAAGTAAAGTAACCCATAGCATTTATTAATGCCGTAGGGGTGTAAGATGTTAGCGATCTCACATTTCACAGGCTCTGCAAATGAGGGCGGTAGCCATCTCCTCTCCCTCGCAGTCTTTACTTCCCGGATTATTCCGGTACCCATTTAAGGCTGGGTCGACCTGGGAGCCGTTGCGATCTGAAAAAAATTTCCGCCTCAGCTGGGGAATGAACCCAGGACCACTCATATGCGAAGCCAGTATAAAAGTTACTTTACGCACACAGGAATTCTTCACTGCATCCAGCCACTGTTCCCGAATAGATTGAGTTTCAGAATGAGTTGCGGAAATGTATATAGGGCCAAGCAGCATAACTGGTAGTATGTCCAGATAAACAAAAAAAGTGGCTGGCTGGGGTAACACAGGGCAAATATCAAGATGAACAAAAATAGGTAGAAGTGTTACCAAAATAAGTAATAAAACAACCTAACAACGAGATACAGCGTTTAACGAATAGATAGATAGATATACCTTATTAAAAAGCCTACACCTTATCTTCTGAGTTCGTGCTTTTATTAATAAAGATATATTTTGTCTCATAATTTTTTATATAAACTGGAAAGTAGATTTGCAGGAATCGATGATGTGTACTGCGATGACCCTTGTATCATTGGTACTCTCAACCAGTGCTCATTGTTTCTATTAGTTAATCCAGTCGGACCTAACTAGCTTCACTTTGTGCGCACCAACACAAATGACCATGCCGTTTCATAAATTTAGCCCAGCTAACTAGAATCAATATGACTTCTAACTTAGATTCAGTGTGTGCTATGTTGTTACATTTGATTTCATCAAGTACAGTAAATATGATTACCCAACAGTCTTCTGTTTATACAATAAAGTGAATCTTACAAGCACGAAGAATACATCCTATTTGAATAATAGTCATGTGAAGTATTGATTCCAGACTTGTTTTCTCACGGCCTCGGCAAGACACCGGGACGATACACGTGCTTACATCGAATCAGCACGTGCTAAAAGCCCCCAAAGTAACCAGTGCGCTTATTTCTCGCGCATTGCAAATGCTGATGACACACTCGTACTCACCAGTCATCGCCGCCATAGTTAGATCAACAATAGATAAGAAAGTTGGACTCGTGTTGCGTTTGCTCGTCGTACATACCATGTGATCCTGTGTCCACTTTGTGTCACGTGTCCTGTCCACCAGAGCAACAGTGTTGGTAGAAAACTTCTACTTTCAGAGTAGTGGATGATTAAACACGTGCAGTACGTGAAGAAAGCCACCATCAACAGCTGTTTTCAAATAGCCATATGTATGCATCTATAAGTAACTCGTCCTTGTGTTGACGGGTCTACATGGGAGCAAATTATAGAAACACCGCGGCTTTTTTTTAATGTCGTAAAAAAAATATATACATATGACACATATATGTCGTAAAAAAGGTAAAGTAACCCATAGCATTTATTAATGCTGTATTTAGTAATGATGTTAGCGATCTCACATTTCAGAGACTCTGCAAATGAGGGCGGTAGCCATCTCCTCTCCTTCGCAGTCTTTACTTCCAGGATTTATCCGGTATCTTAACTGGGGAATGAACCCAGGACCAGTCTTTACTTCCCGGATTTATCCGGTACCTCAACCGGGGAATGAACCCAGGACCACTCATATGCAAAGCCAGTGCGCTAACCACTGCACTAGCGCTGCTCCCCATATATGTCGTAAAAGATTATACATGAGGCTTTGGGAGTGGGATGGGTTGGCTGTTCTATCACATAGAGAAGCCATGTTGCAGCACGATATAGGCGAGAAAGGCTCGGATATCGCAGCTAAGATGTATATCTCTTGGAGTCCATATACGTCAATTTCAACTTAATAATCGTCTCCAATAGCCCACTAGACAAACCACCATGCAACAGAAAACCCTTAGTAGGTGACATTCCGTTATATTGAGGCTCTCTTATGGAAGATTTGAACCATGTCATCTATACAATTATGAACATCAGATGGCAAGACAAGATTCCAGATACCACTGTCCTTGATAGAGCTGGTATCCCCAGCATTGACACGATCCTGATGCAGACACAGATTCGTTGGGCAGGTCATTCGATACGTATGTCAGACCATCGTTTGCCAAAGATACTTCTCTATGGTGAAGGGCATACGGTCTCAAGGTGGCCAAAAGAAGCGCTACAAGGACTCGTTAAAGAACTCACTGAGGGCCTTTGAAATAGACCACGATACATGGGAAGAACTTGCGCAAAATAGATCTACATGGCGTTTTAAAATTAAAAAAAGAGCTCATCATCTTGTGAAAAGAGGAGACATGCAGCGGCTCAACAGCGGAGAACAGCTAGAAAGTCACGGATAGACCAAGATCCTTCTACTGTCGTTATTCCATGTCCGAAATGTCCAAGGACATTTACAGCTCGAATAGGGCTCATTAGCCATCTACGAACTCATAATCAACGACATAACTCAAATTCATTTTCAAAAGTGGATGTAACAAATGGTCATCATCACCTGTGATGGACGAACAACAACCAGACCCCCTCTGAGTAGAAGGCTACTTCAGTAGACATTGTACTAAGCAGAAATCTGAAGTCTCCTGGGTATGAAAGAAAGCTCAGAAAAACCACCCCACTGTACATAGGAAGAAAGAGCTAATTGCTCGCAATTCCTAGGGTTCTCAAACAAACAAGCAAAAAAAAAAAACAACTTCAACATTTACTATCAAAGTGTGTGCGATATCTCTCACATGATGGGCTGTGGAAATAAAGGTCACGTTCCTCTGCCTTTGTCACTAAGTGTAAAGGTTGGATTAAAATTTTTATCTTTAGAAATCCATAACTTACCATGATTTAAAATTGTGCTGTCACTTTCTTGATCCCTGGATCTCATATTTCGGTCACTGCTACACTTCCAGTGATAGATGAGTCACGATCTTGATACCTGAATCTAATACTTCGGTCACCCATAGAACGTCCAGTGATAAATGAGAGTCACAGTCTTAGTCCCTGGATCTAATACTTCGGTCACCCCTAAAACATCCAGTGATAGATGAGAATCACGGTCTTGCTCCCTGGATCTAATACTTCGGTCACCCCTAAAACATCCAGTGACATGAGAATCACGGTCTTGCTCCCTGGATCTAATACTTCGGTCACCCTTAGAACGTCCAGTGATAGATGAGAGCCACAGTCTTAGTCCCTGGATCTAATACTTCGGTCACCATTAGAACGTCCAGTGATAGATGAGAGCCACGGTATTAGTCCCTGAATCTAATACTTCGGTCACCCTTAGAACGTCCAGTGATAGATGAGAGTCACGGTCTCAATCCTTGGATCATATACGTCAGTAATCCATACAGGGCCGGTCTTAGGCCATTGCAACCTATGCGGCCGCAGTGGGCCCCGCACTTCATAGGCCCATAAATTCATATTAGAATTTATTGTATTATCCTCTTCCCTACCCAAACTGGGCCCCGCGCAATCCGTTTCGCATTGGGCCCCTCAATTGTTAAGGGCGGTCCTGAATCCATAGCATTTTCAGTGATAGATAAGTCACGGCAGTGAACATTTTAGTTATTTACTTCCCGCCGATCGCCAAAACCATGTTTTGGAGAAAAAAAACCCAGCATACACCCGCGCTCGCGCACCCACGCATCAACGCACACCTACGCACGCACGTACATACACCCACGCACACACATACGCAACAGATATGACACTTGGCTACTATGCTTGTGCACTGTTGCTAGTATCTTGTTAGAAAGAGAAGAAAAATGACATGAGTGATAACGTGTTCCTGTTGTGAGGTTGTAGGCAGGTATTTATAGTCTGCGGAAATAACCACGTTTTGTCATAGCAGTCGCCACGACCTGTATGGGTTGAATTTTAATTTAACATCTGACAGAGAAAAATTCAGTTATAATCGTGGTTTGAACACGATACACCTCAGTCGCCGCGAACCTGACTAGCCACTCAGCCCCTCATACACGTAGAAAAGGGTGTTGTACAAATATCTTTTGAAGGAAAGTTCAATAATGATAGTCACAAAATACACAAAAATGAAGACAAAAATCATTGACCAAACGCAATGTTTCTCAATGTAGGATATGCACACCCCTTGATCCGAAAGCTAGTGTTTTGCTGGTCCCTCATAAAAAAAAACTAAGGGAACTGGCCACCCCATCTAATAGTTGCTGCGGCTTAGTACATGAAGAATTATCTTCATCCCCGAAAGCAGATGCCATGGGACCTACCTTTACCTTTACTATGAAAAAAGAAAGAGATTTGGAGCCTAATTGATTCATCTAAAGGAGGAAGGAAGGAGGTAAAAAATGTATCTAGTTGTGTGACATGTAGTAAAATATATAATAGCAAGCTTCGAAGTAAGTTGAGTCTTGTTTTAGTCCGAGCGGAGAGGTGGTGGGGGGGGGGGGCGGGGGAGGAAGAAAACTTTTTTTTCAGAAAGAGGGACCTTCTTCTTCTTCAGCGTTCATTCTCAAACTCCTGCTGAATTCTCTTTAGCAGGACATGTCCTCTAAATTTCCAGTAGGATGTAGTCCAGAGAATGAAAATGCGTTGTGTCGCCGTTTAATTTGCGCCAATGGCCCGACACATCCGTCTTCGGCGGGAGAAAGAGGGACCAAGATCGAAAATAAAGGTTGAAGGTAACCGATCTAAAGAAATCCTGTTGAATACAACTGATCTAAAGAGATGCGATTGAAAACAACTGATCTAAAGAGATGCGATTGAAAACAACTGATCTAAAGAGATGCGATTGAAAACAACTGATCTAAAGAGATGCGGTTGAAAACAACTGATCCAATCTATGTTTACACTGCAACAAATATTCCAGAGCATGGTTTGGATACATCAGTCATCTGAAGACACACACACACACACACATACACACACACACACGCACGCACGCATGCACGAACGCACGCACGCACACACACACGCACACTCAGTTCTAACTTGACCGTTTCTTCCCAATTCCTTGCTTATCTTCCCTTGCGACGAAGAAACACCGTCATCATCATCATCATCACCATCATTCTTATTGCTACTCTGTAAGTAAGAGTTCTGTGCAAGATGTGCAAGATGTTAAGATGTCCGGCCTTCTCCATTGACATATTCAGAAGATCTACGATGTCATGTGTCGATCGTAATCTTGGTCTTCTTCTTGTTCTTTCCAAGAAAATTTCCACCCATGATTAATCTTTCTAGAACATCGTGTCTTCTTATCTGTCAAATAGTTAGCTAGAACTGATAAGATAAAATATATTAGCCAGAACCAATAAAATATGGTAGCCAGAACTGATAAAATATGTTAGCTTGAACTGATAAAAGATGTTAGCTTGAACTGATAAAAAATGTTAGCTTGAACTGATAAAAGATGTTAGCTTGAACTGAACAATTAAGTTCTGTACCATATCTCGGGCCTACGTATTATTCAAAATTCACACTTTAAAACAAAATCTGCGCTGGTCTAAAAATGTTAGTTATATGTGACGTCATTTAATGCCTAGAAAGCCCAAACACAAAATGGCTACTGTAATCATAAGTTTGTTAGAGATATACAATTTTGTTAAAGTAGATAAGACGACTGCATGATTTGGCGAATTTTACGCCACACTCACCAATCTGTTCGCCACATCCCTGAGCAACCCACCCATAAAATCCTCCTAAAATAAATATCTCGACCCCGAACCACTGATCGGTAATTATAGCCCGATTAGACAAGGGAAATAATTTGCTGTAAATGATTGCCCATATTTCGTCGCATCGCATTTCGGATAATACCCGAGATATGGTACAGAACCAAAAATTATCTTTAGTGTGAACTGATAAAATATGTGAGCTAGAACTGATAAAATCTGTTAGTTAGAACTGATAAAATATTGTGAGATAGAACTTATAAAATATGTTAGCTAGAACTGATAAAATATGTTAGCTAGAACTGATAAAATATTGTGAGATAGAACTTATAAAATATGTTAGCTAGAACTGATAAAATATGTTAGCTAGAACTGATAAAATATTGTGAGATAGAACTTATAAAATATGTTAGCTAGAACTGATAAAATATGTTAGAACTGAAAAATATTTTAGTTTGAATTGATAAAATATTTTAGCTAGACCTGATAAAATAGAATTGTACTATGAAGTTTTTAGAACTGTACATTAATGTGACTTAAAGTGACACATGATGATATTGCATATTTCTTTATATCATATAAACATTTAGTTTATTCCTTGTCACCAAGTGTAACCATTGTTAATGAGTTCACTATGTGGCTGATATTCGCTAAGTGACCTCAAGGTCACGTTTACTTCTATTAGCTTCTAGAACTGATCGAACAATTTGCTCAAAGCTGAGGCATCAAATACTTTACTAGCAGCGTCAGGGTCAGACAATCTGCCTTGATCAGGAGTACTCACCGTTCTCCGGTTTCTATACGCCACGTGGGGCACTGTTACTTCTTCTCCCCCATCCATTTTACCTCTTCTAGTATGGCACTTAGTTAAAAGGGTTCTCATGTTCTGAGACGATTTAAGCGGTAACTTGAAGACGAGGAAGGGGAAATAATAAAGATACAGTAGTGTGAGAGTTGTGCATCTTGAGTATGGACATTTAAATATGGCTAGGCGATGAGTAAGGCTTCATGAATAATAGTATTTCATGGAACATGTACGCTGACTTATTAAGTTAGTCTTATTTCAGATAGAGCATACGGTTGAAACTATCACACTCTACCTACTTCTATTTAGACCTACTTTTGTTAAGTTCTACTTATAATAATCATGTTAAACTCAACCGCTGTTCTCGTCTAATATCCATTACTATTGTCTTCCTTTGCTAATTGTGTGTCCATTCTCAAACTTCTGTAGATTATCAGGATGTAATCTAGAGAAAGAAATGGGTTGTCTCATGGTTTACAGCTTGGTTGTGGTATCTAATGTGACTGACAAACCCGACTTAGCAATGTATTTGGGTAACTTTGACCCAATATTGGATGTGGCAATCAACTCCATTCACAAAACCTCCTTAATTGCTTCAACGACATTCATGGCAATTAACTGTCAATACTACATTCTATCCGTTAGGGAGTTTCAGGGAGGTTTCGAGTTGTTTGTTTTATAAAGGCAGCATACCCTTGCTGTTACTACGTCATGTTTAGAGTGAGTTTTTTAGTTTACACTCAACAGAAGAAAAAATTGGTCCTTACCGGGGATCAAACTCTGGACCTAACGGGCGTAGGACCAACTCTCTAACTTCTCGGTCATGCGCCACACGTCAGTTAACAGTGTCGTTATTCTTTACTCCTCTTTAAGGTATTGGGCAAAACACTGTCTATTTCTAAGTATGATGATGATAATGATGATAGTGGTGGTAGTGATGATGACAATGATGATAAGGATGTTTATATCGCTTATATTAATGTTTAGATGATGACAATGATGATAAGGATGTTTATATGGCTTATATTAATGTTTAGATGATGACACTGATGATAAGGATGTTTATATGGCTTATATTAATGTTTAGATGGCGACGATGATGTTGCTATATTGCCGATGGAGTAAAAAGCTTGTCTCTGCCTATGCATGAGTTATGGAGTTTTCTTACATTTCCTGCCAGTGTATTACCGAAACAGGAAAGGAAAGCAAAGGATAACAATATTGTGACCTCCGATGCATGTAATAAGAGGAAACTAAGGAGGTGTGAGTATAGAATTGGCTACCCCATCCAGTTAGTAAAAGTAACTTAAAAGCTAAGCTGAAACCGGATGTATAACACTGAAAGGTGCTGAAATCGCAGCCGAGCAATTGCTAAATTAGGATGTATCGGGCCATTGACCCAAATAAAACAGCGACATAAAGCATGCAATATTTTCTGGACTACATTATGCAAGAAAACTATTAGAACCATTGTCCTACTACAAAAGAAATCCAAAGAAATTTAAGAATAAATACTAATGAGAAATCAACCAATCACATGACATAATGCAGTCTGTTTTCATAACTCCACTATACTAACCAGCAGACGTCGAGAATACACATAGTATAAGAAGATGTGCTTCAGATTATCCTTTGTGGTATGCGTTAGTTTCTCTTTTGTGTGCTCTTTTCTTGTCCTTAAATAGTGGTAGCAAAGGTATGCTTCAACACAATCATTGCAGACTAGGGAGCCGTTGTGGTTCAATGTGTAATGTCATTCGCCCTCTGACTATCAAACCATGGTTTCGAATCTACTTGTTATTTGTGATCTGAAATAAAAAATAACTCGATTAGTTCATCCAGTAACCATGAAGTATGATACCATGGCTCATACTATGGGAAGGTCCAGGAATGGCGCCATATCCAGCGAGTACGTACGGTAAACGACGCTATTCAGTCGGTTTCTATTCTGAGTAGGCAGTTGAGCAGTTATGATAACCAACAGCTATGTCGCTGATTCATGTCATATTACCTTTACCATTGAAGACTTTTTCTTCAACCAAAGACAAAGGCTTATCTTACATTTCTTATTGCAGGAAGTTCCAAGTATCTCATTGTTTACATTGTTTATTTCTTTATGACTTTTATGAACTTAGAATATAACGTTTCTTTTTTATGTTATGTCTTTAGTGGTGCGGTGCTAATGTTGATCCGTGGATATATTGGTTCTTTAGTATGGTACAAATTCTTGAACCCAACATTTACCCTGTTAATATTGTTTATTTTCGATTCCCAGAAATTGCGAGCAACTTGTTGCTACTTCCTATGTGTAGTGGGGTAGTTTTTTCATAGCTTTCTTTCATATCTAGCAGACATCAGGTTTCAGCTTTACCTTCTTGGGACGATCAGCGCCGATTATACACATCGGTCCATGCTCACTTAGCGAGAAAGACGAACGGGCACAGAGAAAGAATGTTTCTGTAGGGCTAACTATGAATAACATTGATCAATCAAATGATCGCTTTCGTTTGCTGCGCATTCTAGCATATCAATAGAAGCTACCTGGATAGTTCACAGGTGTGTTTGGTCATCGTTTTGAATTAAGTAAATCGCTCTCAAGTAAGTGTGTACTTTTCAGAAATGTCTGCAAGTGGTTTTGAAAGAGAGATGGTGGTTCAGTGATTCAGATGTGACCGAGATATATGTGTCAGATGCTACTGGTAGTGACCTAGATATCAGTGAAAGTTGTAATACTATGGGATAATTCGGAGGAAATAACCATCACATTTTCTCATGGTTTAGAGTATTTTTATCATACTTACCGTACAATTGCTAATTTCAAAAATAATATTATACACCGAGAAATAAAGAGTCAATTTGTTTTACATGAAAAGTTCCATAAACTTGAAATGGAACTCAAATCACCCATTAAACCAAAAAAGACGATGCTATCTACAAGAAATGACCAAATAATCATTTTCATTGTTAGATTGAGAACAGGCAACTACAGACACAAACAACACATGTACAGGATGTTTGGGGTTGGTGACATCAGGGCCGAATTTAGACTTGAAAAGGCCCTAATATATTTGAGATATGGGGTCCTTTATACGTAATAAATGATAATTGCTCACTCGGACAATTTTGGGATGGGGCCCAAGAAAGTGGGGACCCTAAGCTATAGCCTGTGTAGCTTATACGTAAATCCTGCACTGGGTGACACCAGTATGGGGATAATTTCAAGAAATCACAAAGCATATTTTGCAGAACTGCCCAATGTACGATACCACAAGAGGACAACTATGGTCATCTGAAACAGCTCTGTGAGACTTGCTCTACGATTCTGTCTCGGGACTGGTGACCACTGTATAGTTCATTGATGAAATCCATATCAGCATCTGACTTTGGAGAGCGAGTTAGAAGTTTAATACTACATAAATAGGGGCATAAGTTGTTGAGAAGTTCGCGGAATAAAGTCTCGGAAAATATCGAGAGCCAATGTTAACCAACGCGCATAAACCGGAAGCGAAGATTGCAAATCGGACGCGGAATAACTGAAGCCAGCAATTATCAGGCCTAGCCTTAATGACTCTAGCAATCTTGATGCGCTGCAGTCGGCACGTGACCACTGATCGGTTGTTGTCGTACATAACAAATTGTGACCTCTGTTGACTGGGGTTCACGCGATAAAGCGATAGCTTCATCTCACAGATCTGCGTACGTAATAGAATGCTCCTAGGGTGTCATGCATTCATCGATGTTGTTCGGAGTATTTTAATGATCGCTGATCGAGATATTGATATGAGGCTTCTGTAATCATTTTTACACATCATTCTTTCGTAATTACATTTTCCATGTTTTCTACGTCTTAGAAATTGCCGCTGGTACGGTACAAAAATCATTAAAAATATATATATATATAAATAACATTTCTAAAGTAACTTTTTAATGGTAGTTTCAAGATAGTGAAAAAAAATAAAGGGAAGTAATCAGGAGTAAACTTTCCTTACCTGCGAAGGCGCGCATGGGGGAGGGGGGGGGGCTTTCTATGCGCCGTGGAAATAAAGGTCGCTTAGCCATAGCAGACGCCGCCACATGCACAGAAAGGATTTTGATTGTACATCTGAGAAACAAAATATCTTGTCCCAACCGTGGATTGAACCAGGGATCTCAAGGATCTGAGAATGGTGTCCTAACTACACGGCATGCGCTCCACCATCAGAAGTAACAAGTCAATAACCATATATTTAAACAACTCATTATTATTGCGAGTGTTAAACATTGTTGTTAATACTTTTATGACTACCGCTACAATTAATAATAATAATAATAGTTATTACTATTATTACTGCTACTTATTGTATTTTATATATTAAAATTACTCCACCCCCCCCCACCCACTCCTCCTCCATTTCCAGTTTCGGGTTGGTTTCCGACACTAAGAGTAATCTCTTCCTAACATTCAAGGATGAGAGGGCGTGTCTTGGATCATCAAGATAAATCCACCAGCTAACAAATTGAAGTGAAAAAGAGAGTTCTTAGAAGTTACATAAAGCCAATTCTGATGTATGGAAGTGCACCTTGAACGCTCCGCAGAACATTCAAAATGAAATTGAGGAAGTAGAGATGTGGTTTTATAGAGGAATTGAAAGAATATCATGGACATATACAAAGCGTAATGGAAAAATATCTAGAGAGACATTAATTAATAGGAGAACTGCTTAACCACATCAAAAAAAGAATATCCACATTTTTTGGAAACACCATGAGAGGAAAAAGATGAAACACATTGTTACAACAAGCAAGTAGAAGAGCAAGACGGGTAGGGGAAGACCAAGAGAGAAGACGATTGACAACTAGCATCAGGCATGGGAGAACATCAATAACGGAAATGATTGACATAACACGAAATAGAAAGCCGTGGAAAGACATGATAACCAACTCCACACGGCATGGACCGTATATCAAGTAGATCGCGGTGATTGAATTACAAGAACCGCAATCTATAATATTTTTTATGGTTGTAGATAGATAGTTAGTCGTCGGATCATCATCACTCTGCAAACTGGACACGTCCATAGTTGCTCCAATCTCTCCTTGAGTGTATCCGCCATTACACTTCTGCTGACAGTACCGGTCCTATGCTGGTTGACTATCATTCTTCTGCGTCCTCCAAAATGTTCACTTTTAGCAACATCGCATTTCGATCCCTGATTTTTAATCCTGGACATTGAAGAGGAATCATCATCCACACTAGTTGTAAATGGTTGTAGAGCTCTGATATAACCAAATTGGACTAATATCCACGATTGAAAGCAGCGTAAAATAAGGCTTCATTTTTACTCCCACAATTTTTGGAATACATTCTCTTCATTCTCGCAACCAGGAGGGTAATATACGAAGTATTTATAAATTCTCGTACATATGATGACCTCTACAATGCTAAAATGTGGAAAGTCAAAATCAGGTTAAAGACGATCCTTATAAGAGAGTTGCTCGTTGCAGTTGATGCTGCAATTGCGGCATACTCAGAGGAACTGTAAAATTTGTTGGGAGGGGAGAAGGTAGAATGAGGGGAACAAAAAAAGGTAATTTCTTTTTTTTCGTAGTGTTCTTGGTGGTCCTTTTTTGGCTTGCTTCCTAGTATATGTCATATTGTGAAGCAAATCTCAAAGAATTGATAGGTAGGTTGGTGAATAGAAAACTAAACCCTACTGTTTTTTGAGGCATGCATTTCAACCGGACACGAATCCAGTTTGGTGAAGGCCGTAGACACAGGGTGGGGGAGGGGAAGAGTTAAAACATGTCCCGATTACGTAAGTCAGGAAGCAGCGATAGTATTGTGCTATTTCACTCACCTGCCGACCAGCATACCGGGGTTCTAGCTCACTGGCTATTCGTAGTTTAAATTAAAAATTAACCCCTTGATTCATCCAATAACAAGGTAGTAAGGTACCAGGGACATGTTGCTCATGGGTAGGTTTCAAGAATGGTTAGATAGTTATTGCCCAAGTGCTGGGGCGACGCCAGTACGGCTGTTTCAGGTCAGCTACTGACCAGGCAGCTGAATACTTATGTTTCAGGTCAGATACTGACTAGGCAGCTGAAAACTTATGTTTCAGGTCAGTTACTTACTAGGCAGCTGAATGTTTATGTTTCAGGTCAGCCACTGACCAGGCAGCTGAATACTTATGTTTCAGGTCAGCTACTGACTAGGCAGCTGAAAACTTATGTTTCAGGTCAGTTACTTACTAGGCAGCTGAATGTTTATGTTTCAGGTCAGCTACTGACCAGGCAGCTGAATACTTATGGAAAAATCCTTTGTTATGACGCTGGTTCATAAACCAGCTTATCCGAGACCATCAGGGCTATATAGAAGACCTTCCAACATAAATAATTATGACTTCATTTGTTACGCTTTTGATTATTATTGGTATTTTGGTTGGTAATTGTATAGTTAAGAGTCGCTTTGGCTAATTTTGGCAAGCAATTCCAAGTGTGTAAATATTGACTAACCGAAATCCTAACAATAGTTAAAAGGCGTAACGAATGGGGTCTTAATTCTTTTGGAAAGTCTTTATACGAGCGTTACTGTCATTGCTTACTTTTACCTTTACGTAAGTTTAAAATACACGAGTTTGTTTGTTTTATTTGTTAAGTAGGGGTTTATGCCTCATTTGGTCGAGGCCCGCTTCTTTCAACCTAGGACTGGTGCCCATGTTGGTTATATAAGGCGGTTGGGGACCTGTGGTATGTGTGGCTTGTCTGTCTGGTTGTTGCTAGGATGTGGCTCCGTTAGCCGGGTTCGCTGTTGAACCTCCTAGCGGCAGTCCTTATATGGACTATGGCGTGGCTCTGCCTGTCTCCGGGTATTATTGATGAGACTATAAGGTGGTAGTCCTTAAAATACACGAGTAAGGAGCGCGTTCTCACTTAAACATAAGTTGACTGGCGTCTGTAGGGTGTCGGAACCCGAAATGAGCAAAGAATGGCGGCACTGTTTACTTTCCATGTATGTCGTACTATACAACTAGTGAGGAGTCGGTTGTCCCATCCCACATAGGGTCAAAGTGACCAAGAAGCCATGCTGAAGTCGGTTGTATCAGGAAGAAAGGCGCAGATATCACAATGAAGCTGTAAACCATTACACAACATATTGAGTTCTTCGGACTACATCCTGTTAATCTGTAGGAGTGTGAGAGCGAACGCGGAAGAAAAATAAAAGTGATGACAGGAAAAAATGTTTCTCGAGCCATCCGATGACTAAGAACAAGCATATAATATAAGACCTACTTTTTCCTTGGAAAACAGCCTTTTCATATGATTCATTTGACTTTTCTCTTATTTTCATTGGTCACTGTATATTTTTGGTATTGGCATCCACTGAAAATCGTAGGAAAAGTCAAATGAGTCTATTTCGAAGGCTATTTTCCAATGACCCCAGAGGTATCATACTGTATATTATACACGCTATGACCATCCTTTCTAATCTTTTATAGTTTTGAATGCCTAAACCGAAATAAGTTTTTTTCCATGATAAAGGTATTTCCATAATAAAAATATAATTACTGAATTTTTCAAGATAGGTCTATAATTTTTATTTGCATATATTTTAAGAGAAATTATTTGTTAAAAATGTACAAATTTAAATACATGCAGAATATTATTCAAAGCATGTATCGTCTTCATAAATTCATGGATTCAGTGGAATATAATTTGTCTTTTATATTCAAATATAAGAATCCTTTGAGATTTGTAATAGACTTGTTTAAAACAATATTTTCTGTAGGATACAAAATTCATCCCATATATAGTTCCAACAATACGTTTTAAATCACCAGCAGAAATATGACAATAAGAAACATATTCATGAGGGTGAGTTACTGACGTCTAATGTGGACATGTTTGGCACATCCACATACAAGTAATATCCTTTAATTCAAGTTTGGCATATCACATACAATTGTAAGTAATATCCTTTAATTCAAGTTTGGCATATTCACATACAATTGTAAGTAATATCATTTAATTCAAATTTGGCCCATTCACATAGAATTGTAAGTAATATCCCTTAAATCAAGTTTGGCACATTCACATACAATTGTAAGTAATATCCCTTAAATCAAGTTTGGCACACTCACATAGAATTGTAATATCCCTTAAATCAAGTTTGGCACATTCACATAAAATTGTAAGTAATATCCCTTAAATCAAGTTTGGCACATTCACATAGAATTGTAAGTAATATCCCTTAAATCAAGTTTGGCACATTCACATAGAATTGTAAGTAATATCCCTTAAATCAAGTTTGGCACATTCACATAGAATTGTAAGTAATATCCCTTAAATCAAGTTTGGCACATTCAAATAGAATTGTAAGTAATATCCCTTAAATCAAGTTTGGCACATTCACATACAATTGTAAGTAATATCCTGTAATTCAAGTTTGGCACATCCACATACAATTGTAAGTAATATCCCTTAAATCAAGTTTGGCACATTCACATACAATTGTAAGTAATATCCTGTAATTCAAGTTTGGCACATTTGCATACAATTGTACGTAATATCCCTTAAATCAAGTTCGAAATAATGAGATACATACAAATGTGAAAATGAAAGAAAAACTGAATGAAAACTTTCTAACTCGTGGTAAATAAAAAATGTGTAAATGAAAACTACAAACATGGTTAAATTTCAGTTTTACAAATAAGACGAATACACATATTCAACGTTTCGACTACAAGGTATTTGTCAAAGATCTGAGAAAACGGTGAGAAATCCCAGTTTCATTGTGCAGACTAAATACCATAAGATAAATCTATATAAATCTCTAAGTTTGATGCAATAAATATCGGTGGGAACAAGATTCCAGAAATAAGGTATACAGATGACACAGTTCTCCTTACTACACATCCCGAAGGACTGAAACAGCTAATCACAGCAAACAAAGACATACAGTGAGATCCAAAATCTGTATCTAAATGCACAGAAAACAAAAATTATGACAACAGACAAAACAAAGATCAAACCAATAATCAAAATAGACAATATAGAACTAGAATGTGTAAACAAATTCCAATATCTGTTAGCAAATATAAACAGTTCCGAAGATTGTTTAGTCGAGATTAGAATACTCGCAATTGCAACACTCAAATTAACACAAATGAGAAAGCTATGGGAAAGAAGTAATAACGACACTAAATTAACTCTTTTAAGATTATGTGTTTTCCCAGTAGCAACACATGGATGCGAGGCTTGGACTTTAAACAAGACAATATCCAAATAATAAATTCATTTGAAATGAAGTGCTACAGAAAGATCCTACGAATATCATGGACAGAGAAAAAAGGACATTTAAGTTTTGAAATTACTGAAACTAAATAAAGGCTGGCTTCTAAATACCACCATAAGAAGGAAGTTACAGTATTTTGGACACTTAAAGCGACATGATGGTATCGAGAGACTGATTCTAGAGGGTAGAGTGCCGGGTAAGGGAAGAAGAGAAAGACCAAGAAGACGATGGACCAGCGACATCGAAGAATGTATACACATGTCTCTTGCCAATGCAGACATGTTTGCCCTGAACAGAGAGGCGTTCAGAGTATCCACGACGAAGACAACGTTCTGTAAGAATATGTCACGTGATATATCATATTACATTTTCTTTTGTAGGACTATGAGAGTTCAAAAATTACAGCAGAAATAGAGAAGAGATTATAAATTTGAGTAATGTTCTATTAGTTGACATTGAAAGTAACAAGATACAAAGTAAATAATGACATATTTGTACAAGTTAGACACAACCAAATACGCGTGTAAATAATGTCTTTCGGTTAAGCTTTACGCAACCAGATGTAACTGTAAAGTAATGTCGTAATAAGTCAAGTTTGAAAACAATCGAATCTAAATATAGGCGATGTCCTATTCATCCAGTTTGGCACATCTAGATACAAATGTAAGATATATCCCATCCGTTCCAGTTTGGCACATCTAGATACAAATGTAAGTAATGTCCCATACTTCCAGTTTGACACATTCAGAAACAAATGTAAGTAATGTCTCATTCGTTTCACTTTTACAAATTTAGATACAAATATCAGTGATGTTCTACTAGCTGCATTGTGTGACACATCTAGATAAAAATGTCGGTAATGTACCTATTAGTATCACTGATGCCTACGGATAATTGAATGTATTTATTCTGTATACATCCTCAAACTGAAGCAATTTTTAAATTTAATTTCCTTTGTTTACTTTTATGTCTATTTTCTTTACTTTCTACTTTTGCTTACTATCCATCATGTGACATTCTTTCCAGAATGTGGTCTTCCTTAAGGAATCTCTAAACACTCCACGATTCTGGGCGAGCTGACTTGCCGCAGCTAGAGACATTTATAAACAATCTGAAATATCACTGCACCATCGTCGTCTTATGCGCCCTCTTTCCCTGTTGCCGTAAACTGCTTTCCGCTATTAATTTTTCCATGTTATTATGTCTATTTATGCTTACTATTATGTCTGTTTTATTTATTTATCACTTTTCTTTACTTTTTCTTTGTTTTTTTTTACTTTATCAGATTTTTTATGACGTCTATTTCTTCAGACTAGATCGTTCAAGAACCATTTCGCTTTTTACAATTTCAGAAACTGCTGGAAGTTTAATGTCATTCGGACTTCCTTGCTTTGAAGGGACAAGAAATGGAAAATAGTAATGTTTTAATATGTTATACATGTCTCAAGATACATCTAAGTAAAAGTTTAGTGATTAGTGATTATCTGAAACAACTGCCGCACACTCCTGGCATATGCTGGTATGCTGTTTTATTTATTTATCACTTTTCTTTACTTTTTCTTTGTTTTTTTTTACTTTATCAGATTTTTTATGACGTCTATTTCTTCAGACTAGATCGTTCAAGAACCATTTCGCTTTTTACAATTTCAGAAACTGCTGGAAGTTTAATGTCATTCGGACTTCCTTGCTTTGAAGGGACAAGAAATGGAAAATAGTAATGTTTTAATATGTTATACATGTCTCAAGATACATCTAAGTAAAAGTTTAGTGATTAGTGATTATCTGAAACAACTGCCGCACACTCCTGGCATATGCTGGTATGCTGATGATAGTCTCGCATCCAAAATGGTGTTCTCGTTCAGCAGGCTCATACATAGGGAATGTACACTATCCTCATATCCATTGCCATATGTCCTGACACATATGCTTTTGACGCTAATCTGTCGGCTCCCTCATTACCTTTAAGTTCAGTGTGACCTTGGCTCATGCTCTGAGAAGGTTGAGGAATGGTGCAATCACTTCTGAGCAAATGTGGTAGGGGACGGTAGTCAGAAGATTTCTGATCAACTAATGACTAGGCAGTTGAGCACTTATGAGAAACTGTTACTATGACGCTGGTCCATAACTCATACTATTTTTACATTTATCAGCTTGACCAATCAAAAATATCAACGTAATGATATCCACCATACATTTGTAAATGTTTACTATGGGATTTGCTATTATTAAATGTCACAATTATTAAAAAAATTCCATAAGAAATTCAGATCTGTTGAGTAGATATGTAAACCACGTCATAAATAATTTCATTTTCCTCGAGCTAATCCTGTGGTTGTCAACAATTTATTGTCTGCACTTTTGAGAATATTTCAACCGTTACATCCTTAGATGCTAAAGAAAAAAACAGTTTGCTGAACTTCTCCAGGACTATCTAGATATGTGAATATATTCACCTCTGTCAGTGCCACACCATTTGTGTACCATCTAGGTATGTGAATCTATTCACATCTGTCAGTGCCACGCCATTTGTGTACCATCTAGGTATGTGAATCTATTCACCTCCGTCAGTGCCACGCCATTTGTGTACCATCTAGGTATGTGAATCTATTCACATCTGTCAGTGCCACGCCATTTGTGTACCATCTAGGTATGTGAATCTATTCACCTCCGTCAGTGCCACGCCATTTGTGTACCATCTAGGTATGTGAATCTATTCACATCTGTCAGTGCCACGCCATTTGTGTACCATCTAGGTATGTGAATCTATTCACCTCCGTCAGTGCCACGCCATTTGTGTACCATCTAGGTATGTGAATCTATTCACATCTGTCAGTGCCACGCCATTTGTGTACCATCTAGGTATGTGAATCTATTCACCTCCGTCAGTGCCACGCCATTTGTGTACCATCTAGGTATGTGAATCTATTCACATCTGTCAGTGCCACGCCATTTACTCCTTGAATAAGATCTCGTGCTAGATTTTACAAGGTGGTGACTGGAACATAGCTTTTATAAACGTACATATATACTATATCTCATACAAGCACATATATCAATTTACATATATACTATATCTCATACAAGCACATATATAAACTTACATGTATACTACATAAACAACATACGTGTACACTTATAACATTAATTACATATATATAGAGTCTCATGCACCTACGCATACTTGCATACACGAGTACAAACACACACACACACACACACACACACACACACATACATATACACACACGTTTGTGCGTGAGCCAGATACCAGTTAAAATGAAATAAAAAATAAAATACACACACCATATCCCTTCTTTCATTGCATGATTGAATCATCTCTCACTTTCATCAGAAGTTATCGGGGATATATGACCAGTCTGCATTAGCAAAATTGGTCTACGAACCAATGGTGGTTCTGGCTCGTGCTTCCATCAATTCGATTGGCTGTAGTTGTTTGGAGATGCCATTTGCCTGATTGAAAGTGAAGGCTTCGTTCAAATCCCCTGTTAATAATATAATCGCAAAAAAGATAGCAAAGAGCAGGGGGGCGAGAGGTAGAGAGAGAGGGAGAGAGGGAGAGAGAGGGAGAGATATACATATTGAGGTATTTGGAGGAGCATTCGTGGGAGGGGAAACGAAATGAAAGAGAAATTCATGCGATATAAAGTAGGGAAATAACTATGCCAGGAGTACTATTTATCTGGTTGCATTAAATAATAAATAAGATGACTAACTGGCAGATGGAAAGTGAGGAGGATAATGTTGTCAAATGTACACGATGATTTTATGATGTTTGTAACAGATAATTAAGTAATACTCTCAAGTACTTAACACGGAAGATGTGCACTAAAGACAATAGTCAGAAATGTATTTATTATTGTCTATTTAAGTGAATAGGTATATGTATAGGTCGCTGGTGCTTTCCGTTGTGTTGTATGGTTGTGAGAGTTGGACACTCACTGCGGACATGGAGAGAAGATTACAGGCTTTCGAGTATAAATGCTACAGAAGAATTCTACGAATTTCCTATAGGGAACATAAGACCAATGTGTACGTAAGAAATAAAGTAGAGATGTGTGCAGGTGTTCAGGAGCCATTGCTTTCAATAGTGAAACGACGAAAACTAGCATGGTTCGGACATGTATGCAGGCACGATTCCTTGTCAAAAACAATACTGCAGGGAAGTGTCGAGGGTGGAAGAAGCAGAGGAGGGCAAATAAAGACATGGACAGACAACATCAAGGAATGGACAGGGCTAGATATTTCCACACTCATCCGCATCGCTGAGGATAGAATTCGCTGGAAGACTCTGTGTGCTGAAGCTTCCAATGTGGTTCCCCTACGACCCTGAAGGGTTATGGGTTTTATTGATTATTGATATTGATTTAAGTGAATAGGATTGTACATAATGATATGCGTATGCATTGGTTACTTGGAGTACCAAGTATTATTAGCACAGTAGCTCTTGCATCCTATAAATAATGCAATGAAGTGTGAGATAATGTCCAGATCATGACAGCATTCTCAGAATATTCCAAATATTAGTGCAATGTTGTGAGAATACTTAAATTATTAGTGCCGTGTTGTGAAAATACTTAAACTTTTAGTGCACTGTTGTGAAAATACTTAAACTATTAGCGAAATGTTGGGACAAAACTTAAATTATTAGTGAAATGTTGTGAGAAGATTCCAACTATTCATGCAATGCTGTGAGAAGACTTAAACTATTAGTGCAATGTTGTTAGAAGACTCCAGCAATTTGTGCAATGTTGTGAGAAATCTCCAGCTATTAGTGCAATGTTGTGAGAAGATTCCAACTATTCGTGCAGTGCTGTGAGAAGACTTAAACTATTAGTGAAATGATGTTAAAAGAACCCAACTATTAGTGCAATGATGTGAAAAGAACCCAACTATTAGTGCAATGATATGAAAGGAACCCAACTATTAGTGCAATGATGTGAAAAGAACCCAACTATTAGTGCAATGATATGAAAGGAACCCAACTATTAGTGTAATGATGTGAAAAGAACCCAACTATTAGTGCAATGATGTGAAAATAACCCATCTACTAGTGCAATGATGTGAAAAGAATCATCCTACTCAGTGTACATATATACAATTGTATAGATAAAGTATTGAGGCGTCTAGTGAGAGGAAATTTTGATTATATAGACATGGCAACTAATACCTATTTTTTTATTGAGTTGGTCTGATGGACCACTGGTATCACAGCTAAGCTGTAAACCATGACGCTACACACACATTCCACTCTCTTGACCATATCCTGTTAATTAGTAGGATTATGAGAACGAACACATAAGA